>CM019183.2:60360461-60677666 GCA_009739505.2 Apolygus lucorum | reverse complement strand
CAACGTGATTCATCTTCGAGCCGGGTCGGTATCTTGCCTCGTATTCGTACTCGGTGAGTCGCAGTATCCACCTTCCAATTCGGGAAGTGGGGTCCCTAATGTTCATCGCTGCAGTAAGGGCTGCGTGATCCGTCTGGAGTATGAACCGACGTCCTAACAGGAAACTCCTGAAAGTGTCGTACTGCCCAGACCACGGCCAACAGTTCTCGTTCAGTGGTGGAGTAACGAGTCTCTGCATCGTTCAACACGCGACTGGCGTACGCGACAGGATGGCTCTCTCCGTCCCGTTCTTGCGACAGAATGGCACCAATTGCTCTTCCAGAGGCATCGGTAGATAACACGAAAGGGGATTCGAAGTCAGGGTACGCCAGTACCGGCCTTGTCATTAGGGCTTCCTTTAGTGTTTCAAACGCCTTCTGTTGTGCTTCGGTCCATATGAACGGTTCGTTTTTTTCGTAATAGTTTGTTGAGTGGGACGGCGATCTCGGAGTAATTTTCTATGAATCTCCTATAGAATCCTGCTAGTCCAAGGAATGCGCGAACGTCCCGCGTTGTGCTTGGGGTTGGATGCTCTCGAATGGCGCTGAGTTTTTCGGGGTCCATCTCGACTCCGTTGGCCGTTACCACGTGTCCCAGATAACTCACTCTATCCTTCAAGAATTCACATTTCCGCAGGTTCAGCTTAAAACCGGTGTCTTCGAAACGTTTCAGCACTGTCTGCAACAATTCCAAGTGGGTATCGACGTCCTCGGTAAACAAAATGACATCATCGAGGTAGATGAGACATCCATTACCTATGACTCCATCAAGAACATCGTTCATCGCTGCCTGGAACGTCGCTGGCGCGTTTTTTAGTCCGAATGGCATCCTGGTGTATTCGAAGTGTCTATTGAGTGCGGTGAAAAGCGGTTTTCTCTTGGGACTTCGGCGGCAACAGGTATCTGATGGTATCCCATGGTCAAATCGAGGGTGGTAAACCATTTACTGTTTCCCATGAGAGACAATGTTTCCAACAATCTTGGGATCGGGTACTTGTTTCCCTTGGTGATCGCGTTGAGTTCGCGATAGTCGGTGCAGAACCGCCATTTTTGGGGTTCTCCTGGTGGAGTTTTCTTCTTTGCTACTACGATCGGCGCGTTCCACGGGCTCTTTGATGGTCTGATCACACCCTCCGCCAGCATGTCGTGGACCTGGTTCTCCACGAACTCTCTCAGAGCATGAGGTACCGGGTATGGTCTTCTACAGGTGGGACCTGCCTCGCCGGTTTCTATTTCATGTGAGATGTCCATCGTACAACCGTCGCGTCCGGGCTTGTCGAACAAATGAATATTTCGTAGCAGGCAGTCCTCTACTCTTTCTCGGTCGTCTTTTATCAAGTGGCTCAATTGTTGCCGGATGTACAACGAATTCTCTTCGCGAGAGGGTTGTTCATCCCAAACCTCCACTGGAAGTTCTTCGAGGACCTGCAAGTTCTCCGGGATTACGGCTCGTACTACGGGCTCATTGTTGAGATCCGATCGACTTTTCTTCGCTGTCGGTCCCACAGGTGGGGGTCGATCGACTCCTTTTTGCTGTTGGTTCACGGGGATCGTAGAGTTGGGGTTTTGGGTTCGACGATGGTCGCCGTTTCATTATCGGACTCGTTGGGGGCGTTGATCGGGTGGACTCCTCCTTTGTCGCTTTCACCTTCAACTTACGTAGGTGTGTCAACATCTTACGGCTTTCCCACACCGCTCCGAGGATCATCTGTCCCCCGGTCTCAGGGTTCATCATCGTGATGAGTCCGGTATCCGTTTTGATTTCTATAGGGAACTTCCCTAGTAAGTCGAGACCCATTAGATCTAAGTGTGAGTCCGGTCGCTGGAATATGTAGAATTTATGAGACGTTCTCTTATCTCCGATCCGCACCAGTAGTTCCTGTGTTCCAAGCAAGGGCAACCTCTGACCATCCGCCCCCCAGAGCGCGGTGGTTGTGGGTTTTCACAGGGACTTCCGGGTACCGGGTGCGACAGAGCTGAGACGGCAGCTCCAGTGTCCAGTATCACATCTCGGTTGTAGTTTCCCAATCCTATCTTCATTCGTATCATGGGTCGTGTGGGTGCAGTTGACAGTCGCTTGGAAGGCCACGATTTCGTCTCCGCGCACCTCCTCCTCGGCAACATCTTCGGGTGACTGAGTCGCTACGGCCGCTGCAGGTCCGGCGAGGTTTCCTCGCGGGTGCGATACCGGCAGCATCTTCTTTTTCCGCAAGCATTCGCTCTCTAAATGCTCTCGCGCACCGCAGAAGTCACAGAAGATAGTACTTTGTATACCATGGGGGCAATTTACGGGAAAATGATTGTACTCCCCGCAGTACAAACAAGGGTATCGAGGGTTCGGCGACGGCTGCTTCCAAGGTGTTTTTACTTGTCCCGTGGATGATGAAGTCGCTGTCGGGTTCTTTGGTGGTCCTTGGGGGTTCATCTTCTGAGGGCATTTTCCCGAAAAATGTCCTACCTCCCCGCATGTGTAACATTTAAGGTTGTCTTTATTTAGGACTCCCGCGACGTCCCACTTGAATTCGGCGGCTGGTTCGTCTTGAGTTGCGTCCTCGAGATCCTCGGCCCGCTTTACGGCCTCTTCGAGGGTGGTCGGGGGGGTTGCTTTGTAGGAAGGGGCTGATTTCTTTGTTCACGCCTCTGATGAATGCACGTAAGGTTTTGGTTCTCACCCACTCCTTTCGTTGCGCGGCTGTGAGTTCGATCTCGCTTCGCACTGCGGTTTTCGCGGTGGATATCAGCTTTTCCGCGAATCGCCGAATGCTTTCTTCCGGACGTCGTTTAGTTGTCCATAAACGTATCATCGCCTTCTCGGGATCCTCATTCTCGTACCACTGGAGTATGGCTTGACGCAGCGCGTTGTATGGTTGAGCTCCAAGGTCCTCCTGCAGAAACCTCTTCGCGCCTCCTCTAAGACGTGTGCGTAGGAACCAGCAGTCGCTGTTCCTGATCCAAGTCTTGCGTCGCCTGTTCTACTTCAGCGAAAAATGCAGCGGCTGAAATGGAATCGGGTTCGTCCGGATTCCAAGGCTCAATTTCTAAGAACAGGGAACGAGGAAGGTCTCTCGGTTGTGGTGTCTGTCCTCCTTGTATTGGTGGCTGCGCCTTTCGGAAGAACTCTCCCAACTGGTTCATCGCCTCCGTCATGGCATTTGCCAATTCCGTGGGGTCGTCCATGATGTCGTTGGATATTTTGTCACAGTAAAAAAAAATCAAGAGCAATAAAAGGCCCGGGCAAAAATAATTCGAACTATAAACACTTCACTTTTTCCCGCAACACTGAACTCGGTAGTCGAGGGGGTTACGCAAGATCGAATCCAAACTTCTACCCAAGGAACTTTTACTGACGGTGTCACGATTTAAAAGGATCTGGAATTTACTCGAAATTTCTCTGATATTTTGTCAAAAATTAATATTTTAGTTCGTACGGTTCGAACGGTAAGTGGTTCGTCCTATGCACCGGTACGATTCTTGAACTGGTTCGAACCGTGAAGCGGTTCGTTCTGTGCTTAGCTATTCTGAACGGAATGGTACGAACGGCGAATCGAAGTGAATCGTCACGTAGTACGAACGGTGGTATGGTTTGAGTATTCTACTGGTTCGATCACCAATCGGGACGGACCACGCCCTGATCTGATTTCCGGATCGGGTTGAGGTTCGCTCCGAGTACTGGTATGGTGTTCGAAACTACTTTCGGACTGTGAATTGGTCCGATCACAATTAGTACGGTTCGAACTTGGGTCGAACTTTCTTTCGGTATTCACGAGATATCGGTACGAACGGAATTCGGCGGAGTGTGGAGTGACAATAGTTGGTAAATGCACAAGAAAAAGTGTACGAATTGCGTACCAAATTGAACTCTCTGCGCTCCTCTCACTTTCCGGCTGAATTTTTTGTTGTACAATATGTGTGTACTAAATTGTGTCGTGTATTTTAGATTAAAATTCAAGATTAGTGCAATATTACTGAAATTTACTATACTTTAGTTACAAATTTCAACAGTCTGAATACTCTTCAAGCTCTTAGACAGGTATACTTGCTTCGTTTTTGGGTCCTGAAAACCGTAGTTTTACTATGATCCCACAGCTGGTCACCAATTGTGATTATTGGGTTTCTAATTTAGATTATATGAATTTAAACGTATTTGATTTATTCCTGACGACTAGTCACTAACGTACGGACGTAATTTTCGTCGTCGACAACAAATTTATTATAGTTGAATTGCTGATTGGATTTTCCTAATATGCGTGTTAGGAATGAGAATTACTATTGCCAATTTCTAGGCTTTGATACAAAAGAGGTTTTATGTTATATTATTACAAGAAGACTTCGACTCTATCGAACAGTTACCAATTTCATGAAAGAGATTTGGCTAATGCGCAAGGCTAATACTGGAATTTTACTGGTGCGTGTATTTGTAATTATTATTATAATAAATTGTTGTCTTACGTTATATGTTGTTTTATTTCAAGCCTAGTTTCCTAGTTTGGTTAAGATTATTATTTGCTGTATGTATACCTAGGGATCCAGGTAGGTAAGGGACTCAGGGCAGAAGGTCCTAGAGGTCACTGACTCTATCCTTTTCTGGTGAAATTCCTAGGCGGTCGCTGCCACCACCCTGGTCATAAAAGATCAGGGATTAAAAACCCTTTTTACCTGCAAGTTACCTTGTTGGGAGCTGAAGGTAGATCTGTTGAAATAAGTACTCAAGTTTAAGAAACACGTAGGGTTTTTATTCAAGAAAAATGAAAATATATCACCGTGAAGCGGAATAGTTACGTTGCACTCTGAAGGAGTTATTGCAATGACAAAAATAGTACTTCAATAGTTATGTTACTTCACCATACAATGAAATGATATTATTATTATTTTTGCTATGTCAGTCCGACAATAATACTTGTTAATATGCACAATTCGTTTATACGACTCAACAATGACTCAACTTTGACTAATTCGAGTTCACTTGACTTAGACCAAATAAGCGTGATTACTTGTTATACTTATGCTTATAAGTTTCAATACAATACAAAATATACAGTTGTTTATGCGTCTTTACAATGTTTTATGCGTTTGCTTTACTTTATGTTTACTTTACTTGCTTTACAGGGTGTTTATATGATTATGGGGGATTGTGCCAGATTTTGAGTGAATAGTAAGCGCTTACTAGGAACTATGAGGGAATGGGCTCACCCTTGCCGAGCTTGGATCGTAGTGTGATCTCCGTAGCAGGTTTGTATCCAGGGCCTCGTTTCTAGAAGGCTTGTATATAGGGGGTGCCTGGAAGCGGGGCGTTCTTGCCTCGGTTCGGGGGTCGTTCGGCGTACCAGAAGACCGTGTCGGCGAAAATGGAGAAGGCTGCAGAGTCCGGGAGATTGGGCCTTGGCTAACAATAACTCGCGGATCACTGACTGGCGGGTAGACAGTTCGACTTTTACTTGAATGTTCACGAAGGAGCACAAGTGGGTTCTCAGTTCGTACTGTCGTCGTTACAGTTAGAGGGGATGAGTTCACAAGCTAGGTTCGGTTCACTTTCGAGACGCGTGACTTGGAGACTGAGGCGCCGGTGGTGGGGGCACCCCTATTTAACCCCTCGGCCATCTTGGTCGGCGATGGGGAGGAGGCGACGGTGGCGCTCGAAGTGGGTGTATGTGCTTGTGGCGGACAGCGGTTGTTGGTGAAGTTGTTGCTTGTATGGAAGATTAATATGGAACCTTATGATGGATGTTGCCTGATGGGCGTGGCTTATGGCTGGGCCATTACAAAAATTCCAGCAATGTAGTGCAAAACTAGATAGATTTCCACGTCGAACAAAAAAGAAACACTCAAACAGTGGGAAATTGAGGTTTGGGCGAAATACACAAGATTATGCTTAAAAAAAAACAAAATGTTAACAAAAAACAAATTTAAATTAAAAAAAAAAAAATTTTAATAGTTTCTACTCCCCTCCCCCCTCCTTCAAGGCAAAATTTAATGTGGATGACGTAGTCCACAGCGCTAGATAAATTTTAGCTTTGAGCAAAGGAGGAACCACGCGAATCGGTTGGGGAATAATGCCTGGACAAACACAAGAGACACAGACTGATGGATTTTCTCCCGTGGATTTGGGTTTTGAAGGGACTAAAACGGATTAGCATCTGGTTATTTTGTTTTCCGTTGAGTGTTGTCCACCTTTAACCCAGATTAATCGCATATTCAAGGATGCCCAAGTCTTACAACGTCCTAGAAACACAAGTAGGTAACCATCTACCTACCTGCTGTTAAATAGCAGGTAGATGCTGTTAAACAGCATGATAGATTAAATAATTAAGAAACCGTGTAAATTATTATAATTGCGATTATTGCAATTATTATTTTTCTGTAAAGATCACCAGTCAACTACCTTCTTGGGACAAGGTCAGGAGGGGTCCTTTGGGCTAGGCTCGAGGGAACGAAGTGTTCTGATAAACTGCACAATAAACATGCATTTATCATTGTTGATCGTCTTGATTGTAATAGTCGTTTCCAGGGAATTAACACTAGGTTTCTTTAATTGAGGAAATCACGTCCACTTAGAGGCGATACGTCCACTTTAGAGGGTAGCACTGGGCTTTGTGCCTGTCTTCTGCAAACGTAGGTGGCTCGCCCCGTCCATCGAACAAAGAACTTTCAGCATTCAGGCGGAGGGAGAATGAGCTAGGCTTAAGTTTGTCTTCTAGGGATGAAAAACAGCACTTCCACTACCCAATCCTAACTCAAAAATGACATTTTTGGACTTGTACCCCTCTTCTAGGATATGAGCGATATCTTGCTGTTCATTTCACTCAGGGGAAAATAGGAATGAAGGAAACCGTAAATTCACGGAAATATAACAACAATAAATCTAAGTTTTTATTTGACAAGAAAGTTTGAGTCATTTGAGAACTCATTGCAAATTTTAACAGTGAGCAGTTCAACTTCCCAGCTTTTCCGATTTTTACGCACCGTTCAGGTATAGGAACCAAAATAAATGGTACCAGTACAGGTACTAATATAATTTTCAGATATTGGGAGAATGTGGATTTAGTTCGTGTACTGAGATCGCACTGAGATATTACATCAAGTGCTTCCTCAAGTACAAGGTCATGTAATAATTTGAGATTTGTGCAAGGCCGCTGCTGCAGCTTCTAGAGAGCGGGATGCTGTGCTAGTGCTGCTTCGAGACGATCTTCCTGATGAGATTCTCTCGTTTGCTCTGATCAGTCTTTATTGCAGGTTCACAGCTTGCCTCCTCCTTCTGGATTTCCTCTTTCCTCCTCCGGCTTTGGGCGCTTCCTCTTTGGCGTCTTTGAACCAGTCCTCGCTGTGAAAATAAATAAAAAAAGTTCAGAAAATCATGAATTCTGTAGCAAAATTTAGAAGAAACAACGGAGATTAGGCCTCTTTTGCGATTCACACTCGTGTTTCTGATTTATCATAAGTCCAACCATTACGTTCTCATGTGGAGCGAACGGTTGGTCCTTAGAGCTCTAGGTGATTTCTTTCGATTCTAAAATGTCAGAAGTATTTTAAATAGATGATAAACAATACCTTTATATTGAAGGTTTGTAAGCAAGGGCGTTTTGAAAAACACAAACGGTGGATACAGCTTTCGTACAAGTACGCAACCACGAGAGACATTTTATGTCTTATGTTTAATAAATTGAGAGCTTTCCAATGAGTGGTGAACGATTTTTGTGGGGTGGAAAATGAGGAAGTTAGTTTTCCCTCGGAACGATTGGTTGTACGTGAAAATCATCAGAAATTTCCGAGTAACGCTCCCCTCGTAACGCTCCCCGCGTGACGATTTTTCATTTATGTGCCATAGTAAAGACATAAAATGAATCGAAAAATCCATTCATGCAGCATTTGGAACCATCAGGATTGCTCGACATTCTTCAAGAACTTGACAAACGCTAGAAAAGGTTTGACAGATCAATTATGGTATAAATTAAGTATTCAGCTGGATTGCAGGAGTGCATGATGACGGTTTTCCAAATTACCTACCAGATTTCTCCTCGAGAATCAGTCTGGTTGATTCCAGTTTTTTTTTTTTTTGTTTTTTTTTAAACCCTGACAATAAACAAAACCTTTTGAGTCAGAATTAGACCACAAATGAAGCTGATAAACCACTGAGGTGATTAATTACTAACTTTATTACAGACAATCACAATGCGAATTTTTACGTGCCTACGAGTACCTTACTAGGTAACAAATTCAGAAAGTCGAGCAGAAATTCAAGACATGAACATTTCGGGTTAAAACTCTATTTTCATACGTACGTACCTATTATTTATTCGGCTAGGTACCAACCTACCGCCAACATTAGAGAGTTTTTGCTTCACACGGTGGCGAGCTCCCGTGAACGTGAAGCTACGGAAAACTGGAGTTGATGCTAACCTCCCCACTCCTTTTTACCACGGGACCGTGGCTGTCACCATGGAAACGGGACGCTCCGTGGATTCTGTTATCATAACCTGACACCGCCACCATTTTGTCTGTGACAAGTTCGCCACCATTTTCGTCCATGTTGAAGTGGACTCCAAAGAATGGAACCAACTACAAAAACCTAGTTTTGAGTGATCAAGCATCAAAGTTATTTCAAGTTTGTAAATCAGGTGATGATAGTTATCAAATAAAATTTACAGCGTTTTCCAAAATCTCAAAAAGAAATCAACTACATATAATTTTAATTTTAGGCGTTCTACTATAGATATCGCATGCTCTCAAAGTAGGAAATGGCGCGGAATTAATTTAAATTTGAGAGAAAAAGAAGGAAATTCCAATACAATTATTGTATTAGAATTTCGCGCGGAATTAATTTAAATTTGAGAGAAAAAGAAGGAAATTCCAATACAATTATTGTATTAGAATTTCGCGCGGAATTAATTTAAATTTGAGAGAAAAAGAAGGAAATTCCAATACAATTATTGTATTGGAATTTCCTTCTTTTTCTCTCAAATTTAAATTAATTCCGCGCCATTTCCTACTTCGAGAGCATGCGATATCTGTAGTAGAACGCCTAAAATTCAAATTATATGTGGCTGGTTTCTGTCTGAGATTTTGGAAAACGCTGTTACCAAATCTGAGTGATGAACCAACTCAGTTGGTTCCATTCTGAGGAATTCTAAACGACTATTCACACTCAACCTTCAGTTGTTCGCAATCCTAAATTCATCATTCTTCTAGAAGAAAGCGATACCTTACTCATGATCTCACCCTCACAAATCCTCAAAAATATATTTTTATAGGTTTTTATACAATCCTGTCTCCATTTTTTTCCGACCAAACAATATTCTGGGTATTATTGGTAGGTGTATTAGTATACAGGGTGTTTCACGAAAAGGTTTTCACCCCTCTTCATTTCCCCAGAATTCAGCATAAAAAATTGGGACCAACGCTATTCTTTATGATTTTTTGTGAGGAATTCAGGAAAAATACTTTCGCGCAAATACTTGCGGGCAATTGACACCAACTTCATTTATTCAAATGGACCCCCCCTTTTTTTTAATCACAAATTCGAATTCAACGTCAAATTTCATGACAAATTCATACCCGAACCAAATTTTGTTATTGCGCGAAACCTGACTTTTTGAACGCTCCAAGTTGCGCAACTCCACAATTGCACAAAAATTAGGTTTTGGAGAACCCTAACTGTGGCACATCTTTTTGACGTGACAACGTCTTATAAATTGGTTTGCCGGGTGACACTTCAAGAAAGCCGCTCACGTTATGCGCTCACAATGAGAGCGAGTGAGAGGCACGCGTCCCTTTCACTTCTCTCGCTCTTTCTCTCTTCCGCCTAAGAGCGAGAGAGACAGAGCGAGAGAGATAGGCATACACACTGGTTCATGTCTTGCGCTTGTATTTAGGCGCCTGCATACAATTTTTTATTATAATAAAAAAATTTATTATAATAATAATATTATCCTTCTTCCTACTATACGAATGAATATTAACATTAAAATTATTTTACCACTCAAAGTCGTTGTCACGTAATAAAACTTTCGCCCGTATACCGACTTTACAGGCAACCAATTAATTTTTTCATAATTTTTTTACTCTGAATCACAGGGTTTCATAGTTTTTAAATTTGACTGGTATTTTTCTATTTTTTCTATTTTGCGCATATTATGCGCAAACTGCATATTATGCAGTTTGACGCATAATTATTAATTTTACTATCAAATTGCAATTACAATTAAATTGTTGGCAAACTTCTTATAAACTCATGAGCACAATAATTGTGTTCATTCTTAGTCACATGCTATTTATAAAATGCCAATTATTGGCATTTTAGAAATAGCATGTGACTAAGAATGATGATATTTTAGGCCTATCTTTTGTTATAAGTTTTTCTCTCAGTCCCAAAATTTTCTGAGTTCACGCATGGTATTACACCTAATTAATAAATACCTACTTATATTTTGAAATATAATAAATGACAATAAACTCGGGAAAATTATTAGGTATATTTTTAAAATTGCACATGGGTAAGAATGAGTTTTAAATGTGTTATTGCCTGAACACATTTTTAGATCAGTTTTCTTTCACTATTAATCAAGTGAAATATCAAATGAAATTATGATCATGTGAACTACTAATATCATTCGTGATTGTATTCAGACCTCAAAATTCAACGTGTGTTAGGCAATGTTTATCTTATTAAAATTACTTTTCGTATGGGGGGACTATACATATATTTTTGCACAGAGTTAAATAAACCTCTATAGAAGTTCCACTGCAGTGCTCTGTAATAACTTCAAGTAGTTTCAATGTGAGGTAGGTACTTATTTTTAAAGTATATTTTGGCAAGAATTGAAGAAGAAATCTTGCGATTCGCAAAACCAAAGCAATGTAATAACTGTTATCAATGTGTAACCTACCTAAAGGTTGCATCTTGCGGTGGCAGGAACCCGACCGCGGGAGGGGACCGTGTGAAGAGCGCTTCACACGGGCGGGCTTCACGAACCTTCGTACCTTTTCGGTCATCATCGGACCGCGTTATTTCCACGGACGGTCCCTCCCACGGTTCGCCCGTGTGAAGCAAAAACTCTCTATTATTTCGTCAGTGAAGCGGCAACATGCTACATCTCAATTTTCCCAAGTTTTCAGGAGACACAAAAAACTGTCTAAATTCAACACTAATTCCTCGAAACAAAAACTTTTGACAATTTCATCAACAATTATACCCATTTCTCAATTCTGACTGATTTTACCATATATTTTCAATTAATTAAAAAGTTAAGTGAGTTATAGCATGTTACCTCATTTCACTCTGAGTTATAGCTAGTTACAGTCCCCGTCGAGCAAGAGTTATCGCATGTTGCTTTTCAAAATGAATTATTTCATGTTGGCAATATTGTGAATAACGCCGAAACAAATAACTTTTTCGACAATCTGACTTCACCAATGGATCCGGCGGGAAATTTTGTATCAAGATTGATGTATAACTCATTTTGGTAAAAAATTGAGTTATTGCATGTTGATTTACCTATGTCATAATGCGAGCAGTAAAATAGTGGAACAAAAAAATGTTCAAACAGATTCGGAAAGGCACGAATTTCAAGCTGCAGTAGGAGGGAAATCATGTCACTTTTTAGGGGAGAAATTCCTGAAAATTATCGTACGCACGGGAATCTGCTGGATGATGAGAGAGATTCTACGTCCTCCAGGAGGAAGCGCCAAAGTGATGCAAGGTTTCTGTGGTAGATTAGCTTAGTTAGCTTGTCTCGGAGGTAATGCGCGCATGCGCAGTTTCGTACAAAGCCGTTACTTACCCCATCAACTACCTGGCAGCCATCAGTTTGCAAAAAACTCTCTACTTTCTATTTTTAAGACACTACTCAAACCAGGATCAACAGTACCAATTCTCGAGAAAAATATGTACAATGTAGAGTAATTAAGTTTGTCAGTAGATCTACAATAAACGCCAAATAATGATTTCTAGAGTGAGTGCTTAAAGTTTCATTTAGCAAATTTTTGAAAGATGAATGGCGTGTATGGATTATTCGTCCTGACGTACCATCCAGGGACATTTTCGGGAGAGTCGCATTTCTGGGATTCCTCGTTGTAGACTTCTCCTGTGCTGCAACCTTGTTCTCGTGGCGTCACTCCGTTGAGGCAGACGTAGAACTTCTGGCAGTCCTCGGGGTGGGCGTAGACCGGGTGAGCTACCGTCTGCCCGTGCTCGGTGGCAGTTTGGGTTTTGGGGCAGGTGAAACCGTCCGCAAGTTTCTCTGAAAGTTGAACAACGAATACATTTTTTTTTCTTAATGCAGATCTGATTCTATGAAGAGGAAGCTACGTGCTACACCCACTTGGTACACTACCCTCTCATCACCTTACCGTTCGATATTTCTCATATTTGGTAGAAAAACTCACCTACTTGAACATTCATGAACTCATTAAAGGTCTGATATAAGGTTTAAAATGAGATGCTAAATGAGGGGGGTTCCGATAACTAAACGATGCTGGGGGGGGGGGGGGGGGTGGAATTATAGCTGGTTATTCATGAGGCTCATGCAGGTTCTGAGCAAACAACCCGCTATAATTTCCCACTTTCTCATCCCCCGCAGCACCTTTTAGTTATCGGAACCCCTCTCATTTAGCATCTCATTTTAAACCTTAAAGTCAGACCTTTAATTTGTATACACACAAATGATTCGTAAACGACTCGATCGGAAGTTACAGGAGAAGTTGAGTGAATACGGACCTATCTCCAACCACGTTTTTGAACTATTTTCACAAATTTTCGACACTTTTAACAAAGCAAAATGAAATCCGTTTGAAACGGGACCACCACGGGTACTGTTAGATTACATTTCAAAAAGAATCAGACAGATTGGTACCAGAATAAAGAAATGCAAGGTGTTCAGAATTACAAAAAAATCGCCGTTCCACGACACACTGCTTCCTCCTTCGCTCCCACGGCGGTGTCATGGTGCCCACTACACTGTTGCATAGCGTATCAATGAGTGGGGAAATGAGACCCCTACAATCCCCCCTCTCGGCCTTCTTAACTGGGCCTCCTCCAGTGCTATCGGTGCCTAGCAGTGAAATGACCTTTGTGGTGACAAGACCTCACCTCGACTTCTTCCCGTCAGGATCTTGGTTTTCCATAACGCCTACACGTCAAAGATACGTAGTCTACTATTTGTTGAAAATTATTTGGAGTCCCTCCCTGCCAACCATAGGTACCTACTACCTACTTAGGCATTTTTGAAAACGTCAACGCTTCGTTTCCCTTTGGTTGGTGGTTGGGGTTGAAATTTTCAAAAATGCCCTAGTAGGTACCTATGGTTGGCAGGGAGATCCCTCCCAACAGAAGGGTGATCTATACAGGAAAATAATAGACCTTTGTGAAATAATTAGCAGCGTTTTTCTATAACATTTATATTATGAAAAATTCGAGAATGTACTTTTCTCCACATCTCAAAATAGCAAAAGATTTCTCTTTTTTCTCAAATTTTCATTCATTTTCTCTTTCAAAATATTTCAAGCATAATATATTAATTTCAAAACTTTTATTTTATCGAGTATAATATGATTTCCAGAATAAAAATCGAGTTTTGGATGTGATATAAGAACATTTACCTATGTGGTAAGTACCTATAATTCAGGTATTCATAGCTTCTCTTTCGAAAACATCATTTTATACACTTATACACGTATAAAGTTAAATACTAAGAAGAATGAGTTTATGTTCGTTTTTTGTTGAATGAATGAAAAATATATGACCATTTTGTGTTGAAAATATTTTTTCAGTTTCACGCGTCATTTTTACGTAGTCTACTAATAACTGTGTGTTAGGGAAGTCTACTACTCTAGGGTTAATAAAATTTCATTCCGGTGTTTGCTCTTGCACGTACTCGTAAGTTCTTCCTTTGAGTGAACCCACAGTGCAAATAGGTACAAACACCAAAGGCAGTTTTGAAGTTGGTCAAAAATACTCGATTACAGAATAGACATTAGAGAGTTTTTGCCACATCTTCTGTGACGACCGTCCGCGTGTAATATCCATGCAACCGTCTGAAAATGGTGACTGCGCATGCGTGACGACTTGGACAGCGAGCTTGGTTTTTGGCGGCATTGAGGACGACGGCTTTGTCGCCGACTGTACCCTTCATAACCTCACACTTTTATAACCAGTTTCAATTTAGATCGGATGTAGCAGGATTTTGTGTTTTGTTCGACTCTCGTGTTATGGTTCTCGATTTTAGCTTTCATTTGTCGAACAGTTTCTTTTTCCCGGGAATCATCAAGTTTTTCATCTCTCAAAACAAACACTCGTCACCAGAATTCCGTTATCTTCGCATCAAGATCAACTGAATCCAACGTATACTATTGTTGACTGTGCGAATTTTACATTGTTTGAATGTCAATGAAATTTCTGAATAAATGCACCCTTGTTTTTCATATTATGTTGCATATTATTTATTCATCTACCAACACACTTAACTACAGACCTACAATAAACAGGCGTTGGGAGTCAGTTCACGTAGGTAGGTACCATTTAAGATTTCAATTGATACAGTAGAACTCCAATTATCCGAATTAATGAGCCGGGACCCATTCGGATAATCAAATATTCGGATAATCGGAGTTTTTTTTTAAATTGCCATTGGAGAGAAAAAAAGCTACGTTTTGATATTGCACTATTTTTTTATTGAATTAAATGAAAGAAACATGATATTTTCACATGTTTTAAAATTTAAAAACTTATAAAAATTTAAAATTTTAATTTTATATTTAATATAAATATAATGTACTTATGTACAAGTTTAGAAATAAAAATCATTGTTTTTCAAACATCTCCGTCAATAGCTGTGGGGGGGGGGGCTTCGCGGGGGAAAAATAATAGCGCACTTAAGACTTTTTTTGGACAAATTTTTTTCTGAAAGTGATTCGGATAGTCGGAGTTCGGATAATTGGAGTTCTACTGTAGTTCTGTTTGTGATCATTGTACTTGTAAGTTGCATGTAAAATTGGAAAAATGCTCTTACAACAGATATCAAGTTCATTACTTTTGAAAAAATACCTTCTTTTCACACAATAGAGGGTATTTGGTTAATTATGGATGTCTGCATTTAGGTGTGACGTCTATGAGTTCGCACATCTATCCTAGTAGCGTAGATCTGTACTTCCTTTTTTGTGATAGTCTGTACTTTCTGGTAGGTAGAAACGAAGTAACTACCTACTCTAAATTACCTATCTAGAGATATGTTAAGGACGTGTTGTTAAACAAACAAGAAACCAGTAGAAAGGTAGCTACTGCAAAATCGGTAGTAAAGTATTATAGACCCAAAAAATGCAGTACGAGCTCGGGAAAGGTTGGTTTGTGGTGTTCGCTACTTTCTAAACGTGAAAACGATCAAAATCATCAGTAAGCAGGTTTTTATATTGCAATGTAGGGTCAGAAAGCGATGTAAATAGGTACCTACCCAAGTAGTAATAAATTTATTGCTTTCTCAATACGGCGAATATTCTAATTTTCGATCTGAAAAACTCATTTCGAGACCCCCCAGAGTCTGAATCAGCTGTTCGCTATCGGCCATTTTCTAGTGACTTCACAGGTTGGTAGCTGTTTAGCGTCACTTCCAGAGTCCGCACCTAATTTTGTGATGACTCGAAATCCACCAAAAGAAGTTAGCATCTGCGTCTGCTGGCCCTATCTGTCTCTAGTCGTCATGATCTCAAGTCATTGCGTCTGACGTGGCGAAAACTCTCTATTAGCAATTCGAACCCCCTACACACCGTACATACTTGCAAGTAGAAGGCACGGTTTACACAGTCCTTACATCAACCCAGTTTCCTTGACTGCCGATGAAAAATCAGCCTGTAAACTCACGTTGATCTTGTTCAGAGCCACAGTTCTGTCTGCCGGCGGAATCGGGCCAAACGCACGTGCCGCTGTACTCGTCGAAGTGGAGGCCAGTGGGGCACGTGCTCTTGGTGGGCTCTCCCTCGATGCAGTTGTAGAACACGTTGCAGATGGTTTCATCCGGATCGGCGAAGAAGCCGTTTCTCCTCGGACAAAGATGGGTCGACTTCGGGGGTTCTGAAATAAATCACATTGTTGCTCACTACTATTATTATTATTATTATGGGGCGGTGGTTTGTGAGAGGAAACCACCTCTAAACTGGTAGTAACCTTTATCATTCTTCACATAATATAAGTGCTTGAAAGAAAAACGTTTTTCAAATTACAAAATTACACATTAGATAGGTCCTTAACTGCAGTACATGAAGATGACATTAAAAATTAATATGACATGAAAACGAATCAATTTTTCAACTAATTTCCAACAAAAAATGTCTCACAACAATTTTATATTAACCCCTTGTTTTCTCACGTTTTTCCCATTTAAAGATTTGTTAGTTATTTAAAGACCTTAAGCCATACATATAAATAACCATAACTTTCTTAAATTACAAATTCAAATCTGATTACACAGTTAGAAAGGGCGTCCAATTTCTCATCTTCCTGTGGTCTACACAAGACTAGTTGTGGGGTCCTGATGAAAAATCTTGTAGTTGGAATACCTACTCTAAAGTTCGACAAAAAATTAAACTTTACAAATTTTTCACTTTGGCGTACATTTTTCGTATCTGCTCGCGCGAAAAATTTTAATTGCGTTATGAGCTGAAAGGAAATTTAATGCTCTTTCCATTGGTATCCTCAAATTCGAATTCGTGGGCAATCTAAAGGAGTTACGACCATTTTTACGAATTAAGATAGAAAACACCAAAAAAATTAAAATTGAAAAAAATCGGTTTAGATGGAGGTTTTGGAAAAAATGTTTGGTGACAAAAGTTGTTGCAAATTAGACGTAGAATCAGTCTCTGAAGTTTGGACCATTCATTCTAAGACACCCTGCATAAGGAGGTGACGGATGATGAGGAATTGTTGGGAACAAAGTAGGCAGTCGCCCATTACCATAGCGGAATAGACGCACTCCTCTAAAGTGATCCAATCCAAGGAGTCGCCATTTCAGATAGGTTTCTCCATTTGAATTGTAGCGTGGAGAAATTTTAGATTTTCTGCTTCCAATCGAATTCTGGCGGTTTTGGTGCCTCCCCTCCCACTATTGAATCATAAACATCAGGTGATCCATATCTCTTCCACATTTTTTTTTCATTTTATTAATTTTGTAGTCAACATTGTGGAAATTGTACTTGAAAAAGTTCAGAATGGGGCTCGTTTTTCATGGATTATCTTCTAAGGAAGTCCCATCTTAGTATCTGTACGTGAACTTCACATGAGAATTTCTACGACTGATCTTCTGGATCGAAGAATCATTGACAGCTCTCTGCTTTGATCAATTCTTTTGGACCTGTGCGGTCCACACACCGCCTGCAAGCTGTGTCATCCAAACGGCACACCAATGGGGAATTCGCCTCAATTTTAGATTCTGGAATTTCAAGTCAAATCCTACTAAAGGGCCCTAGAATAACATTTAACACCAGGAGTACCCTAGGGAAAAACTATCATAGAAGAAAATGTCTAAACAAGTGAAGCCTCTGTCAAAAAACACCGCGAAAATCAAGGGAGGCTGAGGAAGTCACACCCCGGGGTTCCCCTGCAAAACGGCACGAAAACTGACCGAATTCACGCTGCTGTGCTCTGGCGGATAGTACCAAAGAACGTCAACAGGTAGAGGTGTAGGCGCCCTTGTGAACACACGAAACGATCCACACAAATAATGTCATTCAAATAACGAAACTAACTAATATAGAATCTGAATAAGAGAAGATGAAGAGTAATAATGTTTGATAAACTAATATGTAGAATCGCACTGTGAAAAAGAGTGAGTAAAATTGCTTCTTTTGGTCTGCATTTTTCCCTCCCCCAGTCGCGAACTCCTGTGTTCAACCATTTAAGCAAGTTTCATTTACGCTTCCAGAGGTAGCACTACTGTAGCAAGGGGCGCAGATCCCTCCATGAAGTCAGATTGGTTAGGCAGCCAGAAATGGCTGCCCCAAACAGACTGCCTCTACATTTAAAATTTCCATCTTCCTTAAATTCTCTAAATTTGTTGGATGCTTTTTCGAGCAACACACTATGGTTTTCTTCCAAATCGGTGAACCCTCTTTTGAAAAAAAAAAAATTAAAAATGTGAGGCAAATTCTACATTTTGTGCCGTTTTAGGTGCAGAGCTGCAAACCCCTCAAGCTCAGCAATATCGCCACAATCACTGCTGCTTCTGCCCTTTTCGTCCATCTCATAGAGTATTCGAATAGCATTTTCGTAGTAACACTTTTAATTTTATTTCCACGGCCGTAGGAACGAACAGAACTACTTAAGAATAGTAACTAGTTCTTGAATTGGAATCGTACTTATGTTTATACTAGTGACGAACCTTGATGAATATTTAAATTTTCATTTTGAAATTGGAATAATTGAAAATTATCAATTAAATAATCGAATATTCATCTAAATTTGTTTTATTTTTTCTCTCCTATCCTGGGAATATTTTGT
This sequence comes from Apolygus lucorum, assembly GCA_009739505.2. Taxonomy (NCBI): domain Eukaryota; kingdom Metazoa; phylum Arthropoda; class Insecta; order Hemiptera; family Miridae; genus Apolygus; species Apolygus lucorum. The sequence continues at coordinate 60,659,153 of CM019183.2, read as the reverse complement.
GTAACGACGTGGGTTCACCCCCACCGTAAATTATTTTCTTTCTTTGTTAAATTTTCATTTGTACCGTCACAGAGTGTAAATTCAAAACCTAATGTTGTTCAGCCCCCCCCCCCCCCCGTCCCAACTTACGCAGTTCGATCCTGTCGCCGCAGTCGACGTTGTAGGGCTGATCGCACTTGTTTATTTTCCTGTTGAGCGGGTCGAAAACGAGGCCGTCCGGACACAGCTTCACAGTAGCCACGCCTTCATCACAGTCGTAATACTTGTCGCACTGCGAGGGGTCTTCGAACTGGCCATTTTTCTTGGGGCATTTGAATTCCGCAGCATCTGAAACCAAACAGCCGGTCAGCGCGTCATAATCCTTGGGGAGACAAAATGCAGAATTCAAGTAGAAGAGGGTTTTAAAATAAACCTACATAATGATTTTGGAGGGGACATAATTCACTTGGGTTCTAGGCCACGAAGGGTGGGAAGTAAAGCCTTCTACATTGCTACACTGCTACACTGAGTCGATGAGGTTCAAGAAGTACAGAACGAGAATGCTGTCAGTTCAGAGAAGAGAAATCGTACGAATAGCAAGCGACTATCTAACAGTATCCGATCCATCTGTACTTGTGATAGCCAGTGTGGTGATATTTATCCACTCTACTCAATCACTCACAACAGATGGGTAGGTACTGACAAGGTTCCATTCTTCAGACGTTACTTAACATTAATCTTAATGTCATCAATTCAGATGAATAAAGCCTTAGTTTTCCATAAATAAATGGTTTTATTACAGCTAGTAAGATTCCAATCGAAGAAGGAAGAGAGAGAACAGACACTGCAGATTTGCCAGGCAAGGTAGCAGTTAGAAAATCGAGGACGCTGGACAGCGCTGTTGATTGGAGAAATAAGGCTGTGGCTTGATAGGAAGCATGTTGAGATGGACTTCTACCTTATCATGATGCTCTCAGGACACAGATACTTCTAGGCTTTTCAACACAAGATCGGTGAGATCCCGAATCCGACATGTGGATAATGCCAGCACGAAGCTTACATTCCTTGTATGCCTGAGATAGTAACATGAAACAGGACAGCAGCAAAAAATCTGCCAAGTGGGTGTAGCACATAGCTTCCTCGTATCCATAACCCGATTGTATAGATAATCCGATGCATAGTAGCTCATCTCAAAACATCAATCTCTAAATACTTTGTACTACCCTCATAAGGGAACATCACACGCCAACCCGCACAATTTCTGAATATTGTTGGAAAATATAGAACGTATGGCTGTTTTGCGCATGCGCATAAAATTATTTTAATTTGGGGGCCATGATTGTCATAGGGGACCCCAACCCGCATAATTCCTAAACATTTCATCGAAATCAGATGGGAAATGTAGAAGTTATGGCTGTAACAAGGAAATACACGTTTGCGCATGCGCAGTGGCTGTCAGGGGGCAATGATTTTCATCGGGGGCCATCTACACGCCAATCCGCACAATACCTGAAAATTTTATTGAAATCGGATGGGAATTGTAGAAGTTATGGCTGTGGCAAGGATTTCATGACAGACACACACACAGACAGACAGATACGGAACCAAAGTTATTCAGATAGACAGACACACAGTAAAGTAAAGTAAACAACCATTTCAGGTTGGATTTTCGTCCGACTGCCATTCCTGGCATCGCGGTCGTCATCAGCTGTCTTCCTAAGGGAAGAACAGAATTTGTTCTGATGATTTCGCTCATAGCTTCCATTGGCCTCACCGCCCTGGGTTGGGACAAGGGGGAACTGCGACCGACTTGCCCGAAAATATGCTCCCGAGGCGAGCCCTGCAACCGGTCCGAGTCTCGTACAGACACACACAGACAGACAATAGAGAGTTTTTGGAAACCACTAACGGACCCGTGGAACCTCTTCACAAAGCACGGAGTTCGCGGGTGACGATGGATTTGCCCTGACAGTCACCCGTTCCTCGAGGCCCACCGTGACGAGCGCCTCCATTCCCCCCCCTGTCCTAAAGGGGCCCATTCACGTGTACGCCTGGAGTCACTGCCGCGGGCCTAACCGCCGTCAAAGGGGAAAACTACCCGTGAATGGTTAACAAAATCTTGAGGTCTGGCGGGCGTCCGCCGCTCGGCAGGTAATCGAACATGCTCGAAAATTGCGGCCAGTTAATCCTCGACGGCCCTGTGAATGGTTGAAGTGAGGCTGACGCCGGGTCGCACTCCCACCAGTACAGCATGTAGCCCTACCGTTTTCCTCACTTCTAGTCATCTGAGCAAGCGGTGGTTGGAAGCAGGCCCGCCAATCGGCGGAGTCAGGAGGTTTTGGCAGCCAGGTGAATGGACTACTGCGGTGGCTTCGGGGAGTACCTGTAAGGGCCCCATTCACGTGTATTCCTGGAGTCGCCGCCGCGTCCCTACAGGTACTCCCCGAAGCCACCGCAGTAGTCCATTCACCTGGCTGCCAAAACCTCCTGACTCCGCCGATTGGCAGGCCTGCTTCCAACCACCGCTTGCTCAGATGACTAGAAGTGAGGAAAACGGTAGGGCTACATGCTGTACTGGTGGGAGTGCGACCCGGCGTCGGCCTCACTTCAACCATTCACAGGGCCGCCAAGGATTAACTGGCCTCAATTTCCGAGCATGTTCGATTACCTGCCGAGCGGCGGACGCCCGCCAGACCTCAAGATTTTGTTAACCATTCACGGGTAGTTTTCCCCTTTGAAGGCGGCTAGGCCCGCGGCGGCGACTCCAGGCGTACACGTGAATGGGGCCCTGTAGAGACACGGTGGCGACTCCAGGAATACACGTGAATGGGGCCCTTAAGTTAACGTCCTTCCTCCTTCAACTGGGTAGCATCCTCTGTTGCTCGCGCTAGTCTCCTCCTAACAGGGCCCGTGAGAATTTGGCACCAAAAACTCTCTATTGAACCAAAATTGTTCAGATAGACAGACAGACACACAGTCAGACAGACAGACACTCTCAGACAGACACACACACAGACAGACATACACACAATTTGATTTTAAAGAACTTTTTTCTTTAACCTTGAAAAGTGAAAATAAAGCTTCCGCTACCTTGGTAGACTCGGAAGCACAAACTCTTGAGACTCGGCACATTAATTTATTCGACTGGAAGGAGTAATTAAACATCATAATGTTCTGTCATGGCCACCATAACTGTATAAAACGCACACTGCCAAGGCCGCACATATAAAAGATATTCTAGACCTATCGTTGTACCCACACATTTTTTTGTTACACAGGCGTCTTTCTATCACCTGTTTTCCCCACGTCAGCCAACCTATTTTCTCCAACTGACCAGAAAATCCTCTCACAAACACAAACGCCTTCACGAAGAGGTTGCGGCAACCGCTGCCATAACCAGTCAGGTCACCGGATGAATAATTGAACGGCGGTTACTCCGATTCGTCAACCCAACAGCAATCGTGAGGCCAAAAAGCTACTCGAGGAAGACTGAAAATTGAGCCGTGAACAGCCTAGTTTTTTACACTAACTAAAACTGTTTTATAGTTTATTCACAACTCGAACTACAATTTTCACGTAAAATTATTTAAATAAGTAGTGCGGGGCTTGTCTTTCTTCACCCGGGGAATCGCAATTTACCCGGGCATCTACCGTCCATAACGCTGCAAATTATTACACAAAGGTTTGCTATTTTTCTGTACAGATCACTCGCCAGCAATGAACACAGCTCTGCCATTGTCACCAACTAAGTTTTCGCTTCATAATCGAGTTTATTGAGATGAACTAAAAGCCTCACACTTCATTCGAAGAATTCCTTCATTTAGAAATTTGATTACTGATTGCTAAGGACGCAAAACTGAGTACCTACAACTCGGAAAACGAACAGCGATAGCATTTTGAGATTAGGCGTTTTTTGAGATTCACACTCGTGTTTCTGACATATCGTACGTCCAACCCTTAAATTCTAGTAGGGAGCGAACGGTTGGTCCTACAGAGCTCTGAGTGGCCTCTAAAACTTCGATGATATTTAAAATTGGTGAAAAAACGAGACCTTCATTTCGAGAACTTTTGAAAATTTCGACGGTTTTGGTCGATTCCAAAGGTTCATTGACAAAAATTTGTTCAAATTCTAATGTTCAAATTATTGAAAACGAAATTCCCCTAAACCAACAAATTTTGTGGGGGGATAACAATTTCTTCGTCGATTCCAAAGGTTCATTATTGAAAATAATAAACCAAAATGAGTAGGAACCTAATATTTAATTTGCTTCCCATAAAAGCCATAAAAGATGACCATAACTGTTATGGACCATATCTGTTACAGATGGCTTTGTATTCGAGCGACAGGCCAAAGACATGTAAGCCACAATCAGGGTTTTTTTCGAATTTTAACTTTCTGAGAAACTCTTGTCTGTTTGTGTGCAATCCTTGTCTCGGACATAACCCGATATCATGATATTTCGAATAAATTTCCTGTATCGATGTCGGGTTAACCTCGTACCATTTTTACCCAAAGTGATTGTAGAGTAAATTGTTAGATAATATTGCAATAACTTCACTTTTGCTTCCGATTCTACCAAGGTAGCGGAAGCTTTGGTTTCACTTTTCAAGGTTGAAAAAGAAATGTTCTCCAAAATAAAAATTTCCACTCGCGATTTACTTTTCAGCCCTTCCTGAACAATTTTGGTTCCGTGTCTGTCTGTGTGCCACAGCCATAACTTCTACATTTCTCATCCGATTTCGATGAAATTTTCAGGGATTGTGCGGGTTGGCGTGCAGATGGTCCCCCATGAAAACCAAGGCCCCCAAATTGGAAGTACTTTGTGCGCATGGGCAAACCTGAAATCCTTGTAACAGCCATTAGCCATAACTTCTACATTTTCCAACCCTATCCAGAGATTGAGCCGGTTGAAGTGTAGATGGGTAGCCGTGTTTATTTAGTTCTTCATGGGCCAGCTTTTCAAATTGCTCGTCATTTCATTCATCTCTTGATGTCCCAAAAGTATTGTAATAAGAAATCGAAAACATCTGAAACGCCGAAGAACACATCGCAACTAAAAGCCTAGGTTACAAGATCTTTTGATTACTTTTTGGTAAAAACGATGCCAGCCAACTACATAAATAATAATCCGCTAAATGGAAGTTGGTTCTTACCTTGCATAAACGTGTAGGTGACACAACTTCGACAGAAAAATTGAAACACTTTCTATTGTTTATTAATTTAAATTCGTATTATTAACTGTTATGAGTTTTTTGCTCAAATAACGAAAAGTTTTACTGCTTATAAAATTTTACGTGGTACTTTTAAGGTTTATGCAAATGACTCGAATTGATTGAATTTCTTTCAAAGTGATTCCACCTTGTCCACCTCTGAAGGAGATGTCCCTATTGTGAAGGAGCAAGTACCCTCTAGTTGATGAAGAACAGCTTCACTTCTGTGGGAGCAAGTACGTCCCTGAAGGGGACAACAGCTTCACCAGTGATGGGAGCAAGTACGGATCTTGAAGAGATCCAACATCTACACCATCATAAAATTTAGGAGCAAGTACGATCTCTGAAGGATGATCAACAGCTTCACTAAATTTTTTATGGGAGCAAGTACGAGGCTCTGAAGGAGGCTCAACAGCTACACCATAAGATTTTTATTGGGAGCAAGTAAGATCCCTAAAGGGGATCCACAGCTACACTACCTACTATTATAATCAGGAGCAAGTACGCCTCCTGAAGGGAGACAACAGCCCAACTGATTATTAAATTGAGGAGGCAAGTACACCTTACCAAGTAAGGTAACAGCTACACTCAATAATCTTTAGCAAAGAGTTTTGGGGAGTTTTTAAATTGAAAAGAGCTTTTTGGTGTGATTTTTCAGACAAGGTCAGGATCAGAATGGGTCTCTAGCCTAGGGAGCTCCCTATTTAAGCAGACCTAGGGTTCCCCTTCTTGGTGTCTTGGGGATTTCCCAAGGGCCTCAGGGGAATGGCCTAGGCTGTTGGGGAAAACCCGGGTTACTGACCTTCTGTGCTGTATTTATTCTATCCAAATATTTACAATTTACATTTATAATAAATGTTCTTATTACTAATTTTCACAATGGTTGGTCTTACTTACTAATAAACATATTCTTAATTTATTTGTTATAAGCTTGGTGGGGGAAGTTTATAACATTAACAAATCGAAAGTGTTGAAGAACACTTCACAACAAAATCTCGCCTAGGTTTCAAGATCCTTTGATTACTTTCGTAATTCAATGTTGGTTTTTACCGCGAATGTTGTTTGCAATTCTTTCAAATCAGAGGTATATCAGCTCCGTCCAAATTTACGGCTGTTTTACTAATTTTACTGTTTTACTACCAAATTTACGGCAGTATATAATTTACGCATAAATTGAGGGCTTTTCAACGAGTGTCGAACGATTTTCGTGGGATGTCAACAGTTCCCTAGAAAATCATTACAAAATTCAGCGCTACTTTCGTTCCTCGGTTTCGTCACGTTTTGCCCTGTTAGGTGATGGCTAAAGCATGTTCCGTGCTAATTAAGTGCATACATTGTTGATTAAATATGATTATCATAAATAAAATGCTTGAGGGATTTAAATCTTCGGTCGCTCGGACGAGTCGGTCCAAAGTGGGTCGCGTCCTGTCAAGGGAAACTGCAGTCGAACCAACGGTTGTAATTATTATTCCAGGCAGTCGGGGAGAGGTTTGTCCTTCACCGGATCATTGAGGTACCGTTACGATTGTAACACCCCACACTAAATGCCTGCTCCTGACCAGAAGAAGTGCTCGCTGCAGAAAATGTCCTTCAAACATCCTGCGGCGCCTACTGGAGTGCTAACTCAAAACTTTTATCCACGTATATTTGCATCATGAATTGAACCGTATGGAAGGATTGTGTTATTGCGTGCCATCCCCAAGTCCCTCGAGTTACCTTTCGAGATCAAACACAGTGTTATGTGGTCAGAAATTCAGAGGGAGGTTTTAGATCCAATTTGAACAAGAAGCTACATGAATACATAATATTTTCCACCTAACTGAAATATTACTTCTTGATTTCGACCTTGCATCAATAAAACGATTGTAACAACCATATTTACTTGTACAGCTGAAAGTTTAATCTGAAAATATCGTTGGAAAAAGCATTTAAATTTCCTTTCTCCCTGATGTCAAAACTAAATATTTTTAAGGTAATAATTTGGTGGAGAATTTTGAACATAAAATTTTCACGAGTACCTAAGAGAAATTCCATCTTTTAAAACTGCTTTAATATAAGTGTCCTATTTCTGGATTGTTTTGCTTGTACCGCTTTTGTAAAAACTGAGTACTGATCTACACCCAATCCGCAAAATCCTTGTAAATTTCATTAAAAATCGGACAATAACTTCGTAGAGCTTTGCACGTTGAAAGGATTTCATGACACACATACGCACAGACAGACACAGAACCAAAATTGTTCAGGAAGTCCGAAAACGTTAAACGCGAGTGGAAATTTTGATTTTGGTAGAATAGGGAGCAAACATTTCGAAGGAAACAAAACGAAGGCTTTCGATGGCATTTTCCGTGGAAATGAACTTCCTAAAACTGAATTTGACTTCGAATAATTTGGTGTATTTTTCTACACTGAATGGTGGCACTTTCCGTTGGTTTCTGGTCTACAAAAAACCAGGTTATCGGGTAGTTGTATAGAGGTACTAGATTTTCCTAGCTGATTGATCGAGGTTTTTAAGAAGTCGCTTGTTAGATTTTTGGTTGCTATGAGCTCGTGGAGCAGCAACAGGGTGGTGTATTGGTACTTGGGAGGTGGTGAGAAGGACTAGCTGGGATCCTTTGTTGCTGGTCCACGTGAATCACCTCGTGTTTATTTAGAAATTCGAGAATGTTGGAGTTGACACCAACTTTTTGGGAAAAATGACCAGTGTTTGGCCTCGCGATTTATTGGATCTACAAAGCTGCCTTTGCATTAAATCATTAGAAAATTTTGTCTACTTGAAGAAAGTATGTATACTGTATACAGTGACGTGATATGAGTTCCAGCTGTTATAATATTTAAGTAATCATAATGTAAAGGACACTACATCAACCTAATAATTCATAATTATTATCATGTGTCTAGTTTTGGTAACTAGCATCAATAAAACTTCACTTGAGTTTTCCAATTCGTACAACACGGTCATATTTTTATAACATTATATAAAATAAGCACTAATCATCACACTGGTGGCAGCAATGGTCATCCCACGCTCCGGAGAGTTTGGTGAGGGGGAAGGCGTTGGAGATAGCTTGAATGAACGTCATCAACAATAATAATATAATGCAATTCTCTTGCCTGATTCGGAAGTTCATGAAATTATTATTGTGCCCGATGTTATGTCGAATAATGCCTTATTCTCAATTTCTTTTACATGACGTTTCCTGTGGGACGCTAATTTTTGGAGTTATAAGCTCAAAAAAAGCCTTTACTCTCCAAGTTGGTTTCAACAAGGCAGAATAAAGAAAATAAGGGTTTCCATCACTTCAGTTCAACAACGTACCATTTATGATGAGTAGGAAGTCAATAATAGTTGCATACGATTCTGCAATATATTGGGACATTTTTTAATGTCCACCTTCGCTAGAATAATATAATAAAAGTATAGAAAACATAATAAAAGAATAGAAAAAATAAGAAAAGAAAAAAAAAGAAAGAAAGAATAGAAAATCTCACTCTCTCTCTCTCTCTCTTTCTCTCTCTCTCTCTCTCTCTCTCTCTCTCTCTCTCTCTCTCTCTTCTTATAAGAATAGAAAATATAATATAAGAATAGAATAAAATGTTGGATGAATCAATAGCTTTTCAAAGAGTGGTAACCGATTTCAGGGGGTTGGCTAATACAAAGGTTAGATTGTCCCTAGCAACAAATCTAAAATGCATTAGATATTTTCGTAACACAATTTTGTGACCTTTTTGGCGGGTTAGCTCGCGGCTAAAACATGTTCCAAGTTGATATCCGAAAATGTCGCCGTTTTTCGAGCATTGCGCGTTTAGCACTTGTCTTTCGGAGCTGCAAACTTGGTACCATCCCTAACAACAATAAATCAGGAAGTGTTTTCGTCCTACTTCGTTTCTAATAATTACTGGCCTAACGATTTCCCCATTCTATGAGTCCTTGATGAACAACTTGGGGAAACTAGATGAACCTACCAAATGCCCACCCAACACGCAATTTATATTTTAATTTTCATGTTTCATGGAATTCGCTTCACATTGTTTCTAAATCTGATAGAACGTTGGATCAGTCACAGTCATCGACGTATTACGTTCATAACAAGGATACCCAATCAAAGGCCCCAGATGGGACTGTGTCGCTCTATTCAGAGCTCGCGGGCAAGTGAAAGGTTCGATAGACAGAAGCAACAAAAACGATATTGTGTAATGACGACGGCATTCCTTCATGTTTATCCCGAGGTAGAAAAGTTGTCATTACAATACCTCAATCTTCTTACCTAACCTACTCGCATTATAACTAAGAGAGTGAATAAATAAGTCTCTCAGTGCAGAAATAATTATTACCTATGTAGGTACCTGTAAGTTGGCATGTAATATTGACTGTTCCACTTTCCCCGGCAACAATGTTAATTTTACATCATTGTTGGTCACCTCTAAATCTGATGAGATGACTTAGATCTTCACCCTTCAAGTCTAAATATCTGGTTTTTTTTGTGAAGGTGGAAAGGCTGACGAGAGCTGATTTACAAACTTCCTTCAACTTTTTTTTTTTAGTATGATTTAACAGTTGTAATACTAGACCGGGGCAAAAGGAATTTTCCAAGACCCCTTGCATTACAAAGAAACAGCAGGCGAAGGGGTCAGGTGGTATCCGTATTGGTGCATTTTGCCCTTTGTATCCTAACAAAAGGGAGAATTTAAAAACCAAAGTTTTAAAAAGTTTATATACATTTATAATTGAGTGTATTTTTTGTCTAGTGGATTTAGGTATCTGGGGCTTAGTTGACCAAACTAGACTTGATGTTTGAAAAAATATGTAGTATATTTTTCATAGTTTCCACAACGTTTCTACCCAGGGACTGGGTCCTATTGGTGGTTTATTTAATTAATTATTTAGTTCCATATGCGATGGATTGATGAAAACGAAGACTCAAACCCGGATTGAACTCGATTGAACGTTTACCAATTTTCTTGCAATATCATCAGATTTACTGACATTGTTATTTTAAACAATCGTTATTATTTTAAACTCGAGAAACCCAGTAGTGTCGTCACTAGCTGCTCAAAAATCCCCTCGTGACAGATTTTGAAACTACTGAGAGAAGAGAGGGGGCACCTGTTAAGCCCTCCTCTAGTTCTGTTCGAACAGTTATTGTTGTAGCTCGCTTGAGTGTGAACCTTCGAGGTGTCATGTGATCATTTTGATATCAAATTTGCAGTAAACGCTGTCCGAGGGGGAGCATCGCTAACTCGAGTTCCGTTTCTGAAATAGTACAGTTTCTTTAGGTAATAAAATTAGTTTACAATTCGGAAGTGTTGTTCCTTTGCAAATACCATGTCTTCCGACGAAGGGGAAGGTCAGCTTCGGGAGGAGGAACCCAACATAACCCATAAGATAGAAACAGTTTCACCAATTGTTACAACCTTCTTTGTCACTACCATCATTTTGACATTTTATGTCTTTACTATGGCACATAAATGAAAAATCGTCACGCGGGGAGCGTTACGAGGGGAGCGTTACGCGGAAATTTCTGATGATTTTCACGTACAACCAATCGTTCCTAGGGAAAACTAACTTCCTCATTTTCCACCCCACAAAAATCGTTCACCACTCATTGGAAAGCTCTCAATTTATTAAACATAAGACATAAAATGTCTCTCGTGGTTGCGTACTTGTACGAAAGCTGTATCCACCGTTTGTTTTCTTTTCATTATAGGTATACCACATGAATAGGACCCAGCCCCTGGGTAGAAACGTTGTGGAAACTATGAAAAATATAGGTACTAGGTACATATTTTTTCAAACATCAAGTCTAGTTTGGTCAACTAAACCCCAGATATACATTTATATATAAATAATGAAAACGTGCGTATATTTGTTGTACCCAGAAATGCAGTAGAGAGTTTGTGGAGCCGAGTAGAACGTAAATATGGACTCCTTACATCTTCAAAATATATCCTGTGGAAACTGTATGCTAGCATACAGCCTTATTGGCGAATTATCAAGGAAAATGAAGCTATAGCGATCGTGGCCACAACATTTTTAGAATGGACTTTTACAAAAAATGTTTACACTGAAATCCGTTTTGGAACATTCTGAAACAAACCCTGGAGTGTGTGAAAAAAAAAAACGAAAAAAAATTGCTACGGACGTTGGATACCTATACAGGGTGTCCCACGAAACGAAGACCCCCCCTCTAAAACCGTTACTTCAGTGGTAAAATTAAATTTTTTTTTGAATCTGCATGTTTTTTTCCAAGGACCTCAAATATGACCACGTTGCGCATTGCGCAAATCGTGCGCAATGCACACCAACTTCGTTTTTTCAAATGAGACCCCCCATTTTTTATTGCAGATTTGGATTCTACGCAAAATTTCATGAATTTTTCACTCCTCAAACGATTTTTTGTTTCAGACCCAGCCGGCACAGGAGGCGTCCAAAGTTGCGCAATCGTGAATTTGCGCAATTTGGAATATTTTTGGTTAGGCCAAGTGTGGCACATGACTTAGCACTATTTTTCAACGCTGATTCACGTGGTGACGTCTGTTTTTCGATTGGTTAAGGTTCTAGTGCAATTCTTGAAGAAAATTAGGTTGAAATTCCCGTTTATGCTGTATTTCCTTCCCCTCCACTCTCTGGGAACTGGATATGGTGGAGTTAAAAGAAATTAAAAAAAAATGCCTTCTTAAAATACGCAATCCATTGCGCGTGCACTAACTGAGCACTGGTTGTCCCCGGCGCAATTTTGTTTGCAGCAAGATGGTGGACATTTTGAACAAATGCTTTGAAAAGAGAAGAAACCCTTTCTCTCTGTAGAATATTTATTTTTCTATTTTTAATTTTCACAGTATTTTAAGAAGGCAATTTTTTTTTTAAATTTCTTTTAACTCCACCATATCTAGTTCCCAGAGAGTGGAGGGGAAGGAAATACAGCATAAACGGGAATTTCAACCTAATTTTCTTCAAGAATTGCACTAGAACCTTAACCAATCGAAAAACAGACGTCACCACGTGAATCAGCGTTGAAAAATAGTGCTAAGTCATGTGCTACACTTGGCCTAACCAAAAATATTCCAAATTGCGCAAATTCACGATTGCGCAACTTTGGACGCCTCCTGTGCCGGCTGGGTCTGAAACAAAAAATCGTTTGAGGAGTGAAAAATTCATGAAATTATGCGTAGAATTCAAATCTGCAATAAAAAATGGGGGGTCTCATTTGAAAAAACGAAGTTGGTGTGCATTGCGCACGATTTGCGCAATGCGCAATGCGCAACGTGGTCATATTTGAGGTCCTTGGAAAAAAACATGCGGATTCAAAAAAAAATAATTAATTTTACCACTGAAATAACGGTTTTAGAGGGGGGGTCTTCATTTCGTGGGACACCCTGTATAAATATCTTATTAGCTCATTTAATTGAGCTACCTTTTTGTTATCATTGTTTCTTTCCTTTACCCTACCTTCAACTGAAATATTTTTCAGGCTGCATGATTGGAGTTTTTTTAAACAGAAATCAGGCTGAATTGTAACTGCTTGTTCTATCGAGTTGGTGACGACTTCGAGCTCTCGACCCCCCCCCCCCCCCCCCCGATGCTTGATGATCCGAATACGCCTACCAGTGGCCCACTTTCATCCAAGGGGGCAGTTGAGTACCCAAACTAAGCCGCCGACTGCCGCGTTATTCAATGAGTTGACCTGATATTCCTTTACGTAATGTGATGCTGGGTGGGTCACCCGTCTTACCTACCGACTGATCTTCCACATCTTTCTCAGTAAAAACAGTAAAATGACTTGAATTCGTCGTTTCCGACCTTAGAATTTGATTCAGCACCCTCGAGTTCACCAATCTCACTCGTTTCCCACGTGTGGCAGTGAGTTGGAAATGGTTCAGCTCTGACGTCAATTCGTTTTTAGCGATTATGGTTTATTATTTTCCTCCTTATAACCTTCGTTTTCTTTCCGTTTCACTTTCAGTCACATCAGGCCCATAATATTGCACCTTTCAACGAATTAAAAAAAAAAAAAAAAAATGAAGCTATTGCAATAGACTTTTTTGAGGCTTTTTAAAAACTAAAATCTTTTAAGGAATGATTCCCGAAGTTTCTTCTAAATTAGAAGAAGAAAGAAGAAAAGTAGTTTTATTCAAGAAAATAAATAGTACCAACTTCGATAATAAATAAGAAACCAATAGGATTTGGCGATTACGCCATGAATCCGGTTCTGCCGGCATAATAGAAATAACTACACCGCAATAAAATATTTTTGTTAAAAAAGAAAAAATTGTCAACAGTTCTGTAAGAAAATTAATTGATTTACTTAGGTACTTCAATTTAGGTACTTAAATTGAATAACTTGATTCCTTCATCAACCTTATCGAGGAATTTCGAGGAAAGTACATTGAAGTAGGTCATCCTACTTAATTTAAACAACAAGACTGTTTTTCAGTTGCCATACTAGGTAATCCGAAATTATAATTACACTGATCATGAATCAACCGTAAATATAACAAAATAGGAAGGTACTCGCTTCATAAACAAACAATACCATTGCAGAAACTGAAAAATAAAAATGAATTAATGATAGTAAGAAAATAAATTTAAAAACAGGAACTACTAATTGAAATGAGCCACCAAAAATATCTATAAGCTTTAGCATCTCTTACGAATTTTTACAACGTCATAATTTGTGTTGATCTGTTTACTGTATTAATTAATTAATACTACATTAGTTATAATAATATTATATTAGTTATAATAATATATATAAGTTATATAACGTTATAATATATAAATATTTGGAATCGATACATAATAAATAAATGTGTAGGAAAATAACTACTTGAGTAATGGTTCGCAGAAATTTAAGTTAAGTTTTTGCCAAATATTCACAATAATAAACGAAAACATGAGCTCGAAAGCCGGGAATTTTGGATGGTTTGGCAAGGTTCTCTGCCAATTTTATTTTTGCAGAAAGTACCGCTCAGTGAAATATCGCTATCTGGGAGTTGTGCCCTCATATTCATAATGAAATTTGGTTCTTGGTGGCTAAGGAAACTACAAGATGGAAGAAAAAGATCACATTTTCTTGATCAGCTGAACTTTGAACGGAGATTTGGCTTACTTCCGTCAGTGAACATTCATTTGCAATTCACACTTGGTATAGCATACCATAACTAATGATATTATCAATAGTTTTTGCTGGGTCCCGGGCCACGTTAGAATAATAGGGAACGAAGAAGCTGATCATGCTGACAAACAAGCAAGTCAGATGCTGGCAGTGTCTCCCAACTCCACATTCGCTCTGATTTTGGTTTATTATTTTCAATAATGAACCTTTGGAATCGACCAAGAAAAAAAAAATTTTAAACACCCCCTCAAAATTTGATGGTTTACGTTTCAAGGTACGTAGAATCCAAAAATCGAATAAAAATTTGGCCGTCCGTCCGCCGTACGCGGCACTTTCCCCACTTAGCATTGACCGATTGTGATGAAATTTGGTATGTAGGCTCCATTTGGGGTCTAGTTGTGCCCCGAAGATTTTGGTTGATGTAGGTCACTTCTAAGGGTTCAAAAATGAATTTTGAAATTTTGAAAACGCCCTAACTCAAAAACTTTTGATATAAAGGTATTTTTTCCTTCAATTTAAGATTCTATAGAATTTTTAGAATTTTTTGAGACCACCCGGAGCTCTGTAGGACAAACCGTTCGCTCACTACGAGAATTTAAAGTTTGGACGTACGATAAATCAGAAACACGAGTGTGAATCGCAAAACAGGCCTAATCTCCGTTCAAATTAAAGCTGACCGAAATGCGATCGACGTTTTTCTTCATGTTGGATGGTTGGTGGCTCTGCAGACGAGTGATCTATATAAAAATAATAAACCGTTGTGTAATAATTTGCAGAGTTTTTGCTCCGTTTTTGAAACGACTATCTGGAAAGCTTGGCACTCCCAATGGATGAGCATGGACTACCGAAAACTCTGGCATATAAAAAAAGATTACG
The DNA here is from genome assembly GCA_009739505.2 of Apolygus lucorum. Lineage (NCBI taxonomy): Eukaryota > Metazoa > Arthropoda > Insecta > Hemiptera > Miridae > Apolygus > Apolygus lucorum. The sequence continues at coordinate 60,643,974 of CM019183.2, read as the reverse complement.
TCCTTGGAGCTCTTCGAGCATGACAAAAGTACTTCATGACGGAACAATGACCCATTCTCGAGGAGAAGAAGTGATTCTAACTCGATCGGTCACTCACGACTTACACGCGGATATTTGACGACAACCTCCTTCTGTGAAATCTGAGATTGTCAACTAACACTGACAGTCCACCATCTCTTAATTGAATGCCCGTCGTTCATCGCGCCAACCTCAACCGAAATCCCAAGAATCCTAATATAGTCAAACTGTTGGGGAACGATTTTACTCATTTCAAAAAACTGTTCCATACTTTGAAGTTCTCATCGCTGTACCATCAAATTTGAACATTTTGGACAAAATTATATTCTTTAATTAAATTAAAATTTATTAATGTAATTAAATTAAATTTCAAATTTTGTAAAACACCGCATTATGTTTGGCGTCAATGACCAATTTTTGCTTCCTCACTACCGAAGGTAGGGAAGCTTTGTATTCGTGAAAGAAGAGAAAAAAAAGTCCTCCAAAATCAAAATTTCTACTTGCTTTTTGCGTTTTAGAGCTTCCCGAACAATTTTGGTTCCGTGTCTGTCTGTCTGTCTGTCTGTCGGTCTGTCTGTGGTCAATCCTTGTCCCGGGCAAAACTATACTAACCTGTGGTCCGATTTTGATGAAATTTTCAGGGATTGTGCGGGTTAGGTCCTAGACGGTCCCCTATCAATTTCAGCACCTTCGGACCAATAGGAGCGAGTGCGCATGCGCAAACGTGAATTTCCTGGAACCTCGGTTTCTCGGTTTCTAATGAACCGATTTTGCTCAAATTTGGAGGTTAGTTAGGGACTAACTTCTAAGAGACACCCTATAAGTTTCAATCAAATTGGTCAAGCAATAGCCGCTGCGCATGCGCGAACTTTAAATTTATTGTTACAACCAAAACTCCGCAACTATTCAACCAATTTCGATGAAATTTTCAGGGATTGTGTGGGTTAGGTCCTAGACGGTGGACCGCTAAATAAAATTCTACGTTGAAAATACAAATATCATACTACTCGTGCCCACACTTACTTCCAGGTTCCCGTGTAAATTGCTTCTTTTATTGTGTGATCAAATGTTGTGGTCTGCAGGTCAATTAATGTTGAAACCAAATTGACCCCTCATCTCAGTCTCTTTTGCATTTTTCTTTCTGTCATCGAGTTAGTGGTCCACAGGTCAGTTTTGAGATGAAAAGTGGCACTTCGCGTTTTTTGAATGCGCCGAACTAGGATTTTACAATGCGAATTTACACTCCATTGATTTATAATATAATGTATAAGATAATGTCTACATACTCCTCCTCAAATGAATAGTATAACCTATGTTTGTGACATCAGTATTTCATTCATTTTACTTTAATCAATTTCAAGAATAGTCAATATTTTGGTATTCAATAACTCTTTGAATCATAATTTTTAACAAAGAATGTGTTTTTGCGATGACCTACCGACAAAAAATCGTCACGAAAAAGCGACAGAAAAAACCGTTACGCGCCTTTTATAATGATTTTCACGTGCAACCAAGCCGTTGGTAAGGAAATAGAACTCCCGCAGTGTTCATTGCACAGAAATTGTTCACCATTCGTTGGAAAGCTCTCAATTTATATAGTATTTTTCTTGTAGTTACATATTTATTTATATAACATTTATAGGGTTTTAGACCAAATTAAATGTCTAACAATTATTTATTTTATTATTGCCAAAGACTCCACATTTATTATTGTTGTTTTTTATTTAACGGATGACTAGCATCGCAAAAACACATTCTGTGTTCCTATGATTTCATACAGAGTATGGAAAAAGAAATAAACCGGGGGGTGCAGGGGGGCGGAGCCCCCCGCCGAGGCGCAAAGCGCCGAGTTTCGCCAACTGAGTCTATACGTCCATGTTACAATGAGTGAGGAAGCTATACTGCCTACCCAACTTGGCAGACGTTTTCTTTAATAGGCGTGTTTGGTTGAACACGAAAAAAAAGCGATTCACACTTGTGTTTTGTTTTATCCAACGTTCAAACTTCATAGGGAGTGAACGGTTGGTCCTCGAGAGGTCTCGATGGTCTCATTCGATTCTAAAAATTCAATTCTTTTTAAATTGATAAAAAAAAACTTCATATCGAGAGTATTCGAGCTAGGGCGCTTTGAAAATTACAACTTCTATGTTTCACACCTTAGAAGTGAACAACAAACAAAAGCTTCGGGCTCAACTAGACCCCAAATGGAGCCCCCTAAATCCAAATTTGATCAAAATCTGGTATTAAATTAATGCGATGAGTTGACAATTATTATCTACGTACCTACCGTATTAGAGAATCCTTCGTAACCAGCAAGTCGAGTACAGGAGGCGAGCGCTTTCGATGTAAGGACATCATCAGGAGAGAGTACTCTCTCGACGGACTGAAGATGATGTCCTTACATTGAAAGCGCTCGCCTCCTTTACTCGACTTGCTGGTTACGAAGGATTCTCTAATACGGTAGGTAGATAATAATAATTATTATCGTCTGGACCGATAATAATAATAGTACGTAGATAATAATAAGAAAAAAATCGTCCGTCTGGACCGATTTTGATCAATTATTGATCAAAATCGGTCCAGACGGACGATTTTTTTCTTTTCTTAGTTTTTCGACTTGTAGGCTCATTATTGAAAACAATAAACCAAAATCGCCAAAAACGTGTTTTTAGGGTTTTGTCGATATTATTGTAGTATTAGTTTAACACATATCTTGTTTGTTGCAAAGCTGCTACGATCCCTCTCTTGAATTTTACAATTTTATTCTATTCGATCCTGGAAAATAAAGCCTACGATTCCGGCAAAGATTCTTTGTATTTTATACTACAATTATCATCATTATAATAGTAATATAATTATGGCATAGTAGGATTCAACACAAAATATCTGACATAACAACCTACAATTTCAGAAATTAAAAATTGCCAAAAATTGTAAAAGTGTACAAACATTTAATAATGCAGGGTGTTGAATGACCAATGTCACCTTCTACACCAATGTCAACCTTCCGCCATCTTTGTGAGAATAGTCAACCTCAACCTTATTGTTTGTCTACTGGTCTCAACAACAAAGAATGTCTGATGTATCATACCAAAGTGTTATTGTAAACAACTTATAGTCAGGAGAGCCAAGACCACAAAAACAATGTAAGCACATAGTTATCCACCATCCAGCTTAATAAGAGTAATAATAGAACATCATTTTGCTGATTAATGTAGCTAAAACTCGTATATTTTGTTCCTCTTGACACGCATGATTAGGACCCAGTTCCTGGAGTGGAAACGTCGTAAAAGAAGCAATCCAAGATAAGACTCGTCATTCAACACCCTGAATTATTATCATTCTACTTGTCATCAACTCACCAAAATATTAACAATTTATATGTAAAATTAACCTATTGACGCCCGTAATTTTTTTTTTTCAAATTTTGTTACGAAAATCATAGAGATGGTCCATTAGTATGTCTAAAGCATGGGAAAAATATTGAAAAAATTCCATCGCGCACGCACGTGCGCAGAAGCTTCGAAAACCAGTGGTCCCATATGGGCACACGGGGCGGTTTGGCCACCTGTGTTTTTTGAGATAGGAAAGGCGGTCAAAATCGTTCAAAACTTAGCATTTTTAATTTTAAAAAAAGTTATATCAAACACATTTTAAACTAAGTCAGGAACATAGGTATATAGAGTTTACAAAATATCACATGTGAAAGGTAACTAGAAAAAATGTACTTGGAGAACGTCAAACACGGTGAAATGGAAGAAAACAGTCGACGCAAATGCCCACGTCACATTTTTTGCACATGTATCTCGATCTCGATGAACATGTTTCCAGTGCACATCGACACCTGCGTTCATTAGGTATTTTTTGAATTAGATGATTGATGTTGTCGTATCTGGAAGTAGCCGAGAATCGAGAGCGCGTGCTAGTATTAGGTCCAGGACGAAGTTTGGGTGTTGAGTAGGTGGTCAGTAAGCTTGTGGCTATTTCTCGGCGGAATTGCAGCTGGGTAATTTTTTTATGCTGCCGAGAAATAGCCACAAGCTTACTTACCACCTACTCAACACCCAAACTTTGTCCTGGACCTAATACTAGCACGCGCTCTCGATTCTCGGCTACTTCCAGATACGACAACATCAATCATCTAATTCAAAAAATACCTAATGAACGCAGGTGTCGATGTGCACTGGAAACATGTTCATCGAGATCGAGATACATGTGCAAAAAATGTGACGTGGGCATTTGCGTCGACTGTTTTCTTCCATTTCACCGTGTTTGACGTTCTCCAAGTACATTTTTTTCTAGTTACCTTTCACATGTGATATTTTGTAAACTCTATATACCTATGTTCCTGACTTAGTTTAAAATGTGTTTGATATAACTTTTTTTAAAATTAAAAATGCTAAGTTTTGAACGGTTTTGACCGCCTTTCCTATCTCAAAAAACACAGGTGGCCAAACCGCCCCGTGTGCCCATATGGGACCACTGGAAGTTTGTGGTACCTAGAGGATCTGGAAAGCAAAATTTCTACAGAAAAACGCCATAATTCTATGCTGATACTATCTGAGAATATAAGAAGAAATGAAAATGAAAGATAATAAAATCATTTTGGTATTTACGCCAATAAATCTCGTAGGGTGTCGAGGTCATAAACGTTGTCCATATTTGATGATCTCCACGGAAGACTGAAGAAGACTGAATGGATGAACAACCCCCCTCAGGTGTACGGGAGGATCTAAAGAACATGTTAGGACAGGCAGGAACATGTTCGGACATGCACGGGGAAGCGTAGATTATTTTAAGACGAACCGGGTTTGACGTCCCAAAAGGGACCACGGGGCGCAAATGGGTTAAAACCTGCGTATATTCGTTGTACCCAAATATGCAAAGCAGAGTGGGTACTCTTTGAGTTAGTGGTGACGAGGAGAATTTCAACGACTCGAGCTATGTCCATACTCCAGTAACATTTCAAAACTAGTGAGTGGGCTAAAAATAGGACCTAATAAAACCTCATCGTCGAAGAGGCAAGATTATTTGTTTAGCGCTAGAGTGCTAATTCGCAAGATCTGCCTCAACTAGCTGGTACAATCAATTCGCCATGAGATGACGATTCCCAACAAAATTTCTTCTCCAAACGTTACGATGGAGAAACGTTTGCTACGACACACACTGTTGGTTCTTTTCTTGTGACACGCGACATTTGATCAACTTAGACTGATTACTTACCTCTCTAAAGCATTTGATTTGGTTGATCATAGCTTGCTACTGAAGAAACTCGAGTATTATGGTCTCTCATCAGTGACGGTATCTTTCTTCAAAGGTTTTCTTGAGGGGTGGAAGCAGGTGGTTTCTTACAATGGATCTCTGTCTAAGGAGGTTGACATACCATGTGGAGTCAAGCAGGGGAGTGTCCTTGGACCATGCTGTTTTCTAATTTTTATAAATGACCTGGCGTATCAATTCATGAAGTCCGGCAATGTTTTCTTATTTGCTGATGATGTGACAAACCTGGCAATGGGCTCTGGTCCGATTGAGTTGCAGAGGAGTCCTAGTCGTGATGGTGAGTTGATCGAGAAATGGTGTTCTACAAATGGTCTGTTGCTGAACAAAGAGAAAACGCAAATCCTCAACTTCGCATTGAATCGTCGGCAGGACCAATCAGTCAATTTCCTAGGGTTGAATATTGACAACCGATTATCTTGGCAGCCTCATATCGAGTCGCTTATTCCTAAACTAACATCGTGTACGTTCATGTTGCGTAGATTGTCTAAAGCTGTTTCTAAGAAGATGTTATTATCTGTTTACCACGCCTGTTTCTCAAGTAGAATGTTATATTGCCTGCTGTTGTGGGGAAATTCTAGTCACTCAGTGGACGAATTTAGACTCCAAAAGCGAGCAGTTCGTATCCTGGCGGGCTTGGGTTGGAGTGAAAGCTGTAAGGGATCATTCTCTCGTCTCGGAATCCTGACTCTGCCAGGCGCCTTTGCAGTCCTCTGCCTCGTTAAATCGAATCTCCCTCTTCTGATGTCCAGCGCCCATCGTTTTAATACTAGAATTAGAGATGACATTGCTATCCCTTTCACTCGCCTCAGCGTTGCACTGCGAAATAACCCGTATCAAGTTGGTCCAAGACTGTTCAATGCTTTACCTCTCAAGATCCGCAACCTTCCGGAAAAGACATTTATTAGGACGCTTAAAGTCAATCTTGTGCAAGCCGAACTTTATTCTATTGATGAGTTTTATAACATTGAGTGGGTTAATAAACCTGTATAAATATACTAGATTTTTTTTTGTATTGAATTAAGACCAACGAATCAATCTAAAGTTTACTCGAATCAAGTTTTCTCTATTTTTAAATATTAGGTACCCATGTCGTCTTATCTAGCAGAGGAATTTTTTATACAAGTACTCTGTCTAGTTGTTTTTTTGTCGTTATGCTATATTTTCAGCTGTGATATTTGTGTAGTTATCTGTGATATTTTGAGTTTTCAATGTCTAACAGTGGTGTGATCGTATTTATTGTATGTATGAGTGTGTGTTTGTGGATGTCCTCCCTCGTTGGTTGGGCTGTCGCCTGGTTGGTCCCAGGGGCGGTCTCCTTGGTGCCTCGTTCTCGGCTACCTGCCAGAGATCGTGGTGCAGGGTTTATCTGGCGGTGGTGGCGTTCAGTATTTGTGCTGTGCGTCGTGGCCGTTGGGTGCCTGGTATGGGGGGCCGCCATGGTGGGTGGGCCCGGGGCCGGTCGGGTGGCGCCCGGCCGGCGAGTGGGGGCCCGCTTGCGTAGCCTACACCCACTGGACAACTTTCACCAATCATAGGTTGAATTATTATTTTTTTTTATTTTTTTTTCTCTCATCCTTCCTGTTGTTTAAACCCAGCCTGATTCGTTGGTTCTTTTATTTCTGTCCCATTATATTATTTTGTATTGTGTTTACGACTGATGTTTGCCTTATTGTAGGCTGGTACATCTGAATAAATAAATTACGTCCGTTCGCATCCGTGAATAATCACACGGTTGTAGCCGCATGTCCCATAAAGAGTAGCTCATTTCACATATCCAGGCGTCTTCGGAATGGTTTACGGAACAAGGTCGTCTCTATGAACTTGCTTCTCAACGCGAGAAAGCGATGATGTTATTCTCCTTGGGCATCTCAGCCGGTTTACTTAGCGGTATCAATTTTCACGCCTCTACCTCTTAAACTTAACCAGATAATGATCAGCGATACAGTTTTCACGAAAGGGGAAAATAATTGATTTTGGGGTATCACACGAAACAGTTTCACTTCTAGAGCTGAACCAATTCACGATCCTCCAAATGATGAACAGCCTTCACTCATATTGTACGAGTAGGTAATAGAGGCTTGTGGGAGATCTCATAGGATGGAAGTGGGGGAAGTATCAACGCTAAACGTTGATCTTTGAATATATTGAACATAATGAGTGAATCCAATCTTTCTGCACTGAGTAGTGCATGAGTGCATTCGTTGAGGGTCTTATTAGTTATGGTATTCTTCTATCGGGAGGCTCGTTCCATACTCAGGCCACATTTAAATTACAGAAGAAGATACTGCGCCCAATATTTGGACTCCATCCTAGCGAGTCATGCCGTTCCTACTTTTTAAAAAAGTCCATTCATGCAGCATGAATTAATGAGCGAATTTTCAAAGAAATGTTTTGAATTTTTCAGATTGAGGTTATTCCAATAGCTTCATTTTGGTTTATTATTTTCAATAATGAACCTTTGGAATCGACCAAGCAAAAATTTTTTTAAACCCCCCTCAAAATTTGTTGGTTTACGTTTCAAGGTACGTAGAATCAAAACATCGAAAAAAAAAGTCTGCCAAGTTGGGTGGGCAGTATAGCTTCCTCACTCATTGTAACATGGACGTATAGAATCAGTTGGCGAAAAAATTATGATTCAAAGAGTTATTGAATACCAAAATTTACACGGTTATTGAAGCAATTTACACGGGAACCTGGAAGTAAGTGTGGGCACGAGTAGTATGATATTTGTATTTTCAATGTAGAATTTTATTTGATTGAAACTTATAGGGTGTCTCTTAGAAGTTAGTCCCTAACTAACCTCCAAATTTGAGCAAAATCGGTTCATTAGAAACCGAGGTTCCAGGAAATTCACGTTAGCGCATGCGCACTCGCTCCTATTGGTCCGAAGGTGCTGAAATTGATAGGGGACCGTCTAAGACCTAACCCGCACAATCCCTGAAAATTTCATCAAAATCGGACCACAGATTAGTATAGTTTTGCCCGGGACAAGGATTGACCACAGACAGACCGACAGACAGACAGACACGGAACAAAAAATTGTTCGGGAAGCTCTAAAACGCAAAAAGCAAGTGGAAATTTTGATTTTGGAGGACATTTTTTTTTTTTTCACTTCTTTCACGAATACAAAGCTTCCCTACTTCGGTAGTGAGGAAGCAAAATTGGCCGACCGTCCGCCGTACTTTCCCCACTTAGCATTGACCGATTTTGATGAAATTTGGTATGTAGGCTCCATTTGGGGTCTAGTTGTGCCCCAAAGATTTTGGTTGATGTAGATCACTTCTTAGGGTTGACAAATAAGGTTTGAAATTTTGAAAACGCCCTAACTCAAAAAATTTTGATATAAAGGTATTGTTTTTCCATCAATTTAAGATAGTATAGAATTTATTGAGACCACGCGGAGCCCTGTAGGACAAACTGTTCGCTCCCTATGAGAGCTTTAGGACTTACGATAAATCAGAAACACGAGTTTGAATCGCAAGAGAGGCCGAATCCCCGTTCAAATGTTAGTTGACCGAAATGCGATCGCTGTTTTTCTTCAAGTTGGTTGGTGGAAACAATGCAAAGGCGTGTTCTTTGCAGACGAGTGATCTATATAGAAAAATAATAAACCTTTGTGTAATAATCTGCAGCGTTTTTCTTGAAAATTCGCTAATTAGGCTGTATGCTAACATTGCACGGGCTATGTTCTGAAGATGTAAGGAGTCCATAATCATGTTCTACTCGCCTCCAGAACTCAGAGTACCCACACGGCTATTGTTGATTTTTTTTTTTTTTTCAGCATACCATACCAACATACTGTAGGCCCAGGTTATGCTTTGAAGATGTTAGGAGTCGCTATTCACGTTCTACTCGTGTTTTTCTTCTAACAAACAATGTGTACTCTGTCGCATGCTTGTAGCACTCAGTCGGACTGTGACGTACGCTTCCCAAAGCTAGCTCTCGAGTTACTCATATCTCGGGGTCGTGACTATAAACGGGCTCCCAAGGAGTGTACTAATGGTATGTAATATTGCTAGATGGATTGAATTTCAATATCCAGTCGCAATAATAAATCCCGTTAAAGAAAAAGAAAAAAAAATCACGACCCCTTTTGGAACTGAGTAGGACGTGCACCCCCCTACCCGACGAGGACGTGCACAGGGGATTAGTTGATAATACCGTGAATGCATGTAACTTCGGACAGTGTTGGTAACTTCGGACAAAATCGAATTTTAGCAGTAAATCACCTATACAGCATCCACAGTGCTGGCCCTAGACAGTTTGTTCGTGAGTTTCGTTATCACCTGTTGTCAGTGTTCATTTCCCGCTCGTTGGTCCTGCTTTTATTGCTCGGTTGTCGTCCAATAATTGTAAATATATCATTTTCAATTTATCGTTTTTCTCAGAATGTAGGAAAACCTCCTTCGGCACGCAATGTTAAGTGGAGTGAACCAACCAAAAATACTTTTAGTTTGTAGGGGATATTGTTATGAAGCGATCTGGCTAGTTTCATTGCTCTAATGCTATAATTTCCGACTGCAGCAGTATTTATGTACTTTCTTTCTCATTGTGTAGGAAACTTCGGACAATGGGAAAACCTCTTCCAGTTAGAGAGAAGATGAAGCTTCTCAGAAAAATATTGATTGGAGACAATTTATCCTCCCATGTTTCCATCAGAGTAATAAGACTGTGTGAAGAGAACAACATTGAGTTCGTCTTGTTGCTACCAAATTGCACTCACCGTCTACAGCCGCTTGATGTAGCCTTTTTTGCTCCATTGAAAAGGAAATGGCATGTAGTCATAACTGAGTGGAAGAAAAAAAATCGAGGGATCCTTCCCAAAAGTCCCAAAAAATCGAGGGGTCCTTCCCTGGCATCCTGAAAAAGGCCCTTTACTTGCTGGAAAATAGATCACAGAACCTCATTGCAAGTTTTAGAGCAACAGGCATTTTTCCCCTTTCCTCAGAGAAAGTCCTTCAGCAGTTCCCCGAATTCAGGAATCGCAATGAAGATGTGTTGCACATTGAACAAGACCACCCTGCATGGGCATCGTCGTTTGAATTATTTCTGAAAGACAATGTTCGCCAACAACGCGCTCCACTCAAACCTCGAGGGAAAAAGATCAATTTAGCTCCTGGCTCACAGATTTGATCAATTTTTAAAAATTGTTCCTGCTTAAAAACTTTCAAAAACGCGAACAAGTGTCCGAAGTTACAAATTAAGAATGAAATCTTCGGTTTCTATGGAATTTGTATGGGTGTCCGAAATTAGCAGCATGTTGTTGGTAACTTCGGACATTCTTATTTTTTTTTTTTTAAAGGCGTAATTATTCGGCTAACAAATGGTTTTTAGGCTCATCCGATAGAGGAATAGCTAGCCTGTATAAATTATTTTTTCCAGATTTTTCAAATAGGTTTTAGCTGCTGAAACACAGGAAAAACTGACTAAAGTGTCCGAAGTTACATACATTGACGGTATTAGGTTCACCTTACCATCTGTTCACCGTTTTGATAGGTAGGAAACACCACTTACAAATTTTCTGGAACAAATCGTTTTCCACGTTTGTTTCTCTTAAACTAAAGTGGTATGTAAAATGTATGTATGTATGTCTCTTACTCCATGTAACACTTTGCTTTATTCTGGAAAAACACCCCACCTACCTAAATATCTAGGACACAAAGACAACCGAGTTAGCCTTAAAATTTTCCGAAGAAAACTTAAAGGTACCTACTTAAAAACCTCTGCCAAGTGGGTGTGGCACGTAGCTTCCTCGTAACCGTAACCCGCTTGTATAGACGATCCGATTCATAGTAGTTAATCTCAGAACATCAATCTCTAAGTACCTTCCACTATTCTCTTAGTGGACCAACACGTCAACAATCTCCGAAAAATTCATCGAAATCGGGTGAGAATTGTAGAAGTTATGGCTGTGGCAAGGATTTCATGACAGACAGAAACGTAAAACGCGAGTGGGAATGTTGATTTTGGAAAACTTTTTTTTCCCCAACCTTGAAAAGTGAGAACAAAGCTTCTGCTACGCGGACGCATAAGGATTCTTTTCACCATCCTGATGAATTGTGAGTTCCTCCAGTACTCAGAAGAATAATGGTGACAGAATCCATTTCCATTCACTGCTGGACGTAGGAGAGCTCCGTATTCGTGCCGGAGGTCAAACAAATCAACATACCACAAAATCAAAATGACGAATTGCGTTTTAGGGTTTTCTGGACAATTTTGGTTGGCTGCGAAGAACTGGTTAACCCTTAATTACACGCGGCCTCCGCTGGAACAAATCTACACGCTGGCGGTACTCAGTACCGCCCTGGTGTTTTTTGACCTTAGTATGATTCTGGAAGCCTCCAGTGCTCTCAGATCCCGATGGACTACGGGAAAATTAATAATTGACATTAAATTGAAGCATAAGAGGTACAGAAAATCTTCAAGAGCTTTTAGTCTTCATCTTTTGGTGAGTACACTGCGACTATAACGGTTTTTTAAAGATTCATATGAAAGAGCATATTATCACATATAAATTGACCAGAAAGTTGTTCCACGGAAGCCTAAAACACTATCACAAAATATCAGCCTTATAATATTTTTGGTATTTTTCCAAAAATTCTCCTTACCTAACACCATAATGAAAATAACAGAAAATTCTCATTAATCCAAAATTCCCCTCTACTATTATGGAAAGAACAAATAACCCTTTTCTATCCTTATAAAAAAATGTTGGAATTGGAGTTTTCATAAATGACCCCAAAAATTGTTCTGTGGTGGGTATTATAGGCGTTAAACCAAAAATTGGATCAGGGTTAAGTAGATGAGGGTTAGGGGTTAAGTAATTTTGCAACCCACTTCCACATATCTAATCTAACAGTAAGGAAAGTAGCGTTGCCTCAATTTCAAGGGCTGTTGAGGACAGACAAGGAACTGTCGAAGTACTCACAGGCAGTTGAGGTGAAGGCCAAACACGCAAGAAGACACGGCACCAACAACATGATTCTTTGTGACGCGAACTGAAAGGCGGCTCGAGGGAGCAGGTCCTTAAGAACTTCCCCCTCTCGACGATCCAGGTTGACCCGCCAAGAGGCGTCATTTCCTTCCAGGAGGTGACCAGGTATCTACAATGGAAATATGCCAAGAATGAGAGAAAGAAATGTTAAAATTTGTTAGCTTTTGGTTGATGTCATTCTCTTCTAAGGGTTGAAATTTTGACAACGCCCTAGCTCAAAAACGTCTGATATGAAGGGATTGTTTTTCTCGAATGAGACCACCCAGAGCCCTGTAGGACTTACGATAAATCAGAAACACGAGTGTGAATCGCAAAAGAGGCCTAATCGTTCAAATCTTAGCTGGTCTAAATGCGATCGTTGTTCATTTCTTCGAGCTGGACTCAGTTTTGTATCCTCAACCAGTGGCGTCAGGTGAGAATATTCGTCAGGCAAACACAGTCTTCCAGTCTTAGAGGAATAAACAATAAGCAGCAAATTATTACACAAAGGTTTATTATTTTTCTATATAGATCAAGCGCCAGCAAAAAGATTGCTTTGCTATTGTCACTACCTACCAACCATGTTTTCGCTTCATAATCGAGTTTATTTAGATGAAATAAACGCTCCACACTCCATTCAAAGAAATAAAGAATTCCTTCATTAAACGTGATTACTGGTTGCTAAGGAAGCGTAACCCATGGCTTAGTATCCATGGCTCATCTTCCAATTTTCTCTGCTTTCAAGGCCACGAAACAGCTCGTCGATTGTTTGCCTTTGCTTACGCTGTTATAGTGGGGGTATAGTAATACTAGCCCCCGCACTGACCCCCTGCCTACCCGCCGATCGTCTTTCCTCATCCAAATCTGTCCCGAAAAATTATTTTTTTTTAACTGCTTGCCTTGCATCACCTGCTAGTTCACATATCGCGGGGTTCTTGGTAAAAGTGACCAAGTAACATTAAATGTTACTTATTAAATGTTAAATGTTATTAAATGTTAAATGTTATTAAATGTTAAATTTTTCAAAATTTTACAGGGGAGCGACATGAAGTTTTGCCTATTTTCTACTTACTAACACTGGTTCTGTAATGTCTCAAGCGACTATGCTTCGGTTTTTCCTAGTCGTATAGGTATTTAGCCATCGATCTCCTGTGATACCGCGCTTAAAAACACACTTCAGGTTAAATGTCAGCTATTTATTCCGAAAAATCGTATTTGATCAATTTTACCTGCATGGAGTTTCGATCTCTATTGACTTGGTCACTTCAATTCTTTGACTAATGAGACGCTCACCTACATGAAATTGAGAAATTTAATGGCTTTTTGTTGACTGGATCATGTTGCTAAGCTTCTAGTAACAATGACATACCAATTTCTGTTAGAAAAGGTTCCCCTTCATCTACAAATGTATTTGGTCATTTTCACTTGCCCGCTATGCTTCAATTTCGAACAATTAATCATTTCAGTATAAAAGTAAATTATTAGTATAAAACTTTATTAAATCATCATTTTCATCAATAAAATGGTATTTAAAATAACACAATTCATAAGGTGGTCGCAGAAAAACACATTTAGGGGTCCAGGTCTTCATTTTCTTCATCAGAGAATGAAGGCTCAGGCAACCGCTCCTTGGTACCACCACTCATCTTGTTAGAGACTGGAATGGCCTCATACCAATGATGGTATTCCTCTGGGATGGCTCCGGTTCGACAAAGTTTAAGGAGATCTTCTTTCTTGGCTTTTGGAATCGGAATTAGTTTTTTATATCAATTGTCCAGCCTTGTTGGTAATATGGTGGGAGTTATTTTTGTGGAATTCTTCCTCCAGTTCACTAGTATCTCATGGTAATCACAGTTATAGTCGTAGCTGTAAAATATACTATTTGGTGACGCTTTTTGATACTTCAATCTTTTAATTTTCAGCCAATTAACCTTGACTCCATTCGAATCGATGGATCGGTTTACAATTACGGTATTTGCCAGTTTTTTCAGGTCCACGAAATCGTCGTCTCTGATGAAGAAAATGAAGACCTGGACCCCTAAATGTGTTTTTCTGCGACCACCTTCTGAATTGTGTTATTTTAAATACCATTTTATTGATGAAAATGATGATTTAATAAAGTTTATACTATTAATTTACTTTTATACTGAAATGATTAATTGTTCGAAATTGAAGCATAGCGGGCAAGTGAAAATGACCAAATACATTTGTAGATGAAGGGGAACCTTTTCTAACAGAAATTGGTATGTCATTGTTACTAGAAGCTTAGCAACATGATCCAGTCAACAAAAAGCCATTAAATTTCTCAATTTCATGTAGGTGAGCGTCTCATTAGTCAAAGAATTGAAGTGACCAAGTCAATAGAGATCGAAACTCCATGCAGGTAAAATTGATCAAATACGATTTTTCGGAATAAATAGCTGACATTTAACCTGAAGTGTGTTTTTAAGCGCGGTATCACAGGAGATCGATGGCTAAATACCTATACGACTAGGAAAAACCGAAACATAGTCGCTTGAGACATTACAGAACCAGTGTTAGTAAGTAGAAAATAGGCAAAACTTCATGTCGCTCCCCTGTAAAATTTTGAAAATGTTACTTGGTCACTTTTACCCGGAACCCCACGATATCATCCACAATCGATCGTAGTTAACGATCTCTACAACCCTCTGGTGTGTTGCGGGCTAGTATTCCAAGTAAAATACATACTTATTCCATACTCCTATTACATCTAACTTCCTTGGTAATCATGAAATAGTCCTTGAGTTTTAAAAAAAATTTCCAAAATCGGCTAAATATTACTTCCAAAAAGTGGAAATTCAGGAGAATCTCAACAAAAATAATTTGTTCATTCTGCATATTTTTAGTAGGGCAAACAGTGTTTGCTATATTTGCCTGGAGGAGACGCCACTGTCCTCAACAACCAGCAAACTTTCAAGTGTGAGTATTTTTCGGTACTAAAACTTTCCTCCCTCAGACTGCCGGAACTTCCCACAAAAATGTTTGGCGTTAGGGCTTTTTGATGGGGTTTTCGGGTAAAAATTAAATTCTCTAAGTTTTCCAGTACTTAGAGTAAAATTCCCTGAGTGTTCCCGGTTTTACAGGTCGCTGGAGACCCTGTCGTAGTTTGCTCAGGAGTACCTAAGTAGGTATCCACTGAATATGGCTACCTAGTTCCGGCAGTTGAGCAACCTGATTCGTAAGTGCGTGTGCTCCTTCGTAAACCTGCTGAGGGCATCCCAGATGCTCGTCCACCGTACTCTACTTCGTGGTCCAGCGCAGTCCACTTCAAGGTTCGTCGGCGAGCGGGAACCCGGAAACTGGTCGGCCGTTCACCTATGAATATTAAGGATTGGGGATTCTGAAGCAGTTATCCCTCATATTAGGTAGGGTAATTTGCAGTTCTGACAACCTCTTATCCCAGTATCTACCCAAACATGTTATGAATGACGAGGAAGCTATGTGCTACACCCACTTGATACACTACTCTCTCATCACCTTACCGTTCAATATCTTTCATATTTGGTAGGAAAACTCACCTACTTAACCCTTAATATCCTGAAGTATCTTTTTGGAAATCCTATTTTTACCTGCAACACTTTATCGACTTATAACAGTTTTCCTCTTAAGTTGAGAAAAACTAGATGGCATTTTTTGGATACCTCAGGAGGATAGGTACTTCAGAATGGGGGGGGGGGATTCGCTACCGTTATTTAAAAAATAAGCTCCTTAGAATACGTTCTATCCAATTTTGGATTGCCGGAATCAGCAGCATTTTATTCTAAAACAAATGAATAGACGAAATAGTACAAATAAAACTGTTAGTCCAATAAGAGTCCTGTTAGTCCTACAGAAGTATTTCAATGGAATATTGATGCAGTGGCTCCCAAATCCTTAGATTTCCAGTAAGACATCTGCTCTGCTCCTAAGATATCCAAAAGACAGCACTGAAAAATTCTAAATTTTCCTATATTGTTGGATATTCCCTACCACAACTATTATTTCCTCAACATCTCGGTTTTTTTTTGTAAGATTCCAAATTCGGTAGAATAGTTGTTATAATAAGGTTCCTGAACTATTATTATAATTATAGTTCAGTTATTATAATTATAGTTATTATAATTCATGAAACTAACCTTTACTGTCCTCCGGTTCATGGTGGAGGTGAGTCTAATCTTAACACGATGTTACCTCAGGGATCGATGGTTTTTACTGGGTTTTTTTACACGATAGTGGAAGTATCAAGCTATCCAAAAGATTATATCGGTTTCGCCTTAAAAGTGGTTGAACCGTGTCGCAGAATGTTCAAAAAATTGGACTTCCGAAAAGATACTTTAGGACATTAAGGGTTAAACATTCATGACTCGTTTGGCGAGGCTCATGAAGGTTCTGCGCAAATAACTCACTACAATTTCCCACTTTCTCTCGCTCCCCACACCATTTTTAAGTTATCGGAACCCCCCTCATAAAGCATCTCATTTCCAATGTTTACAATCAGGCGTTTAAAGGGGTCTCAGTCGGTCGAGCGTTCCAGGTCAGTATTTCCCGAAATTACCGGCGCTAAAGCTTTAAAATGTGTACTTTAATTTGAAATTTACAAGGATTTTTTAAATTTATTAGTGCAACATAGAGAGTTGTAAAACAAAAATATTGCCTTTGGAATCATCAAATCAAGCAATAATTGCCGGCGAAAACACTGCAAATAATCACACAAAAGTTTATTATTTTTCTGTATAGATTTACCGTCTCAAAGAACTCGGCTTTGCCATTGTCACCATCTACCAACCGTACACTACTTACCTACCACATACCTATAATACACTTGACAATCAAGTTATCTGGAAGACATAGAATTACACTCAGCTTTACACTCAGTTCGAAGAATCAGGGAGTTGAGGTTGCCCTAATTATTACGAAATTTGATTACTGATTGCTAAGGAAGCAAAATTGAGCACAACTCGAAGAAACAGCGATCGCATTTCGGTCAGCTAACATTTGAACGGGGATTCGGCCTCTTTTGCGATTCACATTCGTGTTTCTGATTCATCGTAAGTCCCACCCTTAAGTTCTCGTAGGGAGCGAACGGTTGGTCCTACAGAGCTCCCTCCGGATGGTTTCATTCAATTCTAAAAATGTAATACTATTTAAAATTGGTGAAAAAACTATACCTTCATTTCGAGGTTTCGAGCTAGGGCACTCTTGAAAATTTCAACCCTTAATTTTCACCCCTTAGAAGTGACCTACATCAACCAAAAGCTTCGGGGCACAACTAGACCCCAAATGGAGCCTACATACCACATTTCATCAAAATCGGTCCATGGGAACTAAGGAAAGTGTCGCGTACGGCGGACGGACGGTACATTTTTATTCGATTTTTGGATTCTATGAACCTTGACACCATGACAGGGGAATTAAAATTTTTTTTTGGTCGATTCCAAAGGTTCGTTATTGAAAATAATAAACCAAAACATAAATACAGAACTCGTTTTTGAAAGTACCTAATTTGATAAGTTTGAGATCTACAACCAGTGTAGTTATTGCGTCATCCTGATTTATTTCATATCGTCCCTATACCTGGTAAACCATGTCGAGTTTATCAAATTTTACAGGGGACACTAAAAACTGAATCATTAAGTTTTCATTCCATGTACAATAAGTTTTTTTGTTCCATTCCATAAAATTGGTGGTAACAGTAGTATTTCAAAGAGCCTGAGACTAATTTCATCAAAATTTACTTCAGCGAACTTTGACTTACATGCTTTTACCCAGCCTTTGACACCCGACTTACATGGTTTTCAATTTGATTTTTATGAAAATATACCCAGCTTGGGTTATTTTATTATTAGGAATATTATTCAATTTTTTTCTCCAGGTTTCAAGGTTACACAAAATACCCAAATCTAACTAATACGCAGTCCAAATTTAAGGCTCCTTGAGTCAAAACGATAGTCTTCAGTTTCAATATTACTAGAGTTGAGCAATAAATTATTCAATATACTACCAATTCCTCAATTACCATTTCTTGAATTACAACCATTACTTATAGGAACACTTTACCTATCACAACCGTAACTAGGTAGGTATGCATTTAATGTGAAGTGTTAGGCAACTAGGTACTTTCGTTTCATTAAAACAAGGGATGAGTTAGGTATGGGTTAGGGGTTAGGGATATGTTGAGGATGAGCTAGGGATGAGATAGGGACGGGTTAGAGATGAACTGGATATGGGTTGAGGATGGGTTAGGGATAGGATAGGGGTTAGGGATAGGTTGGAGATAAGCTAGGGACGGGTTAGGGGTGGGCTGGGTATAAGTTAGAGGTTGGGATAGGTCAGGGCTCGGTTGGGGATGAACTTGGGATGGGTTAGGGGTTGGAGATAGGTCAGGGCTGGGTTGGGTTAGAAATGGAAGAGGGATGGGTTAGGAATGGGATGTGTTAGGAATAGGTTGGAGATGGACAAGGGATGGGTTGGGTTTGGGTTAGGGGTTGGGATAGGTCAAGGCTGGGTTAGGGATGAGCTGTGGATGGGTTGGATATGGATTAGGGATGGGTAAGGGGTTAGGGATTGGTCAGAGATGGATTTCCTTAATTATTATCTCATTATTATCTCTTGTATGATTAATTTTACAGAGCTTCCTGTAAAACATAGGCAGACCAATAGCACACTACTAATCTCTTGTTGTTCTTCCTAACATCAGCATTACAGCTAGGTCAAACAGCCAACAAAATCAATCAATTCATCTAAAATTATCCTCCTAAATAATGTAAAAATAATTTAGAAACAATGCGGAAAAACACGTGATTTTAGGTAGGTAGGAAAAAAAAACACGTAGGTAGGTCGTGATCTTAAGGTTGGCCACAGTATGGAAAATGACGTGTCTGCAGAACACAAGGAGTGGAATTTATTGCTGAAATTGAGACTTAGAAAAAGGTTTCTATTTATGATCACTTTCTCCGAACTCCATTTATGAATTTTGTAAACTTTTACATGAAAAAAAAAGAAAAAACTGACTATCTTTGATGGAAACTTGCCTCCAGCGTGAGCTGCTCACTTTTATGAAGGCGTACACAGGACTTACATGGTTTTCCGGCGAAAAGATAGTTACCCGACTTACACGTTTTTTCTATTCCTTCTGGTTGAAAAACTATTCATCAGATTGGAAAACGGCTTCACTAAATGAATCAAGCGACCCTAATTTACCTGAAAAGCTCAAAACCTTATTTTCGAAAAAATACCGACTTACTTGGTTTACCAGGTATAGGGACGATATATGAAAAATACATTACATTATTTATATTATACTATTATAAATGCCTATTATATTTGAAAAATATTGAATATATATATGTATTCATATATATGTTACATTAAATACATCAACTCAATTTTTTAACTAAATTCAATATTTAATGTAAAGGTTAGTCGAGCTCAGATGAGCCTTGATAATATATGGGATTCCAACTTCAGCTCAAACATGGTTCCTTTGTCAATCTCTCGAGAAACTGGGAGTTCCCGGTATTTTCTAGAAGCCGAGAGCAACGAAGGACGTCAACTGCCCGGCAGACCGCCATGAATGTCAACAACTATTACAGGAGTTATTCGGTCTCGTCCTTTCTTCGAAACAGTTTACCACATCTTTTTTTCTCCAGATTAGTGTCCTCAGTTTTATGTTAGGAATTTATGATATTAAAAAAAGTCTACCAAGTGGGTGTGGCACATAGCTTCCTCGTATCCATAACCCGGTTGTATAGATGATCCGATGCATAGTAGTTATTCTCAAAACATCAATCTCTAAGTACCTTCCACTACTCTATTAGGAGATCCATCCATAATCCTTGAAAATGTTGTCGAAATCAGATAGAAAATGAGGAAGTTATGGTTGATACTAAGAAACTCACGTTGCGCATGTGTAATCTTTAGAATTTGGGTATCTAACCTTGGAGTTAGGGTTATGAGAAATTATCAATCTAATGATTTGGGATTTATGAATTTAAAAAGGGTTTATGACTTTGATTCTTAAAACTGAATTACCTTACCCCAGTAAACACATATATTTGTACAACAAGGAATTAGGTGTTTCTGCTTACCTGAGTCTACGACTGCTTCGAGATCTCTGAAGGTGAAAATGGCTTTACTAATATGGTAGTGCGTGATGACCAAAGCAAAAAGGCGAAAGGTTTACTTGAAAAACTTTGTGATGCTAAATTAAATACTGACTTCAAAATGAAGAGTTACTTTATGAACTGATCCTAATCCTTGAAAAGCTGGTACAAAAATCCCAACTAAGTGAGGCTAGGAAATTCTAGGTAGAAAGGTATCTTGAACTAGAGCTCAGAGGATAAAAGATTCTACCTGAGAAGTTCCTAGGGTTGCTGCCACCACCTGGGTCGATTATTGACCTCAGGAAAAACCCAAATTATTTAAGTGCAAAATACCTGAGTCCAACGGAATTGGAAAGGGTCAAAACTCTGAAATAAGTACTGCAAAGGTTAAAAACACGTAGGGTTTTTATTCAGAAAATTATAAGTTGATTACCGTGAAGCGGATTTACGAGGGTTCTGATGGAACCGTCGACAAGAATAATCAGTAATATATTCGAAAAGATACTTGAAAATATATCAATATGATTGAAAATGTATTTGATAACGATCAATGAAATCACACTTGGCTTTAAGAAATTATGCACGAAATTCGCAATAAGTATGCTACTAGAAATAAATGTACTTTGTTGTTACTTGCAATATTATGCTTATAAGAAAATAATATTTATGTAGGAACTTGATTCTACTTATACAAATTATGACTTAGTCTTCTGACTTTACTACTGAAAATACACTTGCTTCTTCACAACAAAAACTTCTTAGGTTACGGTTTCTCGTTATAACTGAACTATCTTTACAATATGCGTTTCTCTTTACTTTCCTACTTCTTTTACAGGACGTTAAATTATGAGGGGGAGGTTTTGCCAGATTTTGAGTAATTTGTAAGCGCTTACAGAAATTATGAGGGAATGTTGCTCACCCTTGGCCTAGCTTGGATCAGTGTAGATCTCCGTGGCGGTATGTTGCTTCAGGGCCTCTTCTTCTGCAGTGCTGAAGGGGGATGCCTGGGACCGGGGCAAACTTGCCTCGTTCCGGGGTTCGAACGGCGTACCAGTTCGGGTCGGCGAAAATGGAGAGTTGGCGGCAACGTCTTGAGTCCGGGCCTTAGCTTGCGGATGTCTCAAGAACGAAGACTGGCGGGATTCTTGGAACGGCTATTTGGAAATGTCCCGTGGGTTGCACTTCACTACGGATTCTCAGTTCGTTCCGCGACACTACGTTAGAGGGGATTGAGTACTGGAGCTGGGTTCGACAACTTGCGAGACGCGTGACTTCAGACTGAAGGGTCGAGGGAGGGGGCAGCCCCTTATATCACCTCGGCCATCTTGCGGCTTGTAGCTGGAAGGGCCGCGATGGTGGCGCGCTCGCGTGTCCTCATCGGTGGTGGCGGACAGTTGTTGATGGTTGCTGCATGGAAGGCGCATGGAAGAAGTTTGTGTGAAGAGTAGAGATTTTCAGCTAATTACACCCCCTCCTTCTCTCTCGGCCGATGCCCTCATCGGCTACTTTTCGACTCTGGTAACGGAAGGAATCGGCAGCTTGGTCTCCGGGGTGATGGTCAGCAGTGCCACCTCGTAGCGCCAACGTCTGCAGCCTGGGCACTTTGGTGGTCTGGATTCCTCGTGTTCCTTACGGAGACACGGCTGTGGGTACGAGGGATGGTCGACGGCGTACTTCTGGCAGGAGGCGACTAGACGATTCCAGAAACTTTTACAACTTGAGCACCGGAATTTGAGAAATTCCTTCGGGATGCGATCACAGACGGGGCAGGGTGCAGCTCCTGAGGTTGTCGGCTCAGCTGGCTCCTCTTTGCGTGCTGGGGTAACAGGAGAGAACGCTGGTGACGGTTCCTCCTCTACGAGACGTTTTGCTGCCGGTTTCTTGGTGTCACCCTTCGTCTTCTCGTCGTCATCAGAATCAGACGAGGAGGATGATGAGGAAGAGGACTGACGAGCTCGGCGTTTCGGAGTGGAAGTTTCTCCAGTTGCGGACTCCCAAGCGTTCTCCAGGGAAGCAGTGGATTGGTTGAGCTCGTTGCTGCTCTGGATGGCCATGACGCGTTGCTGTAGCCCACGCAATTCGCATCGCAGTTCCTCCACGGGGTTGGGCGTCCCAGCTGGGGCGAGATTTGCTGCGCTGGAGCGAACTGCTTTGCTCATGTTGTGCGACAGGTTTGCGATGCAGGTCATGATCTCCTTACGTTGCTCCGGCATCTCCCCGAATTTGACCAGCCATGTATGTAGCTGTGCAATGCAGGTTACCGTGCGTTCTACCCATTCGTCGCTTCCTACCTCAATATCGGGTACTGGCTCTAGTCGGGGTTTCGGAAACGCCATCGTCCTGAAACAAAAGAACCAGCCGTCTTACTGACTACTCCGACCTCGCATGCTCTCACTCCACAACTCCGCCTAACCGTGCGCGTTCGCGACATCGTTAGCAACCTCCTAGATGTTCAGGGCTCAACAGTTCTCGACCCCCCTCCTACGGTAGGTATTGGATGGATCAAGTGCCTTGGTTTCCCCTAGACGTCCGGATTCAGGTTTTGAGGTAAGTGGAAGAAGAATGCTAAGTCGTTATGTGATATCTTTTGATTTTGACATATGACATTGTAAAACTATAAATAACTGAATGATGACCCTTTTGTGCTTTGTTTTTTTTTTTTTTTTTTTTTTTTTTTTTTTATTTCAGGTATAATAATTTCTTTAATTTTTACAGGTTATCCAGCCTCCTCTTCGGGACCAATGTCGACGACGGAGACTCTGCCGGTATGTAGCCTTTTGTAGTCGACGATCTTTCGGGGTCGAAGGTTGTATGGTGTTGTTCCGGCAGTGGTGGTCGTGGGCAATGTGTTTCCCGTTGTAGGGTGCTCCTGCGATGGTGTACTGTCCTGCAGCAGGCGTTCGACGTCCGGAGTCACACAGGTGGTCTCGACGAGTTCCGGCTCATTCTCGTCGTCGGACTCTAACCAGGGATCCAGGCTGGGTTGAGAGGGTCCGGGCGACGGAGCTGGTGCGGGGGCCTCGCGCGAGTGCGGCTCCTCCCGGTTGATGGCTTCGTCCGGTGCTCTCCCAACGGAAGCTGGTTTCAGACGACTATGTTGGTCTCTAGTCGCTCTCCAAAGGGCATCCTTCAATTCGGGTTTCATTCCCGTAAGTCTTCTATCCGGTTTGAGGGCTTCCGACCCTTGGTTTCCCGAGGTTATTCCGGTCCTCCTCGCTAACAGGTCCCGTATGTGTTCTTCTACACTACAGCGGTACGGTGGTGGGGCTCGTCGTACGGAGTGTGATACACTGCCGTTTGGTTCAGTCTGTACCGGTTCAGTCCCCGGCGGCCTATTCGTACAGCCGTCTTCTTCCTTCATTCCTCCGCGCGGATGTGCGTTTCGCGAAGGGAATCCCTCTATTTCCTTCCGACCTTCGCTCTTGGGATAGGTTGGCAGTTGTCCAGTGGGGGCTACCGCGTCGTTGTGATAAGGTTCATCGCCGCAGGTTTCTGTAGGCGTCACCTCCAGGTGTTGTACAGACATCGGTGCTACCGCTATTTCTGCCGGTATCCCGGCAACGGTCGGTCGGGGCTTCTTAACTGAGGGTTCTCGTAGATCGAAAAATTGTGGATTCGGGTTCGTCGAGGGTCGTCTTTTGACTGTGGAGCTCGCCGGAATGGTTGGTCGGGAGTTTTTGTCCTTTACCGCTCTTACTTTCAGTTGACGTAAGCGTGTCAGTGTCTTGGGGTTCTCCCACACGGCTCCGAGGACCATCGGTACCCCCGACTCGGCGTTTGTCATTGTGACGTGTTTTGTGTCGGTACGAATTCCAATGGGAAATCTTTTCAGAAGGTCGAGCCCCACGAGATCCAGGTGCGAATCCGGCCTCTCAAAGATGTAAAACCGATGCGAGGCACGTCTGTCGCCGATGCGCACAGTTAGTTCCTGTGTTCCCAGCAGGGGTATTTTCTGACCATCCGCTCCCCAAAGTTCAGTGGATGTGGGTTGAACGGGAACTCCCGGTACAGGGTGTGACAAAGCGGAGACGGCGGCGCCGGTATCCAGGATGACATCGCGGTTGTATTTGCCTAATCCAATTTTCATCCGGATCATCGGGCGTGTGGTACAGTTGACGGTGGCTTGGAAGGCTACTATCTCATCCCCGCGGATTTCTTCCTCCGGAATGTCTTCGGGCGGTAGTGTTACTACGGCGGCTGTGGGACTGGTGACACTTCCTCGAGGTTGCGACACTGGCATCATCTTCTTTTTTCGCAGGCACTCGTTCTCCAGATGCTCTCGAGCTCCGCAAAAATCACAGAAAATCGCACTCTGTATGCCGTGCGGGCAGTTTACAGGAAAATGACTATAGTCCCCACAGTACAGACACGGGTATCGGGGGCTCGGTGAGGGTTGCTTCCAGCCGGGTCTACTTTGTCCGGTATGAGGCGGCGTCGTCATCTGACTCCTACTTGGTCCCTGCGGTGTTGTCTTCTGAGGGCACTTTCCGGCGAAATGTCCGGCTTCTCCGCACGTATAGCATTTGAGGGAATCTTTGTTAAGAACTCCGGCTATATCCCATTTGAAGTCGGCAGCCTTCTCGCTTTGGTGGTCATCGTCGAGGTCTTCCGCACGCTTGACCGCTTCTTCCAGTGTGTCGGGTAGGTTACTCTGGAGGAAAGGACTAATTTCCTTATTTATTCCTCGTACGAAAGCTCGAAGGGTCTTCGTCTTCACCCACTCCCGTTGTTGTGCTGCGGTAAGGTTAACCTCGTTGCGGACTGCGGTCTTCGCGGTTGCGATGAGCTTCTCGGCGAATCGTCGTATGCTTTCCTCAGGTTGTCGTTTAGTGGTCCATAGGCGTATCATGGCTTTTTCAGGGTCTTCACTCTCGTACCACTGGAGAATAGCGTCGCGGAGGTTGGTATACGGTTGGGCTCCTAAATCTTCTTGAAGGAATCGCTTAGCCCCTCCACGGAGTCGGGTACGAAGAAATCTGAGTTTCTGCTCCTGATCCAAATCATGGGTGGCTTGGTCTACCTCGGCGAAAAATGAGGCTGCTGAGATGGCATCGGAGTCGTCCGGATTCCAAGGTTCTATTTCTAGAAACAAGGATCGTGGCAGGTCTCGTGGTTGTTGGTTTTGACCTTGAGCTGGGGTTTGTGCGGTTCGGAAGAATTCTCCCATCCTGTTCATAGCCTCCGTCATGGCATCGGCCAATTCTGCAGTTACCTTGTCGTCTCCAGGAGCCATGATGTCGTTGTTTGAATTCGTCACAGTTAAAGAGTATACAAGAAAAGCCCGGTAATATATGAAAAAAAAAGAAAATTCACTTCACTTTCCCGCAACGCTGAATCGGTAGTCGAGGGGGTTTGGCGAATTTGATCCAATCCTTTTTTACAAAAAAAAACTTTTCCTGAATAATGTCAAAAGGTAGGGTAATCGACGAAATGTTACTATTAATTCTTCTAATGAAATTTACTATGCAAAAAAAAATGTGGTCAATTGCTCAAAATTTTATTTAAATTTACTTAAATGTGTAGGTTCGAACCGTGACTGGGTCGACCTACGTACCACTGGAGTACTGAATTTAGTTCGAACCGTGAAGCGGTTCGTTCCCTATACTAATTTACAAAACAAAACTAATGGTTCGGGTCGCGAATCGGTACGAAATTCGATTCGGTACGAACGAGGACTTGGTTCGAACCGTGAAGCGGTTCGTTCTACGATTGGTATGATATGGGTCTGGTCCGCGTACTGACTCGGTTCGAACTAGGAACTGGTTCGGACGAGGTACGGTTATGGTTTGAAGTCGGGTCGGACTGAGTTCTGGTCCGAACAAAATACTAAGGTTCTCAAACACGTGGTGGTTCGAACGGTTTGCGACACGATGGTTCTCAAACACGTGGTGGTTCGAACGGTTTGCGATCCGATGGTTCTCGAACACGTGGTGGTTCGAACGGTTTGCGATACGATGGTTCTCGAACACGTGGTGGTTCGAATGAAATATTTGTACGGAACGGAATAGGCGGATTGTGGAGTGGTAATAGTTGACAATATGCACAATAATTAGTACGAATTGCGTACTGAATTGAACTCTCTGCGCTCCTCTCACTCTCCGGCTGAATCTTTTGTCTGTACAATTTGTGCGTGTACTAAAAGTGTGATAATGCGTTAATATAAAGAAAATAAAATATCAAAATATATGCAAAATTACTGATGATTCTTATTTTAATGTTCCAAATTTCAGTGGTTCAACCACCTCTCAACTCCAGGACTGGTATTTGCTTTTGTTTGTGGGTTCTGAAAATCGTAACTTTCGTTGATCCTACCGCTGGTCACCAGATGTAATCTTTAGAATTTGGGTATCTAACCTTGGAGTTAGGGTTATGAGAAATTATCAATCTAATGATTTGGGATTTATGAATTTAAAAAGGGTTTATGACTTTGATTCTTAAAACTGAATTACCTTACCCCAGTAAACACATATATTTGTACAACAAGGAATTAGGTGTTTCTGCTTACCTGAGTCTACGACTGCTTCGAGATCTCTGAAGGTGAAAATGGCTTTACTAATATGGTAGTGCGTGATGACCAAAGCAAAAAGGCGAAAGGTTTACTTGAAAAACTTTGTGATGCTAAATTAAATACTGACTTCAAAATGAAGAGTTACTTTATGAACTGATCCTAATCCTTGAAAAGCTGGTACAAAAATCCCAACTAAGTGAGGCTAGGAAATTCTAGGTAGAAAGGTATCTTGAACTAGAGCTCAGAGGATAAAAGATTCTACCTGAGAAGTTCCTAGGGTTGCTGCCACCACCTGGGTCGATTATTGACCTCAGGAAAAACCCAAATTATTTAAGTGCAAAATACCTGAGTCCAACGGAATTGGAAAGGGTCAAAACTCTGAAATAAGTACTGCAAAGGTTAAAAACACGTAGGGTTTTTATTCAGAAAATTATAAGTTGATTACCGTGAAGCGGATTTACGAGGGTTCTGATGGAACCGTCGACAAGAATAATCAGTAATATATTCGAAAAGATACTTGAAAATATATCAATATGATTGAAAATGTATTTGATAACGATCAATGAAATCACACTTGGCTTTAAGAAATTATGCACGAAATTCGCAATAAGTATGCTACTAGAAATAAATGTACTTTGTTGTTACTTGCAATATTATGCTTATAAGAAAATAATATTTATGTAGGAACTTGATTCTACTTATACAAATTATGACTTAGTCTTCTGACTTTACTACTGAAAATACACTTGCTCTTCACAACAAAAACTTCTTAGGTTACGGTTTCTCGTTATAACTGAACTATCTTTACAATATGCGTTTCTCTTTACTTTCCTACTTCTTTTACAGGACGTTAAATTATGAGGGGGAGGTTTTGCCAGATTTTGAGTAATTTGTAAGCGCTTACAGAAATTATGAGGGAATGTTGCTCACCCTTGGCCTAGCTTGGATCAGGGTAGATCTCCGTGGCGGTATGTTGCTTCAGGGCCTCTTCTTTCTGCAGTGCTGAAGGGGGATGCCTGGGACCGGGGCAAACTTGCCTCGTTCCGGGGTTCGAACGGCGTACCAGTTCGGGTCGGCGAAAATGGAGAGTTGGCGGCAACGTCTTGAGTCCGGGCCTTAGCTTGCGGATGTCTCAAGAACGAAGACTGGCGGGATTCTTGGAACGGCTATTTGGAAATGTCCCGTGGGTTGCACTTCACTACGGATTCTCAGTTCGTTCCGCGACACTACGTTAGAGGGGATTGAGTACTGGAGCTGGGTTCGACAACTTGCGAGACGCGTGACTTCAGACTGAAGGGTCGAGGGAGGGGGCAGCCCCTTATATCACCTCGGCCATCTTGCGGCTTGTCGCTGGAAGGGCCGCGATGGTGGCGCGCTCGCGTGTCCTCATCGGTGGTGGCGGACAGTTGTTGATGGTTGCTGCATGGAAGGCGCATGGAAGAAGTTTGTGTGAAGAGTAGAGATTTTCAGCTAATTACACATGCGCACAGGCTAGCATTAATTTGGGGGATATGTACTTCATAGGGGACCATGTACATGCCAATTTGAACAATCCATGAAAATTGTATCAAGCTCGGATGGAATTATGTAGAATTGTTGGGCCTTACAAGGAAATTCACGTTTGCGTAAGCGCACTGGGAAATATCTATCACTCTGGCGGCCATGGTTTTCTTAGGGAACCTTAAACACCCGCAAATTCCTGAAAAATTCTTAGAAATCGGATGGGAAATATAGAAATCATGGCAGTTACGGGGAAATTGTCGTTTGCGCATGCGTAGTGGCTACTATCAGTCCGGGAATGCTTATTTTCATAGGGGACCATCTGCACGCCAACCCGCACAATCCTTAGTTTTGCCCGTTACAAAGATTTCATAACACACGAAACCAAGATTGTTCAGAAAGGCCTAAAACTTACACCTAACGCGAGTGGAAATCTTCATTTTGGAGAGCTTTTTTTTCAACTTGAAAAGTGAAAACAATGTTTCTGCTACCTCGGCAGACTCGAAAGCAAAATGTCTTTCAAAATAAAAAGTTTCAAAAATGTTTTGATAAGTGTGGAGTTTGATTCCAAAAGGTACTAAAGACCATTTTCATCGATATTGAGACTTTCCCAGGGTTTTAGGAGGGTAGTTCTTCTCAAAAATGCGATCTTTTGGAGCAAAAGATAATCTATTCCCTTAAAGAACGAGGGTGAACATTCCGTTTTATTTCAGAAGGTACTATATCCAGCACAATGGCGGTCTCTTATCCGTTTCGTTTCAAAAAGTACTTTATCCACTTCGTTTGACTTCAAAAAGTACTTAATCCACTTCGTTTGATTTCAAAAAGTACTAAACGCTGTAATAAATGCAAGTCCGCCCTTCAGGCAACCTCATCAGCAAATAATATCAACCATTCCATGCAAAACTTCCACCGAGCAACGCCACTTCCATAAATTGATGTCCGCCAACAACAGCCGAGGACAGTAACAACAGATGTCCGCCAGCAGAGGTCAAGACAGCCGAGCGCCACCATCGCGGCCTCCCCCATCGTCAAACCAAGATGGCCGGAGGTCATAAATAGGGGTGCCCCCACCACCTGCACCTCATTCAGTCAGTGACGCGTCTCGCAGCAAGTCGAACCTAGCTAACTCGAATCATCCCCCCTAAGTGTACCGGGACAGTGAACGAACTGAGAACCGAACTTGTGATCCCTCGCGAACTCAAGTTAAAAGTCGAACTGTCCGTCCGCCAGTCTTTGTCTCCTCGAGTATTTCGCAAGCCAAGGCCCGAACTCGTGGAACATTGCCGCCTTCTCCATTATCGCCGATACGATCGAGACACAGTACGATCCCCGAACCGAGGCAGATTGTGTACTAAAAATCTTGTGTACTTATTTCAAAGGTTTACCCTTTTCAACTACCTCGGTTACTTGCAGGTAAAAAGGTTAATAATCCCTGGGATATTTTTGACCAGGGTGGTGGCAGCGACCACTTAGGAAATCCCCACAGGTAGAGTCATCGACCCTCGAACCTTCAGTACGAGGTACGACCCAACCCTTAGGATACCTAGGTACAAACACAGCAACAATTCACTAAGTCTGAAAGGATCAGGATTGTAAGTAACAATACACATAAATATATTATAACAGCAATTTTTATTACAAACATTATCACAAGTATAAACATAACACATATTCCAGTAACTTAGCACTCGCACTACCATAATTCTTTTGTCATGAAATTTGTGTAACTTATTGTAGAAGCGAAGTCTTCAAGTAATAATCATAACTCAGTATAATATTTCGAAGTATCATTTGATAATAGGAGTCATTTCTACTCGCACACCTATTCAAGGAAATCCAATCAACAATTGCAACTAATTCGTGTAAATTGTCGACGACGAAAATCGCGTTCTCACGTCGGTGAATAGTCGTCAGGACCTTGTAATCTAGAAACTCATAAATTCAACAATCCTACCTTTTTGTTTAACCCAATTGGTGGCGAAGGTGTACTTTTGGTAAAGTTCCCTCAGACCCATCGATTTGGTCGGACATAACACACACTAGCAAAATAGAAATAACATATCCTTTTTACCATACCCAATAGACGATTTGCGCGCCTGCGCAGTAACCCCATATAGCCTGGTTGCAACCTTCTGCGAAGAGCAGGTTTCGGTACTTGGATTGAGTTGTTTCCTAGTTTTCAATGAAGTTTAGTGCATTGTATCTCCTTTTCTAATGTATTTGTCGGGTTTTTTGGTTTTAATTTGTGTAATTTCTTTAAAAGGACGTTGTTTTGACTTAGAATGGCGGTCCGGGTCCCAATTAAAGTGGTTCGTCTAAACGAAAATGATGTAGTCGTCCTACCCTATCCGATCGTAGTTGCAAACACTGTCGGTGTTTTGAAGATGTTCTTGGACGTTCGACGTGTTCAATGAAGAACAAATTGTGAGTTGAGAGAAAAGAGTGTGAGTTGATCACACTGGTAGAGAAAACTCTCCGAAAGTGGCACCGTTATCGTTCCATACTAGTACTTAACTGCAAGCAGATGAATGACATTTGGGGCCCACTCACTAAGTTGAAGATGTACCTGCCTACTATAAGAAACAACATTTCTGGTAAGTGAACCTTTTTATTTTGTAATGTTCTATTATCTTTTATTATTCGTTAATTTTTCCAAAAACCGCAGCTCTCCTACTACGAACTTAACAAAGCTTAAACTTAACAAAGCTTAACAAAGCTACGATGGGTCTCATTCAAAGGGGAATGGCCTGCTCTGAACGCTTGAGTGTCGCCTTTAGCATTTTTTAACTTGCCATACCTCTCTAATCTAGGGGCAAAAACTATTTTCTAAGAACAGAAAAATGACAAATTCTCGCGTTTTTGTTTGCAAAAAGTACTTACCTATAGGTTTTACAAGATTTGAGATCCCAACTCACATAAATACTTTTGTATTCGTAATCAGCATCAAATTTCCAGAAAGAAATGTATTTTTTTAAAGTTTTGGATTCCGTTAAAAATCTTCTTTCTCAAAATCACGCATAACCCTTAAAATTGACCATATCTCTAGAAAAAAGGAGATCATTTCGGATTCATCACCTCAAAATACAAAGAAACTTGGGAATTGGTTTTTTTATACACCTGTGTTGTTGATATATTGTTATTGTTCCATCCTATGTAAGTCTCACCCTAACTTGTAATAAATTTTAATGAATATTTATCTTGATGGGAAAATGGAAAAGTGAAAATCAGGAGAAAAGAGGAGAGGTTACACTTTTTTTCTGGATCGATTCCATGAATTCATTATTGAAAATAATATACCAAATTTATGTCAAAAAAGTAAAGTTAATAATAAATTGAATGAATTTAATATTTATTCATGTCTGAATCTTGTTTCAGCAACGTGTACACTGAATGGAGTTCGAAAAATGAAGAGAAGGCTCGCTAGTGAATGACACACTGGAAACCAAGTTATTTGCACAGGACTTTGGGTCAATCCTTAAATCAATTTTTAAAAGCTGTGTATTTAATAAATAATAATATAAATATAAATAAATAGTATTTATATTATGTGAGTCCTGTTGAGGTACCTGGTTAACAATTTATCATACTACTACGGGTTGAAAGTTAGTCGATGATCCAGTCTAGTTACGTTTTATATTGTTACCAATTTCTTTGTCGTTTCCCTCAATTTCTCTTTGTACCTGCGAAAAACTTTTGGAGCCTAGTCAGATACTCAGATAGGTATGAACAGAACTGAGTTTTTCAAAGTTTATTAGATGCAAAAAGGAAATTGTGATGGCTAAGTAATTTTACAAAAGTTTTTTTCCAAATATTTTTAAATTTTGGTTTGCAAATGTGTTTCTTGCGTTCCTACTTCGATCATAATAAAAGTATTTCGTAAAAGAGATTCATACCTTTTTTTCTTCACTATCTGAAATTGAAAGTCAAACTATGGATTTAATTGTTCGTTTTCAATTAGTACATACCTATATGAAAAATACAATGCAGTGGCTTTTTCAATTAGTACATACCTATATGAAAAAAATGACAATGCAGTCTCTACAGTACCTAGGCAAAATAGTGAGCGACTGTTTTCTCACTGAAGAGTTATTACTCACCTATCTGCTTCCTCACTTTAGTCGGTACTAATTTAAAATAAACAAATATTGTGATATAGGGTTGTTAAACTCCCTTAACTGTTAAATAATAAGAGTTATTTCATTTTTATACGAATAAAATTAGTCTTTCCCAACCTCACATTATATTGTTGTAGTCCGCTACCGAAATAGAATGTAGTACCTACGCCTGTCAGACATATCTTTTTTCATTTTCTAATGCCATTAGGAAGAAAAATGTATCTTGGATATATCTGCAAATGAACTTCACTTGGAAAGTGACGGATCCGCATTTATTTTGGTTTTAGATTTTTTATTCGATACCTATACAACATAAACATATTAACGTAATTCACCAAAAGGTACTTATTTAATCCCAATAAAAGTCACACGCATGTTAAAAGATGGATGAGTTTATCCTAATAATAATATAGAGAGATGCAACCTAAAATTATTAATTCATCGTAGAATTTACGATCATTTAATGATAAAAATATAATGCGTCAGAAATCTCCGTGATTTCAAAAATGGAATGAAATCCAGACAATGAAAACTAGTATTGAAATTTAAATTATTTAAATAAGAACAAAGCCCAAGGTGTATACTCACCCAGTAGAGTTGGATTGAAAGGGATCATTGCCAAGGTAAACAAAGAAAGAAAGTAAACGGTAAGGTTCAAACAATTTATTGATAAAAATAAGGGAAGATTTTAATTGTAGGTACAATAATACATGCAGTTGCAACGTAACTGTACAATTTCAACTATTTAACTAAAAGTTCCCGAAAATTGAGGCGTTTTAGGCGAAAATTATGGACGTTTCACTGAGCGAATCATAGTAGGTATCCTTGTAGATTTGACGAACTTTTTGAAACTTGGAGTCATTTCGTTGCAACGAATTATCCACGTTCAACAAATTTTACATTTGAAACAGCCTTTGACGTGAGATTTCCCTTGTTGGTCATTCCAGTTTAGAACATTATCACGTAGAAATAAACACGACTGGAGAAATCTGTAGAACTTCGCGGAAGGATCGTTACCCGGCCTTCCTGACTTGGAATCACTACTATGATATGCCGTAGCACTAATGGTAAACCATTTTTACTGTCTCGAGTACTTTAGGATCGCAAAATTGATATAAAAACTTTCGAAAACGGAACAATCCAGCCATAAACAAACACAGAATCAACGAGAACCTGGGAAGTCGTTTACCGAAACCTGCGAGATTGTAACCTCCCGGACGCGCATGCGCACTGCCACTTTCGTTAATAGAAATCGTCTATTATCTCAATAGGGTAATAATCACAACGCCACGTTTTGTTGCAAAAAGTACTACATCCATAAATCTGATATTTCAAATATCGTTCAAAATTATTTTAAACTTTGAAATAATTTAATTTTTTTTCCAAAAATATTTATTATAGTGGGGTAGTTGCATGGGTCGGAATTTCGTGTTTTTGACTTCAGATTCGAATTTAGCGCACTTAAAAACGTTTCTGCACCAGATTTCAGTTCGAAATTTCATTCTTTCGTTCTTTTTAGTGTTGGCGGGCCACTCCTCTTACGTCATCCCTAAACGAGATTCTCACGATAGAGTGCATTGAGATCACTGCCATCGAGGACAATTCGAGTCAGAAACATTGAAATATAGTTGCAAAATAATGGTGATGATTAAAAAAACTTTGGAATTTATTTTTCAGATTTTACATGTTTGAATTAATCGTTTAAATCGAAAGTTTTGAAGCATATTTTGGTTCTTTTTCTTGTTGTTGCGTTGGCGCTAAAACCTTGCGTTACTTTTACGGTTATCAGTGTACATTTTCTAGTACTCTGTGGTGAGTTGAGTGCGGTCTGAGTTCATACCATAGTTTATAATGGTATTTACCCTAATTTAGTAGTTGATTGGTTTGGAAAAGATAATGTTCACTGTAAAGTTTCAAAAAGCTTTTACTAAACGCTTGCATACGAGTCTGCAACACATGTCTTCATTTTTTCCCACTACCTTCCCAATAATCAGCTTTCGAATGTTGTTGACAGTTCTTTTAACTCAGAGGTATATCTCAGTTTCTTCCATAAGTACAGCGGTTTTGGTAGTATATAATTTATGCGTAAATGTAGGACTTTCCAACGAATGGTGAACGATTTTTCTACGAACACGAATGACGAAGATAAAGTTCGGTAGGAACGACTTGGTTGTAAGTAGAAATCATCAGAAAACCAACCGTAACTTTTGTTCGTTTATGTGCCAAAGTATTGAAATAACATATTGTTTAGTAATGCATGCATTCCAGGGGACGTCCTATTGGATAAGTATTGGATCAGTTTAACCAGTTGTTAAGCGATAAAACTGTTTCTCTCGATGTAATTTATTTATTACTTTAGGGAAGAAATAGTGACACCACCACCCCCCCTCCCCCACCATTATAAACCATAACACTTCTAGCGGCATGATAGCCTCGAATCTGAAGAGCATTTTAAAATCCATGATCTACGATACCCAACATGCGAATTCGAGTTCACCCCCCCCCCCCCCACCACCACCACCAATGGTGCCAGTCTGGCACCAAAGCGGAAATACGTCGTAACATTGAACTTTCATCTATTAGGTTTAGTAGGCAGTCCGTCGAATGTCACATCCGTATTCAAGGTGAAACACCAAAAAACCCAAGAAATATGAGGTTTATGGTGCCCTGGCACCATGCTGGCACCACTTTTATTTCCATGGTGGTACAGAAAGTAATTCATGCAAATCCTAAGGTACAATGAGAATTTTTCCTCAATTTCAAAGCTCGGATACAATTAGTAAGCAGTGAATTTGAGAATGCGGGGCTCAAGAATGAAAGTGAGGGGCCTAAACCCTCACTGGAACAGTCCAACAGGTCTCGGGCTAGAAGACGGAGCCCCTTTGCCATTACTCCGCGACTAGAAAAAATAAATGAAACCCTTGACCACCATTAGTAAGCAGTAAAGGAACCGAAATATTGAAAAATTGGATATTTTGTGAATATTATCCCCCCACCCATCCCCTCCTTTTGCAAATTTTGGTACTCTGGTGAAATCATGTACAACTCGGAAGTTATTTTAGTCAAACAAAAAAAGAAACACACAAATCGGTTGGAAATTGAGGCCTGGGCAGAGTTTATAAGATTATGCCCGCAAACTTACGTTTTTTAAGCATTAACCTCCCCTTTCCCCCCCTTAAAAGGCGAAATTCGAAATTCCGGCGCCGTAGTGCACAACTAGATAGTTTTCCGCGTCGAACAAAAAAAGAACCAGGAAAATCGGTTGAGAACTAAGGCCTGGGCAGAGTACACAAGATTTTGTTACACACACACACACACACACACACACACATACACACCCACACACACACATACACACACACAGACATACACCTATGGTTTTTTTCGCGGATTTGGATTCAGAATGGTCTAAAACGGATTACTGTGTGGTTATTTTTTTTTCTGTTGAGTGTTGTCCTCTTTCACCCCAGATCGATCGCATAAGGACGCCCAAGTCTTACTGTGGGACGTCCTAAAAATGTCAATATGCCAAAAAGGAGAGCCATCGACTAGAATTTCGAGGTGGCTTCCCTGGAAAATATTCTGATTATCGACATTGGCATGTTGCACGATTTTTATGTCAATAACAAGTTCGTCAGCGCCGAAATAAGAGGAGCCAAGAAGTAAGTTGACACTTTTATAGAAAGTAAAAGGTCAGTAGTTTTCTTGAGTGTAGTACTTCTTCATCGAAATGGTTGCAGTAGCTCATTTATTG
This sequence comes from Apolygus lucorum, assembly GCA_009739505.2. Classification (NCBI taxonomy): domain Eukaryota; kingdom Metazoa; phylum Arthropoda; class Insecta; order Hemiptera; family Miridae; genus Apolygus; species Apolygus lucorum. Next base: position 60,607,721 of record CM019183.2, on the reverse strand, counting down.
GAAGTTTCATCGTAGTGTCTATCCTGTACAACGTAGTACCAATGAGTGTTTGTAAATTGCTGAATAAAAGGATGTTGGTTATGTCCAACTTAGAAGAATCTAGCAAATTTGAGAGGCCATGGCTCGAGTAACACCAGAACACCGCGTTTCTTCACAACCATATATGGTTTCAGTTACAGTGGAGGGAATGCCAGAAGGAAACGAAATCTTAGATGCAACATGTTTCGATTGCGCAGCTAGCAAAATTCAGTATGAAAGCACCACAGACGAACGTAAACAAACAGAAAGCTCGATAACCTTGCATCAGGGTAACAGTGGTGTAGCGGTCTCTTGGCCCCCTTCACACTTGTGACGTAGCCCCCACCCCGCAGCGTCCAAGCCGTGTGTAGGATTTCCCGCCTGAATCCGAAAATCCCGTTCTTTGAAAGACTCTAAATTTTTAGGAAGCGTTTCGGGAGTTTTATTTGCAGATTCGTACTTCAATAAAAATTCTCTACACAGAAAAAATACAAAAAAATATCATGCAACTACCCCAATGGGGTATAAATAAAAAATAACATCATTGGTTTGTAGCAAGTTTTTCCGGTCGCAATGGTGTTTTGCATTTTTCTCACGTTTGACCAAAATGGATATATGTCAAAAGACGGTCAAAGACTTTGCTAAAGACGATCTCAAAATTCGAGATTTTGTCCAGCGGTCCGACTTTGTCAAAAGACTTGAAACTCAACTTTGTCCTAAGCTAGCACTCAGCCTGGATATAGTACCTTTTGGAATCAAGCTCCTCAATTGTGGTTTAGAGTTTTTCTATCCTCGCATAGGTTATGGCTCAATTTTTATTACATTTTCTGTGTGATCCAGATGGTCTTGTATCAATTTCATCGCTTCCTGATTGATGATTTTGATTTCCCTTAGTTTTCTCTGAAAAAAAGACGTTTCGACCCTCCCCGTTTAATTTTATTACAAATCTTCAAATACGCCAACTTACAATCCATGAAATAGCAACTTACTACGACGACGTTTTGTCAAAATAAAGCAATCTAACAAATCAACTAGTGTTTCAACAACATGAAGACCTTTTGGTTCATTATTTTCAATAATGAACCTTTGGAATTGACCAAGAAAAAAAATTGTTCAACCCTCCCTAAAAATTTGTTAGTTTACGTTTCAAGGTACGTAGAATCCAAAAATCGAATAAAAATTTGGCCGTTCGTCCGCCGCACGCGGCACTTTTGCCACTTAGCATTGACCGCTTTTTTATGAAATCTGGTATGTAGGCTCCATTTGGGGTCTAGTTGTGCCCCGAAGATTTTGGTTGATGTAGGTCACTTCTAAGGGTTCCAAAATCAATTTTGAAATTTTGAAAACGCCCTAACTTAAATCATTTTGATATAAAGGTATTGTTTTTCCATCAATTTAAGATAGTATAGAATTTATAGATTTTTTTGAGACCACGCGGAGCCCTGTAGGAAAACCGTTCGCTCCCTACGAGAATTTAAGGGTTGAACTTACGATAAATCAGAAACACGAGTGTGAATCGCAAGAGAGGCCTAATCCCCGTTCAAATGTTAGTTGACCGAAATGCGATCGCTGTTTTTCTTCAAGTTGGTTGGTGGTAACAATGGCAAAGCCGTGTTCTTTGCAGACGAGTGATCTATCTAGAAAAATAATAAACCTTTGTGTAATAATTTGCAGCGTTTTCATATCACATTTCTCTTGTCATCGATATGCACCAGTAGTGCAAGCGAGTTCTATTTCCCTAGCAACGTATCCAATCATGTGATGACTCTTCGCGTTTATGTTGCTTCAAAATACTCAAATACTCCAAATCAACTGTAGCCACTGAGCTTACCTACTTAAATGAAGTTTTATTCGTCATATGATTCCGACACCTGTTGGGTTGACGAAAGTCATTTAACAAATTCTATCGAAAACAGATTAATTGGGTAGGTAAGTATACCTATCTATTGAGCATGCGTGAAGTCTTCATAGGGAACACAGAACCCAAAAAATTATGAAAATGTTTTTTTTTAAAGAAAATCACACTTGAACTTCTAAGAATAGATTTAAACAAGAACTACCGAATAATTCCATCTCATTGGGATAAAAAATAATGTTCGCTTACCTAGTCCTGCCCTGCTTCACATGCCAACGCTGAATGAAACCTCTCCACTACGTACAGTTCATACAATCTAAAAAAGCAGAGAGATTTCTCCACAATTCATCAACGTTGATATAATTATAAAGTTTGAATGTGAACATTCTCATCGCAGGTCAAACAGAGGAGTTTCTTCTCAAAAGTTGTGATGGTAGGTGTCGACTCGGCTGGTTTTGGAGTCGATAGCAGAACTCGAAGTTGGTCAGATTTTGCAAGCAAACGACTTGGAGTTTTCTTTTTTTAAATCGACCTCGACATTATTAAATTAACATTAAAAGAAAAGAACACCAAAAACGAAAGAAAAAAGTTGGAAAACGCGTTGAAAAATACGGAAATTCACGAAAAACGCAGGGACACAAACAGGAAACTACCAACCAACCCTACAACCATGGAAGAAGTATTATAATATTCTTCCATGCTACAACTAGGGCTGGCTGCGTTATCGATGTTTTTCTCTGAACATCGATGTTTTACCATGGAATATCGATATTATCGATAATATTAAACATATTATGATTCTTTTCCCTGTTCATCAAGTTCATGTTCCTGCCTCAAATATACAAAAAATACAAAAAATGAGAAAATAGGTCGTAGTTTTTGTGCCTCATTTTTATAATACAAAACGTTGTGAAATATTATTCCAATTTCAAAGTTCAAATTGTTTCTGAAATTCAAATTATAGTAGAAATTTCAACAGAAATTTCACACTCAATGGAAGTTTTACATTAATTGTAAAATTTACAAGTTCGGTGCTTTGGACGAACACTACTTCGATACAATACTAGAAAATCGATACTAAAAACCGGAATGCAAAAAAATATTTAATATAAATTTTATTATAAATAATATAAATTTTAATAAATAATAAAATAATTAAAATAATAAATTAAATTAAATAATAAATAATTTTAATATAACTTTTATTTAATTGAAATATATTTAATTCTTTGGTTAACCAATAGCTTCATGCATGAGAATGCAATGAATTAGAGATGGGCGAAACGGTTGCATTACATAAAAAACCTGTTATTTATTGATAGGTTATTCCAGGGACCTTCTCACAAGCTCATTCCGACATACCATTCCAAGGTATCGTTTCTTTTCGTTCCCGACCGACGTTCGTTTGTTTATTGTTATTCCATTCCGAAGTATCATTCCGTTGGTCTCTACTTTTCGTTTCCTACCCAAGTTGGGTTTTCTATCAAGTTATTCCCGACATATTTAGGTTTTAGTGTATTTTCCCTCTTTTTTGATAATAAAAAACCCAAGCTATTGTTCTGGCTCCACACGTTTTGAAGCCTTCCCTGAAACGTTATTTAATAACAGGGTTATTTTGGTAATAGGTTCCAAGCGGAGTTTACGAAACCCGGTAATAGGTTATTTTTAACTGTTACGTTAATTACCGCCCATCTCTAGAATGCATTTTCAGGGACCTTTACAGCCGTTCTAGAAAGTGACAGACTCGCTCGGGACTTTTAAAAGGATTATCCTCCAATTCTTTGACACACTTGAATCCTTCAATTTGTTTAACCATTAATTTGCTTACGTTTCAAAGTAGGTACATAGAATCCGAAAATCGAATAAAAGAAAAAACGTCTGCCAAGTGAGTGTGGCACATAGTTTCCTCGTATCCATAACCCGATTCAAAGTAGTTGTTCTCAAAATATAAATCTTCCATCAGTACCTTCCACTATCACAAGAATCGAACTACACGTCAATCCGCGCAATCTCTGAATGTTGTTGGAAAATGTAGAAGATACGGTTGTTACAAAGATTTTACGTTAGCGCATCCGCACAAAATACTTTCCTTTTGGGGGGCCATGATTTTCATAGGGGACCATCTCCACCCCAACTGGCATAATTCCTGAAAATTTCATCGAAATCGGATGAGAAATGTAGAAGTTATGGCTGTGGCAAGGATTTCATGACAGACACCGAACCAAAATTGTTAAGACGCGAGAAAAACGTGAAACGCGAGCGGAAATTTTGATTTTGGAGAACTTTTTTTTTCAACCTCGGAAAGTGAAAACAAAGCTTCCGCTACCTTGGTAGACTCGGAAGCAATACCGACCGTCCGCCTGGACCGATTTTGATGAAATTCGTTAGGTACCTTTATTGTCTCCATTTTGGTTTATTATTTTCAATAATGAACCTTTGGAATGGACCAAGAAAATTTTTTTTTTAACACCCCCTCAAAATTTGATGGTTTACGTTTCAAGCTACGTAGAATCCAAAAATCGAATAAAAATTTGGCCGTTCGTCCGCCGCACGCAGCACTTTTGCCACTTAGCATTGACCGCTTATTTATGAAATCTGGTATGAAGGCTCCATTTGGGGTCTAGTTGTGCCCCGAAGATCTTGGTTGATGTAGGTCACTTCGAAGGGTTGAAAAATAAGGTTTGAAATTTTGAAAACGCCCTAACTTTTATTTCGCCTCATTTTGATATAAAGGTATTGTTTTTCCATCAATTTAAGCTAGTATGGAATTTATGGATTTTTTTGACAAACCGTATGATCAACTATCATTACCTACCGGTCATGTGAAAAAAGAAGGAATTGTTTCTTGCCCTCAGTTTTACTTCTTGGAGTCGGTCAGAACGTCGCAGCTGAATCTCCATTTTCCATTATTTGTTGGTGAAATTGACAAGGTACGTTCCTCCTAAATTAGTGTTTATTGCTGATTACGTTCTTTCTTCGTGGTTTTATTTGTTTAGTTGTTTATTACGTTAGTTTTGCATGTTCTTGAGTTTTAAACGTCTCTATCATTAGTTTTTGCTTCCTCACTACCGAAGGTAGGGAAGCTTTGTATTCGTGAAAGAAGTGAAAAAAAATGTCCTCCAAAATCAAAATTTCCAGTTGCTTTTTGCGTTTTAGAGCTTCCCGAACAATTTTGGTTCCGTGTCTGTCTGTGGTCAATCCTTGTCCCGGGCAAAACTATACAAATTTTCAGGGATTGTGTGGGTTAGGTCCTAGACGGTCCCCTATCAATTTCAGCACCTTCGGACCAATAGGAGCGAGTGCGCATGCGCAAACGTGAATTTCCTGGAACCTCGGTTTCTAATGAACCGATTTTGCTCAAATTTGGAGGTTAGTTAGGGACTAACTTCTAAGAGACACCCTATAAGTTTCAATCAAATTGGTCAAGCAATAGCCGCTGCGCATGCGCGAACTTTAAATTTATTGTTACAACCAAAACTCCGCAACTATTCAACCAATTTCGATGAAATTTTCGGGGATTGTGTGGGTTAGGTCCTAGACGGTGGACCGCTAAATAAAATTACATAATAATAATAATAACATAAAATAACATAAGATAATGTTACAATGAGTGAGGAAAGCTATACTGCCCATCCAACTTGGCAGACGTTTTTTCGATATATCAACCATTCCACTTAATTTTCGTCGAGAGTACCAGTGGTGGAATGGTCATTCCACTAATGGAACTCAAGTTTTTTTTCGTGATTAAAGATTTTCGTTTCTACTCAATTGTTACTTGTAAATTCATCAAACGACTCCAACATATTTAAATAGGTATCTCGTCTCTTCACCGTAGCCAAAAGTGGAATGGGGTTGGTATGGTATTCCAAGACTAGAACATCTATATTCCACCATTGGATCAATGCAGTATTCGGTTGCTCTAAAATGTTTCTGCTGTCGGTTCACGTCATCCGTGATTTTTTCAAAAATTTGCCAGACCTTCCAAAGGACCTGAAAAAGATCTGCTAAAAATTACTTGGGTACTTATTCGTAAGACCGATTGAAATGAAACGACAGGAGAGAGAATCGTGTGTTAAATCCTCATCTTTTGAAATTATGATTTTTCTTCATCTTCATTTGTGTTTGCTTAATTTTGATTTCATTGTTATTTAGTTACATCAATATGCCGATCCAGGGCTTTCGAAGCTACTCGTTGAGCCCATCCTCCATGATCCCACACGATTGTTTATTATTGTATTATTCGAATTAAATATTTTAAAATGTGGTCAATTTATTATTTATTGAATATACCTATTCCTAGTACCTACCTAATGCCCATTCCATATTGGTAATAAAAATTATTAAGTACATAAGTACCTACTTAAAACGGGGGAAATTTTAACGAAGAGTTGAAATTTTCGCATCGTTCCACGACTGGAGCAAAAAATTCCAACTTAGGAACACCCACAATTTTCAGCGTTCCACAAATGGTACAAAACAAGTAGCTGAAGAAAACGGATTATAATAACAAAACATATTGTTTAGTAATGCATGCATTCCAGGGGACGTCCCATTGGATAAGCATTAGATCAGTTTAACCAGTTGTTAAGTGATAAAACTGTTTCACTCGTTTTTTTTCCGAGTTCACCCCCCCCCCCCCCCCCACCTCCCGACGCCAACAATGGTGCCAGTCTGGCACCAAAGCAGAAATACGTCGTAACATTGAACTTTCATCTGTTAGTTTTGGTAGGCAGTCCGTCGAAGTTCACATCCGTATTCAAGGTGCAACACAAGAAAAAAAAAAAACACGAAATAAGCGGTTTATGGTGTCCTGGCACCATGGTGGCACCACTATTAGTTCCATGGTGGTACAGAGAATAATTCATGGAAATCCGGAGGTATAATGAGTATTTTTCCTCAATTTTAAAGCTTGGGTACAATTAGTAAGCAGTAAAGGAACCAAAATATTGAAAAATCGGATATTTTGTGAATATTATCCCCCCACTCACCCTCTCCCCTTGCGAATTTTGGTACTCAGGTGAAATCAAGTACTACTCGGAAGTTATTTGAGTCAAACAAAAAAAGAAACACGCAAATCGGTTGGAAATTGAGGCCTGGGCAGAGTTTACAAGATTATACCAGCAAACTCACGTTTTTTAAGAATTAACCCCCCCTTTCCACCCCTTAAAAGGCAAAATCCAAAATTCCGACGCCGTAGTGCACAACTAGATAGTATTTCGCGTCAAACAAAAAAAGAACCACGAAAATCGTTTGAGAACTAAGGCCTGGGCAGAGTACACAAGATTATGCCCAAAAACGCACGTTTTTCGAGCATTAAACCCCCCCTTTCCCCCCTTTAAAAGGCAAAATTCGAAATTCCGGCGACGTAGTGCACAACTAGATAGTTTTCCGCGACGAACAAAAACGCCTGCCAAGTGGGTGTGGCACATAGCTTCCTCGTATCCATAACCCGATTATATAGATGATCCGATGCGTAGTAGTTAATCTCAAAACACCAATCTCTAAGTACCTTCCACTACCCTCATAGGGGACCATCTACACGCTAATCTGGACAGTCCTAGAAAATTTCATCAAATTCGGATGAAAAATTAAGTGAGTAGATGTATGTGATTGGATCAAAAAAATACTTAGCCTCGGCTGGGATTCGAACCCGCGACCCCTGGGGGACAGTTGAAGTTATGGCTGTTACAAGTAATTCACGTTTGCGCATGCGCAGTCGCTTTTATCAGTCCCGGGATGATGATTTTCACAGGGGACTATCCACAACCTAATCCACATAATCCCTGAAAATTTCATTGAAATCGGATTGAAAATGTAGAAGTTATGGCCGTTACAAGGAATTCACGTTTGCGCATGCGCAGTCGCTTCTGTCAGTCCGGGGATGATGATTTTCATAGGGGACCATCTAAATACTAATCTGTAACATCCCTGAAAATTTCATCGAAATCGGGTAGAAAAAGTGGAAGTTATGGCCGTTACAAGGAAATTCACGTTTGCGCATGCGCAGTGGCTACTATCAGTTCGAAGAGGATGATTTTCATAGGGGACCATCTAAATACTAGTCTGTAACATCCCTGAAAATTTCATCGAAATCGGATGGAAAATGTAGAAGTTATGGGCGTTACAAGGAATTCACGTTTGCGCATGCGCAGTCGCTTCTATCAGTCCGAAGGTGATGATTTTCATAGGGGACCGTCTACACACCAACCCGCACAATCCCTGAAAATTTCATCGAAATCGGACAATAACTTCGTATAGTTATGCGCGTTACAAGGAATTCATGACAGACAGACAGACAGACAGACAGACAGACAGACACACAGACACGGAACCAAAATTGTTCAGAAAGGTCTAAAACGCAAAACCCGAGTGGAAATTTTGATTTTGGAGAACTTTTTTTTTTCGTCCTTGAAAAGTGAAAACAAAGCTTCCGCTACCTTGGTAGACTCGGAAGCAAAAAGAACCAGGAAAATCGGTTGAGAACTAAGGCCTGTGCAGAGTACACAAGATTTTGTTACACACACACACACAGACATACACCTATGGTTTTTTTCGCGGATTTGGATTCGGAATGGTCTAAAACGGATTACTGTGTGGTTATTTTTTTTTTCTGTTGAGTGTTGTCCAACTTCACCCCAGATCGATCGCATAAGGACGCCCAAGTCTTACTGTGGGACGTCCTAAAAACTACGTTTAAAGCAATTTTCAGACATTCTCCGCGAAGGGGAACATTTGCTGAAACCACTGGTGTCTTCGGACGTTTTTATCCGAAAAATTTAGAAAAATATCACGAAAACCGTGTGCATTTTAATTGCTAAGGACTTTAAGCATTTCATCATTGGTGCTCTTACCTTAGTGAAAAACAGGGGTTGTAATTTTCGAAACGCCCTAGCTTGAAAACTCTCGATATGAAGGAGGTACCTATTGTTTTACACCAATTTTAAATAGAATTGAACTTTTAGAAGAATCGAATGGGACCACCCAGAGCTCTGTAGGTCAAACCGTTCTCTCCCTATGAGGACTCAAGTGTTGAACTTTCATTAAATTAAAAACACGAGTGTGAATCGCAAACGACTGTTTACTCACGGAACTTGCCCTAATCTCCGTTGAAATTGATAAAATAACGCGTCTCGGGATAACGTTTCTTGTTGTACTCGATTGTGCATCTTTAGCAACCAAATTCCGTAATGAAGGCACCCGCAACTCTCAAACTGCGATGTTTTTGCTGGGTGTATAGGCCGCTTTCTACGCAGACGGGTGATCTACACAGTTTGATATGATAAACCATCGTGTAATAATTTACACCTTTTTTGACAGCTACTTATAGGAATTACTTCAAAGATTTAACCCACTGGGGATGCAGTGAAAGTTCTTTCTCGTGTCGTAACCTCGTGGAGCCTTCAGAGTTCATTACGTAAGACAAATCCTCGCCGCCGCCAGACACAAAAGGCGCGTTTTGTTTCCTTTGTCGTTTTTACCCCGTAAGTCGCACCTAATAGGCAAGTTAGACCAGAAGCACCTATCACAATTAGCTCGGTGGTCATAGTTGGAATGAGTGGAGCACGTTACTTCCGAACGGTCAACCGGTAGTAGAAGTTTATCCAGACAACAAAAAACGCCTGCCAAGTGGGTGTGGCACATAGCTTCCTCGTATCCATAACCCGATTATATAGATGATCCGATGCGTAGTAGTTAATCTCAAAACACCAATCTCTAAGTACCTTTCACTACCCTCATAGGGGACCATCTACACGCTAATCTGGACAATCCTAGCAAATTTCATCAAATTCGGATGAAAAATGTGAGTGAGTAGATGTATGTGATTGGATCAAAAAAATGCCTAGCTTCTACTGGGATTCGAACCCAGGACCCCTGGGGGACAGTTCTATGCGCTACCTCTGAGCTATTGAGGCCTAGTAATGTAATGAATAGGATTTGAGATTCTCACAGGGGACCATCCCTCTATGAATGAATCCCTCTATGAAAAACCATTCTCTATGATTGTCATAGGGGACCATCTAAACACTACTCTGTAACATCGCTGGAAATGTCATCGAAATCGGGTGGAAAATGTAGAAGTTATGGCCGTTACAAGGAATTCACGTTTGCGCAAGCGCAGTCGCTTGTATCAGTCCGAGGATGATGATTTTTATAGGGGACCGTCTACACACCAACCCGCACAATCCCTGAAAATTTCATCGAAATCGGACAATAACTTCGTACAGTTATGCGCGTTACAAGGAATTGATGACAGACGGACAGACACACAGACAGACAGACACGGAACCAAAATTGTTCAGAAAGGTCTAAAACGCAAAACGCGAGTGAAAATTTTGATTTTGGGGAACTTTTTTTTTTCGTCCTTGAAAAGTGAAAACAAAGCTTCCGCTACCTTGGTAGACTCGGAAGCAATATGAGTGAGTAGATGTATGTGATTGGATAAAAAAAAATGCCTAGCTTCTACTGGGATTCGAACCCAGGACCCCTGGGGGACAGTTCTATGCGCTACCTCTGAGCTATTGAGGCCTAGTGATGCAGTGAATAGGATTTGAGATTCTCACAGGGGATCATCCCTCTATGAATGAACCCCTCTATGAAAAACCATTCTCTATGATTTTCATAGGGGACCATCTAAACACTACTCAGTAACATCCCTGGAAATTTCATTGAAATCGGATGGAAAATGTGGAAGTGTGGAAGAATAAAATAAGTTAATATAATTAGCAACTTATTCACCTTTTTATTCAGGAATAAATCAAACGTCAGATTACAAATTGTTACTTAATTAATACCGTTGTATTGTGTCAGCTGAGGGAGGAGTTGCAGCTGATATTATTGGAGTAGTTCTCTACACTGTACTTACTGCAGGTTTATTTTAAAATTTGAACACACGCATTTGTAACACTCCCGCGACACTTATCGGCTAGTTAGTCCAAGGCTAAAGTATTTTCCATGCTAATAATAACCTTCTGTAATAATTTGCAGCGGTTTTACATGTGAGACAGAGTTTTTGCACGCCAAAACCTTTTCACTAAGTGTGGTATCTCCGAATTCTGTTTGCATTTTCCTGAATAGTTAATGGTGTGGGATAAATGAAAATCGGGTTGATTTCGGAAAATAAGTCTCCTGTTATTTTTGGGAGACAATCAAAATTTATGATTTCAAAAAATGTACTGGAAAACGGACCTCTTCAACTTGAAGCGGAAACGCTAGCTGATTGGCTGTTCGGATCGCTGTCTCCTCCCAGTGTTGCCCGATGGTACGACGAAATTGTGTTATCTGAGAGGAAAGTTATCAAACAAAAACAGAGGAAACCTAATTTTCCCCATCTTGCTTTTTCTATTTTTTTCTTCAGTTGTTTGATTTCGATCTTTACTGGTTTCGTGAAATGTTGCATCTGGGGACTATGAATTCTCGATCTCAGCACTTCAAGCGGCCGTACATGAACTATTCCAGGTTGACGTCATCCTCCTGGTTTTTTTTAAACGTTCATATTTTCTACACTTTTGTTTATTCGTAAATTAGGAAGTACGGGCTGAAAGTTTGCCTTAGGGGGTTTTTCGAGGTGCTGAATCCGATTTTGGGGTCAAAAATAGGAAATTCCGACATGGTGAAATTCCTCATTGGTGGCGATCTGGGAGCCAATTTTGGCCGAGTCCGTTTAGAATCCTTAAATGATGCTGGTCTGAGACTAACATTTCTATTTATAATAAGTAGTACAGCTTAGAGGTGTGTCGGTACAGCTGTACCGGGACTGTGGAACCGAGTATCAGGTTGGAACGGTTCCACGCAGTGACAAAAACTCGACCCTTACCGGTCCAGTTCCACGGACTGATAAGATATCTTGAAACGGCTCTGGACCGGGAAGAGAATCTTTTCCATCGGTCCAGTTCCATCCTCACCAATCAGAATGATCTGATCAATCATCTCATCAATCTGATCATTCTGATTGGTGAGGATGGAACTGGACCGGTAAGGATGGAACCGGACCGATAAGATATCACAGAGAATGGTTCAATGGCTCTGGACTGGTAAGCATGGATCTTGTTCTCAGTTCTGTTCCATGTTGTACCTGGAAGCGCCCTTACTACTTCCATGGACTGAGAATGGTTCATGGAATGGCTCTTGAGCGGGAAGTTATCTTCTGGACTGGTTAGCATGGAAGTTGTCTCCAGTTTTATTAATTTATTATTGTCATTTTAAGTTCTTAAACTGCAACGTCATTATTCTTTCCTTGAATTGTTTGGTAACTATTATTTATAATAAATTGCCTCTTTTGTAACACTTGTTCAAATTCCTTCCTTTTAGCGAATTGTCAAGGAAAATGATGCTATTGTATTGCAAGTTGAGATCATTAGCATGGAAGAAGGACGATAGGAATTTGACTGTCTGCTTCATCCATGCCGTATCGGTAATGGAACTGTACCGGTAATTTGGAACGGTTACATCTTTGTCACCGTAACCGTTGGAACCGTTCCAGGGAAATACCTGGACCGACACACCCCTACCCTAAATGATGCTGGTCTGTGACTAACATTTCTATTTATAATAAGTAGTACAGCTTTCGATAGTCAAATGGCATCATTTGCCATCCGTTACCAAGGAAACAAAACCAAAACAAACCTCCAGCACTTGGCGTCACTTGGGACTTCAATGACCAACCTCTTTTCCAGCTGGCTTTACTTGCTGGGGACAGCAGTTAGCAACGAGATTGCGTGCTCTAGCTTGACGTTCCCGGACTCAAGAGCTCAACTCAGTAAAGTACCTGGTTTGAAATATCTTATCTTTATTCCGAAATGATACTATCAATAAATTATTTCTTGGCGCAACACAATGAGGAATTTCACCGATTTCTGTTTGCATTTTTCCTGAATAGTCAATGGTGTGGGATAGATGAAAATCGGGCTGATTTCGAAAAATAAGTCTCCTGTTATTTTTGGGAGACAGTCAAAATTTTTAATTTCAAAACTAACCGGGAAAACAGACGTGCAGCGGGAACGCTCGCTGATTGGGCTGTTCGGGTCGCCGTCTCCTCCCAGTGTTGCCCGTTGGGACGACGAAATCGTGTTTTCTAAGAGAAAAGTTATCAAACAAAAACAGAGGAAACCTAATTTTCCCCATCTCGCTTTTTCTATTTTTTTCTTCAGTTTTCCGATTTCGAACTTTACTGTTTCATGAAATTTTGCATCTGGGGACTATAGATTTCTCGATCTCAGCGCTTCAAGCGGCCATAAATGAACTATTCCAGCATGACGTCATTTTCCCGGTTTTTTTAAACATTCGTATTTTCTACACTGTTTTGTTTATTCGTAAATTAGGAAGTTCGGGCTGAAAGTTTGCCTTAGGGGGTTTTTAGAGGTGCTGAATCCGATTTTGGGGTCAAAAATAGGAAATTCCGACATGGTGAAATTCCTCATTGTAAGAAAAATTCACCTAATAATCGACTTAGTAGTCGTAGTAGAGAAGAAGTGGTAGGTAAAAACCAATTGAAACATGTTTGTAATAAATATTATATTGTAAAAACAACTTGCAATTGTTTCTTAATAAAAATGCCTACTTATAAGTATTTGCAGCGGTGTAATAATTAAAAAATTGCATCAGAGGATTCAACAAAAAACATCTTTCGCTGAAGTTGCACGAAACAAACCAAAGAATTAACGAAAATCAAACTAAATCGTTTGGATTTTAATATTAAGATAGTAATAAGAGAAATACATTTTGAAGAAGGATTGTGAGCGACGAAGAACGCAAAAAAAAAACTAGTTCGAGATCTAACGTTTTCAACGTTTGATTGTTTTGAACATTTCTCACATCAGTTAACAGGAACTTCAGATGTCGACAGTACAAAACGATTCAAGTGATCGACAGTCGACTGCGCCAATGCGTAGAAGGCCAACGGCGAACTTTGTAAGAAAATATTGTAATTTATAGTGTTATGGTGATTGATTTATTATATTAGAATTGGACTCATAAAAACTGAGAATGATTCCCAGTTCCTCAAGTATGACAACATTATGGTGATGATGCAATGAAATTTTGCATTTGAAATGATCATCAAATAAAACATACCTTGGTTATTTCGCTTATTTGACATGAGGCATGACTTGTTTTCATTCACGTTTTTTATGCTCCTTACAAGTTATACCATCAAAAACTACGAGAGAATTTTGATTATTTTCGAACTGAATTTGTCGATTGGCCTACTGCCCCGTTCTATAAGTAGTTGAAACGATTTTTGATGGTTTTACCATGATTTTGGTAACCAACTTGTTAACTGATGAAAGTGGTTTGTTGACCATCGAGGTTTAGTTGGGCAGGTCGTACTGGACGGACTGGTGAGGGCGCTTCCGCTTCTGAGCTGCGGTCGTGTAGTTGCTGTTCCTTACTTTGGGTTTTGGGTGCTCCAAAGCGTCCAGTTCTTCGTCGGTCAAAATGCCTTTGTACCACTCTTTGCTGTAAAACAAACGTGCGTGACTATTATTAGCATTATGGTTTGTAGTCGTGTGAACATTCCTTTGGTTTAATTCAGTGGGTAATTAAGTATAATTTGTTGGCCGGGAAAGACTTTCAAGAAAAAGTCTTTCAAAACCCCTCATTTTATGCAAGGCGGTATCCATCGAGGACGCGCCAACTCCCGCGTGCGCTGGTGGTAAAGTAGTTTCTCCAAAAGAGTGCTCTGATGAACGACACAGCTAGTAATATTACGGTGTGATTGATAACTTTCAAAATTTAATATGTTGTTGAGTCGGAATGAGGGTCGAAAAGACCCTTCTTTAATTACAAACATATTGTTTAGTAATGCATGCATTCCAGGGGACGTCCCATTGGATAAGTATTGGATCAGTTTAACCAGTTGTTAAGCGATAAGACTGTTTCTCTCGATGTAATTTATCTATTACTTTAGGGAAGAAATACTGACCCCCCCCCACCACCATTATCCACCTTAACACTTCTAGCGGCACGGGAGCCTCGAATCTGAAGAGCATTTTAAAATCCATGATCTACGATACCCAACATGCGAATTCGAGTACACCCCCCCCCCCCTCACCAATGGTGCCAGTCTGGCACCAAAGCGGAAATACGTCGTAACATCGAACTTTCATCTATTAGGTTTAGTAGGCAGTCCGTCGAATGTCACATCCGTATTCTAGGTGAAACACCAAAAAACCCAAGAAATATGAGGTTTATGGTGCTCTGGCACCATGGTGGCACCACTTTTATTTCCATGGTGGTACAGAAAGTAATTCATGCAAATCCCAAGGTATAATGAGAATTCTTCCTCAATTTCAAAGCTTGGATACAATTAGTAAGCACTATAGGAACCGAAATATTGAAAAATTTGATATTTTGTGAAAATTATCCCCCCACCCATCCCCTCCTCTTGCAAATTTTGGTACTCTGGTGAAATCGTGTACAACTCGGAAGTTATTTTAGTCAAACAAAAAAGAAACACACAAATCAGTTGGAAATTGAGGCCTGGGCAGAGTTTATAAGATTATGCCCGCAAACGTACGTTTTTTAAGCATTAACCCCCCCCCTTTTCCCCTCCTTAAAAGGCAAAATTCGAAATTCCGGCGACGTAGTGCACAACTAGATAGTTTTCCGCGTCGAACAAAAAAAGAACCAGGAAAATCGGTTGAGAACTAAGGCCTGGGCAGAGTACACAAGATTTTGTTACACACACACACATACACACACACACACACCTATGGTTTTTTTCGCGGATTTGGATTCAGAATGGTCTAAAACGGATTACTGTGTGGTTATTTTTTTTCTGTTGAGTGTTGTCCAACTTCACCCCAGATCGATCGCTTAACACATTCAGTGCAGCCGTCCCGGATCCGGACGGCAGCTACCCTCCAGCCATGCGTCTGTCCTGGATCCGAGCCACTTACCCTTTTGTTGTTATCGGCCAGTACAAGGTTCACGCACTGCTTCAATCGAATTTGTTTTCATCTGTAGGCGGGCTGGAGAGTCTCTGAAGTGTAAAAATAACCTCAGTTTCAATGTTCACCATATGACTTTTTGGAGCTTTTCGAAGCTAGCTTTTGGATGTGACTAAACGCAAGAACTCAAATCAGGTTGGCTGGAAGTTCCCCGATCAATGGTCCGCAGTGAATGTGTTAAGGATGCCCAAGTCTTACTGCGGGACGTCCTAAAAAGGACCTAAAAAACCCAGAGTCGTTTCACCCATCAACCGAAAAAAGTTTAAAATGTTGTCACTTGTAAAAAGTTGATGCAATCTTTCCAAGGTAATTTTTATCAGCGCACTCTATTAGACAAATGAGGAACTACTTTTACCACGAGGGCCCCTAGCAGGAGTTGGCGCCTCCTCAACGGATACCGCCTAGTTCATTTTATGGTTTTAACACCTTCAGACCGGGGCTCAAAACCCAGATTGTCCCCAGGACCTAGGAAAATTTTGGAACTTCACAGCAAAACAGTCGCACTGATGAGAAGCCAGCATTTTTGCGTGATAACATGCACTGATATCCGAAACCGAAAGGTTGGGACGGTAAGGTGGGTTCATTCCGAAGCAATTGAGACCAAAAAGAGCCCTGTAGGGGAAAAATGAACTATCCAGAGCGTTTCGAAAAATGTTCATGGATCCACCGAATCATGAGTTCATGGATCCACCGTGGAAGCAGCCGTACCAGGCGAAGGTTTCGCGTGGATCCAGGGTGGGAGCAGCCAGTCTGAACGTGTTAATGAAGGTCTAACTCAAAATTGCGAGGTGAATCAAGTGCAATAGAGAGTGACAGCGGGGCTAGATAACCTTTACTCAACTCCTTGATTTCGAAGCTGAGCTAATGGGCGCCATCAATCATCTGATCATCAGTCAGTTTCTTTCTTTTTGAAGTGTTTTGTGGGTCTGTTGCGAGTTCTTCATCTTTGGGGACACAGAAAATTGAATTTACCCATCCGTATATTTCGGTCTGTTGCTGCGTACGAAGTGTGGATGGCGGATGATTGATCTCCATTTCTGTCCCATTGAAGGTAAGTTTCTTTTTGACCAACTTTGTTTCTAATTCGATATTCGAAGGTAACGTTTTCGGGCCTCACCATACTGCTTTGAGCCTTTGGCTAAAATTCAAGAAACATGGAACATGCTTCAACCGCAGTTTTTGGCAGAGTAGGGATGGGGTGGAGAATAACCCCTGCATGACACCCCCATCACCCTCTATGCGTCACCCTTCCTGCGTGGCATTTTTCAAGTGGTTAGTCCAAGGGTAAAGCATGTTCCATGCTAATAGACTAGTCTGAGGTCGATCGTAAACTACCAATCTTGTTGAATTCGGTCGACCGCCATCTACACCTCCGACGAGGGGATAGACTAAAATGCACGATTACTCACATTCATTTTAAATATACTTATTTATACTTTTTAGGTAATAAACCAGCGCACTTCATTGATTTCCTTATAATTGCCTACTATCTTTCTAAGATGCTTCATCAGTTCAACAAAAAAAACCCAGATTGAGTTAACCCACCCAGCGCCGCACTAAAAACTGTGCGTTTCCCCGAGGACCGGAAGGAAGATACGCAAACAGGCGCCAGGTAGGCAATCCACGCACAAACCAAGTTTTCCGTTCAAAACCTTGAACGACACTGAACCGATGGAAACAGCGGCAGTGTTGCCAACAAGCGGCTACCAAAACCCCCTGAGCCAACCTCGAAAAACCCCCAAATCCCCCCAAAAAAGAAAAACCCTGAAACTTAAAAATGAAATAACAATATCAATGAATACAATGCAATTTTTTTTTTAGTAGTAGATTGTAATTCATTAATGATTTGAGGGCGGAGTGGATCTTGAAGACAATGCAATTATTGTATTAGCGATATACGTTTCAAGTTATACAGGTTTTAAAAAAAAACATTAAAAACATTTTTAAAAATAAACTAGTTTCTTCAGGTAGGGTACTTTTTTGTACAAAAAATCAAAATGTCAAACAGTGAGGTCGCATTCGACCCCCATCTCCAAAACCTTCTCAATTTCTTCAAAACTTCAAGTTTGCTAATAGTAACGAGCGTGAACGGACGAATAAACTTCAAGAATTTATCAAAGTGTGTGCTTGCGAAAGATCAAAGATCGAAAAAATTTTGTCCTCCAAAACTCCAAAATTATAGTCCCATTGAGCCCACGATAGACATTGGTAAATTCGGTGAAGTTTTTCACTCCATTGAATATATATATTACCTGCTGCTATTTTAATTGCTGATTCATTTTTATTCTACCCAAATCCCCCCGACTCGTCGGTAAAAACCCCCAAAAGATTTCTCCCCCCAAAATCCCCCCGTCAAGAAAAAAAAACCCCAAATATGGGGGGGAAACCCCCAACTTGGCAACACTGAACAGCGGACCGGAGTAGAAACGAAGGTTCTCCCCCCCTACCGGACGAAAAAAGGGAGGGCCTTTCGTCACAGAGCCAGGGACTCTTAAGAATCCCTCGGTCAGCGGCGTAAGTCAGGTGGACCTCTTATGAATCCCCTCGGTGCTGGGTGGGTTAACGTTACTAAAATTTAGTGAGTCTCACAGTGAAAGTTAGCATCCATTCGATGCTCGCCCTAGGAGCTTCTCTCAGAATGACGATTTTGAACTCTTTAGGTTTTGTGTCTGTAACTCACCATTCAGGGACGTTCCTCGGCCAGTCGCAAGAGCCAGTAGCTTCGTTGAAAACTTGACCGATCTTGCAGCCGTTTCTTCTGGGTACTTCGCCGTTGATGCAGACGTAAAAGAATTGACAGTCCTCTGGGTCGGGGTAGCGGGGATGCTGTTGCGCCCTCTTCTCATCCACTTTGGGGCATTCGAAATTGAACACTTCTGCAATTGCAAAAATGAGAAAAAAATTAATGAAATGAAATTACGAAATATTCATGCAAGAATAGTGAGAGCATTGTAAATTTTTGCGTGTAAAGTTTTGGTTCAATATTTTCAACGGTAAATTTTTGGAATCAGGAAAGAAAAAAATGCATTCCTCTAAAAATTTTATGTTTTACTTTTCAAAACACGGAGAATCCGAAAATATAATTTAAAAAAAAATCACCCACCGAACGCGGCACTTGACACTTTTTTGAGTAGCCATGGACCGATTTTGATAAGTCTTATGCCTGAAGTATGCAGAAAAATCATAAACTACTTTGTAATAATTTGTAACTTTTTTTGTCCTAGAATTCCACCACTGAAATCGAAACATTTTGAAGGGCAAAGATTCCCATCGAGATGAGAACTTTGCTCCCAATGTCAACCCTCTTAAAATGTGAAAAAAAACTACCTTTTACTATTTATTGTTGTTCCGTATCGATTCTTTGTTGTTGGTCATATTTGCTGCTTCTTCAAGCCCAAAATATCAGTAAAAAACTTGGTGCTTCGTGTCTCGTTGCTTTGAGCTATAATCCTATAAGCTTTAATGCTATCTACTTCAAGCTTATGGCGTAAATTATAAAAACCTGGAACATGTTTTAGCCAAATTTAGTGCAGCACCTTTGGTCGTAGGTAGGTATAATACAAAAGTTATATTATCCCTAGCAAAATATCTAAAATGCATTGAAAATCTCGGCGCTTGGCGCCTCGAAAACCGGAGTGTTTAAAAGGCGCGTGACTGTCCTGCATCCCTCTTCTGCGTGACACTCCCGCTACCCACTCTAGCGTAACGTTTTTCCGGAAGTTACCCTATGGCTAAAACATGTTCCATCTTAAAATCTTTAAAAGTAGTCAAGTCTGCTGAGAATTAAGAAATTGGACGGGGCATTGGCCTCGCTAGTAAAACAGAACTACTGGAAGGAAAATCAGGAGGATATGAGCCCCTGAAAAGCCAAGTGGCCTAAGTCATGGAAATCTGTTTTTGAGATAAAGCATTTGTTGCGTCCAGCTTACTGAAAAACTCCTAAATTTATGTTGCCCATCGAACTTGTGATGCCTTCTCTTGGGCTATTCTCGAAGCCCTAGACTTATGCCACTAGGCCAATAAACGAAGCTGAATGTTCTTATTACGTTTCCGCACTTATCTCCGAAATTTGACTTATGCCACTTGGCTTTTCAGGGGCTCATATAGAAGATATTGAGGAGTAGAAAATGGTCAAAATATAAATGGAGAAGCCTTGTAGTCAGTTTCCTGTAAATAGTTAATATAAAATAATACAAAAGCAATAATTATACAGTTTAGATAACACAAACTAACCCTTGTTATTGATAGGCCAATAGGTGCCTTGTGATTCATGGAAACACTTATAATAATAACAAAGCGTGAACCGTTACGATTTAAACAATTTTTCTAGTGATGAAGGCCTGAAGCGATCCAAGGACAGCAGAAACTACATTATACAACATACACTTTACACAAACGCGTTCTATGTATATACACAAGTAGTCGCTATTAGTTACCTACCAATATGCAATTGAAAACAGAGTAACTGAGACAACTTAACCAACCATGGGAGAGAACTGTCCCTTCTAAGGATTAGAGTCACGTAGTTGGAGGAGGTTTGGGACCAAGCCTGGCAGACATGACACCCTCGTGTCCTGATATACTTCACTATAAACGCGCATTTTACAATTTTTGGACGTCAGGGTGGTATCATAAAATTTTTCAGAAATTGAGCATTATCTTAAATTGATAACAAATTCACTAAAAAATTAATAAGTCAGGACCAAGAAAAAAAATTTTAACAAAAAACGCTTGCATACGAGTCTGCAACACATTGGTAAATTTTATGTTAGTATGTCATTTATGCATAAATTTAGGTCTTTCCAACGAATGGTGAAAGATTTTTCTGCGAACAAGAAGATTAAGATTAAGTTCCGTGTCAAAGATCTGGTTGTAAGTGGAAATCATTGAAAAACATTGCATAGAGAAGGAATGCTGGCGGCGCTGCGCTGAGAAGGAATACGAATGACATGGCAAAGAGAAGTAGGGTGGAGTGGGGTAATTGTGTAAACGGGGCAAATGTGTAAGTGGTTCAAAAAATGGCGCCAAATGAAACTGGATTTTCGAATGTCTTCTCTATGGTTGTGTTTACATCTGATACGTCTTATCACAAAAGTTGGTTGTACTCTGACCGCGCTCTCATGTGCTACCGACTTGTTTTCGTGGAGAGTCCCTTTTCACTCGTGAGTCAAGTGCAGTGCTTAGTGCAAATTTCTTGTAAATGGACTGTCAATATAAGTTTTGTGTGTCATTCCGTCCAGTTTTCATATTCTGGTAAGTACTTTTAATGATTATAATAGTATACAACTCTTGAAACTTCCGTATTCTGTAGAATTGGCTGTGGTATACAAATGCCCCTTGATTTTACCATGTTGGGGGAAAAGTGTAAGCTCTCCAAGGGGCAAATGTGTGGCAGCAGGTGCATGTGATTTTACGTTTATTTTTATAAAATAAATATTTTTTGCTTGTTTGGTGGTTAATTTTCTTCTCCTTTTGATCTAAGTCACTTATTTTTGGTTTGACCTTTCTTTTTATCACTAATATCCTTCCTTTATTTCCCCCTTGTTAGCACTTGTTGGAGAAAAAAGTTTGTTTCTACTGGAAAAAATGTTGCAAAAAAAATTCTGAATATCCCGTTTTGTTTGTTTTTAGTGGCCTTTTCACGCATTTGCCCCGTAAATATTTGAGTTGATAAGAAATTAGAAAACAGAACCACTTACACATTTGCCCCATTTCACCGGGGAAATGTGTAGCAAGGAGGTCGTTTTAAAAAATAGAGCTGAGAGCTACGAAGAAGTTGAAAAATTAAAATATCAATCCAGCGATTGTAATCAGCATTAAATTGCGTAAATTTTAAAGAAAAAAATATTACTCTAGCTGTAACTGGGGCAGAGCTATGTGAGGTTAAAGTTGAACTATTGAAATTTTGGTACGCAATTACCCCACTCCACCCTATTGTTTTCCAACGGTATCAAAACCAGAAAAATTTGACTTAACTGTTAACAGAGTTGAGACTCAAGGGGTCGATTCTACACCTAATTTCCTACAAAAATTCCACTTACAGTTTCTTTACCTTGTTTTTAGAAGTTTTTTTTTCACTTTCAAGTTTGTTCGAGTTATTGACATTATGTAACTGAGATTACCATTACCATGTCACTGAAATGTGAGAAAAAAGGGCTCCGTCGGAAGGAACGTTAAATTTCTAAAGGAATTAGGTACATTTACACTTAAAATTTGTAAACCAAGTAGTGATTTGAACAAATCAGACAATTTCGATGTTTAGGGTTACTTTTGACCCTTGACTCCAACTTTTGAAAAAATCGTTTTGAGGTAGGAAATTCTGTCAAGAAAATACGAATATCACTTCTCCATGGTACATCTGTGCTGTTGTGTTGGCGGAACTGCGGAGCGTCGCGGGTCGAACGTCTGTCGATTCGGTCTCACTCTCGAAGCTCTGGATTTATGATTCTACCCGAATTTACTCGTTTTTGTATGATGTACGGATGTTGAACTGTATTTTATTCGTGAAGTTGATTAAACATGAAGCTATGTTCAAGATCTACGTTATTCTCCGTTTTCCACAATTAAGTGAGATAAACTGCTGAGTCATGTAAGTAAGTTGCATTTTATGCTGATCGTCCGATAAATTCAACGCTCTTTCCAACGGTGTAGTCGGTGTTCAAACATCGTGGGAGTTATGACCATTTTCGGGCCGTAATTTAGTATTTTTTAAATCTCAAAAACAAGGGGTTAAAACAAATTGCTTAGACATTTCTCGGCGAGTCGACACTGATACACCCTGTAGAAAAACCACCAGTTCAGGTACGAGCCCGGGAGGACGAGGGTGATGTCACCATGAATCACTCCCGCCGAGATCCCCAGCTCGAGTAACTCCGTGTCACTTCTTCCACACGACATCCCGTACAACGTACCTCGGGCCGGTGTACGCCCACCATCGAGTCCAAAAAACGAACAACAATTTCTCAGAGTTCGCAGTTTTCTTGATTAGGTACCTCCCAGCTGAGCCACAACATCTGTAGTAGGCAAAATACAAGGTTTTCTAGTAGCTTTGAAGACTTGAATAAAAATTGTTACAGCAAACGAAAAAAAAAAAAAATTAACCCGTGATCACCTTCAGCAATTATTCCAATTTTTTGAGGAATCATTCCTCATTGGTAGCTATTGTACAGTAGGAATCTAATAATATAAAACGCCAACCGTACGTACGTACGTATGCACGGAGGGGTTGGAGGGGTCGTGGGAGTGGGGAGAGTTGGTGGCTGGAGGGGTTGGGGGCGGGAGGAGTCGGAGGCGAGAGGAGTTGGAGGCGAGAGGAGTCGGAGGCGAGAGGAGTCGGAGGCGGGCGGAGTCGGAGGGATCGTCTTTGCCTGCTTTTAGAAGGCTTTTCAGCTAGTAGGTACATAAAAGGCAAAACTGGAAGAGGAGCTGGCTGAACCAAAAAACGCATTGTAGCTCGGCACAAAACTACAAGCTTTGTACTAAATTATTATTATATAATAATATTTACAATGTTGTCTAAAAGCTGAGTGTTGATACAACAAACTTGGAAGTAAGAGGTACCAGCTATGAAGTGTCTCTTCATCATCACAAAATGGATGATCATTCTGAAATAAATTGTTAGCTGATACCTATCTCACGCTAAGGCCCGGTTTCACCAGCTTGGAATAACCCCGGAGCCAGGATTGAAATTAAAGCCACGGATCAGGATTCTGACATGATTCGGAGGATTAACCAAACGTAACGCATCTTCAACAAGGCGACAGCTTTCGTTTTGGAGATAATCCATGGATCACGGAGATAAGCCGCGTTCACATAGGTGCGTAATGTCCATAATCCATAGTGCGTTACAGGATGTTATTGGCTGGAGCCAATTGAGGGAGCGGGACTGATCTTTGCGGATGTCGACTTTTGGAACAGAGCATATCGTTTTGAATGGATATTTTACGCATTCGGACAAACTTCGACAAACTTCGTAACAACCTCTCGTCGTTTGTTCACAACACGTTTATTGACTCGGTCTCGTTAATTGACGAAACAACCCGAATCATAATTTTTCTGGAAACAATTCTGCGCAGAACCTACTGCGCGCTTCTACGTAATCGCGTAATCAATGAGTCATGTGAATGCTTGTACCAGGGGCGGCTACTGATAGGAGCATAGGCGCATGTGCACCCCCAGCCAATTAAAAAAGAAAAAAAAATTAAAAGTTGGCTAGTGACAGAAGACTCGATCGTAGGTACTGTGCTAGTTGAATCTACGCGCGAAAACTGTGGCGGGGAGCTCCCTCTTTTCTGACCAATCACACCCGTTTAGAGCATCACCTTGCCTCTGCACCATTTCTGGGGAAAGTGACGTCATCTTGACATCTTTTGAGGGAGGCAGGCACGTGAGATTGACCAATCAGAGAGCAGGACATTTTCTCGTCTTGTGCAGAATTGGTTCGTTGCTCCCCCGTCAGAGAGCTCTGCAATCCGGATTTCCTTATAGAGAAATAAGTAAACAAACAAACCTGATGAGGGAATTCCGTTTCACGTTTTTGGTTTACTACCGTTTCGGTACACACCGTTTTGATCAAAGTATTGTGATTACTTAGGAGTGTTGTAGGCATGATGAGTAGTTTACATTAAAGTAAAGCGCTATTTGCGTTTGTCAATTGTGGAAAAGTGCGAGATTCGAGAAACTGGCAGCCCCTTGCTGTCTCTACCTGGACTCCAGCAGACGTTGAAATTTAAGAACCGTGCAGATTCGTACCGTAAGTTTTAATGTCGACTATTGTAAGAAGGTAGATTGGCTTTGTGGGTGTGAAGTGACTAACTGACAATTTCGCCTACTTTGTTCTACCAACCGAAATGAGGCTTGAGTTAGAGACGGCATAAGTGATCTCCCATTTAGCCAAAAAATTGAAAAACACATTGGCTGTCTCCCATAAAAACGCTCTGGTAGATTTGCGTATAGTGTGTCGTCAAAATATAATGCAACAAATCGACAGTGCACATCGTCATAAGATCGAAAAATAGGTACATTTTTTATCCCGAATCATTGATTGTACCTATCAAGTTCTGTGGTGTTTTCGAGCTAGCCGTGGGCATGATGAGAGGGAAGATTCTTCAAATCCCGGAGTCTTCAAGGGGCTCGTTAATTTTTCTTCCGAATTGGACGATGTTTTGAATCGTCACGGGCAAATATACATTTCAGTTATTGCAATTAGATGGATGAATTTCTTGGGTTTAAACCTTTGATGATTAAGTATTTCAGAATTTCTGTTAACCACTAGAGAACATGTTTCGTGTCTATTGCACCTACGTATTTAGTACCGTTTGCAATTTTAAGATGAAAAAGTTACAAAGATTTATCCCATTTGCATTTCGTTGAAATTTCTATTTGGCAGAGAAAATCACCTATTCTGTCCCTTCTCGATAGCCTCTCCTGATCTCTGTGCACCCCCTGAGTTTCGGGGCAGGAACCGCCACTGGCTTGTACGCACTTTCTGCATTACGGAACACCCCACTTCTCTTCTTACGCATTACGGACTTTACGCACCCGTGTGAACCCAGCTTTACGCAGAAGCTCGCAGTACGTTCTGCGCAGAATTGTTTTCAAACCCAAACAATGATTCTGGTTGTTTTGTCAATAAACAAGACCGAGTCAATAAATTTGCTGGGAACAAATGACGAGAGTTTGTTACGAAGTTTGTTCGTAATGCGTAAAATATCAAATTTTTCAAAACGAAACACTCTGCTCCAAAAGTCGACAATCACAAAGATCAGTCCCGCCCCATCAATTGGCTCCAGCCAATAACATCAAATTACGCACTACGCATTAAGCTGGGTTCACACAGGTGCGCAATGTCCGTAATCCGTAATGCGCAAAAAGAGAAGTGGGGGTCGTCTGGAATCCGTAAAGTCCGTAATGCGTAAAAGAGCGTTCACATGGCCAAATGATTACGCGATTACGCAGAAGCGCGCAGTAGGTTCTGCGCAGAATTGTTTTCCCCCTCGCCTTTTTTCCCACATTCAGCGTTTTGCTATTTCGCCCTGTTCATCGATCGAATAATTTCTTATTAATTATTAACTTCGAAAAAAAAAAGATTTTCATCGTCTTCTTGATGATTTGCCTACTTGTAGGCCCGGTGAATGGTATACTCAGTGTTGGGCAAAAAAGAGCAACAGCTAACAGCTAAAAGCTACAGCTAAATTAGCTACGATTTAGCTGAAGCTAACAGCTAAAATTTCTAGCTAAATTAGCTATTAGTCGAAAACTTATAGCTAATAGATTTAGCTGTTCCTCGACAGCTAATAGCCAAATTTATCTGTTAGCTATTAAAAAAAAGCTGTAAGCTAATTTAGCTATTAGTTGAAAAATTAACTAGCTAATAAATTAGTTAGCTAATGCCCAACTCTGGGTATACCCATTTCGGAAAACGAGGTAAGAACCTTTGATGTTAAAAAAATAATGTTATTGAATTGTTATGAAGAATCGCAATGTTCAAAACGACCAAATTCTCTCAAAAATGTCTTTTAACCCAGGTTTTCGGGAGTTGAATCAATTGAAAAATAGGTTTTTGGAAGTTGAATCAATTGAAAAATAGGTTTTTGGAAGTTGAATCAATTGAAAAATAGGTTTTCGGAAGTTAAATCAATTGAAAAATAGGTTTTCGGAAGTTGAATCAATTGAAAATAGGTTTTTGGAAGTTGAATCAATTGAAAAATAGGTTTTCGGAAGTTGAATCAATTGAAAAATAGGTTTTTGGAAGTTGAATCAATTGAAAAATAGGTTTTCGGAAGTTGAATCAATTGAAAAATAGGTTTTTGGAAGTTGAATCAATTGAAAAATAGGTTTTTGGAAGTTGAATCAATTGAAAAATAGGTTTTCGGAAGTTGAATCAATTGAAAAATAGGTTTTTGGAAGTTGAATCAATTGAAAAATAGGTTTTCGGAAGTTGAATCAATTGAAAAATAGGTTTTTGGAAGTTGAATCAATTGAAAAATAGGTTTGTGGAAGTTGAATCAATTGAAAAATAGGTTTTTGGAAGTTGAATCAATTGAAAAATAGGTTTTCGGAAGTTGAATCAATTGAAAAATAGGTTTTTGGAAGTTGAATCAATTGAAAAATAGGTTTTTGGAAGTTGAATCAATTGAAAAATAGGTTTTCGGAAGTTGAATCAATCAATACGCAGACTTCTTTCATGCGGTTATTGGAGAATGATTTGATTACTGAGGATTTATTGACAAAAACACAATGCAAAAACGGAAATGAAAACCAAATAACAACACGGAATCGGCAATCGGATTGTTTGGTCAGTAAACCAAAAACGATACCGAGTCAACGACGAACAGGCGACAAGATCTTTCATGAAGTTTGCCGAAATTTATCGAAGTTCATCCGTAATGCGTAAAATATCTAATTTTGCAAAACGATACACTCCGCTCCAAAAGTCTTCGTCCACAAAGATTGCTCCCGCCCCCTCAATGAGGAATTTCACCGATTTCTGTTTGCATTTTTCCTGAATAGTTAATGGTGTGGGATAAATGAAAATCGGGCTGATTTCGGAAAATAAGTCTCCTGTTATTTTTGGGAGACAGTCAAAATTTTAAATTTCAAAACTAACCAGGAAAACGGACGTGCAGCGGGAACGCTCGCTGATTGGGCTGTTCGGATCGCCATCTCCTCCTAGTGTTGCCCATTGGGACGACGAAATCGTGTTTTCTAAGAGAAAAGTTATCAAACAAAAACAGCGGAAACCTAATTTTCCCCATCTCGTTTTTTCTATTTTTTTTTCAGTTTTTCGATTTCGAACTTTACTGTTTCATGAAATTTTGCATCTGGGGACTATGGATTTCTCGATCTCAGCGCTTCAAGCGGCCATAAATGAACTATTCCAGCATGACGTCATTTTCCCGGTTTTTTTAAACATTCGTATTTTCTACACTGTTTTGTTTATTCGTAAATTAGGAAGTTCGGGCTGAAAGTTTGCCTTAGGGGGTTTTTAGAGGTGCTGAATCCGATTTTGGGGTCAACAATAGGAAATTCCGACATGGTGAAATTCCTCATTGCCTTCAGCCAATAGCATCCAATTACGCACTACGCATTACGGACATTAAGCACCTATGTGAACCAAGCTTTACAGACAGTTCGCACCTATGTGAACCAAGCTTTAAGCTTTAGGCTTTTGAAAAATTGGGACAAACCTCGTAACAAACTCTCGTCGTTTGTTCACAGCAAGTTTATTGACTCGGTCTCGTTTATTGACAAAACAACCAGAATCATTGTTTTGGTTTGGAAACAATGGGGTGTGCGCACGGGTAGGAAAAACTGTTTATTGTTATTTTTAATCTAAACTAGAACTCAATTTGAGAATTTTGACACCAACCGCGACCTTCTAGCGTGAGAAGACCTTTTTCTATGATTTTTCAAAATTTCGAATGTTTATGATGTCTTTTCTACAATATCTATGTCGGTAGATCCAAAAATTAGCCACTAGGTGGTTTCGGGAAGCCACCCAGTTGCTTCGCAAAGCCACTTGGGCGTGTTAGTGAATTGGAATAGGGCCCTGGGATGTACAGTGATAACACACTCTTTCATCCTTTGTTGAAGATCAACTCTAGTTCATCCGCTTTGGTGAAACCAGCCCTAAGTATATCATTAAAAGCTTACTTAGCGCTCTAGGAATGTACCAGCAATCAGTGAGTGAAATAAAAGCTAATCTCAGCTGCGCCAGTGCGTGTTTAAGGTGGCTTATTGGAGGGTCTCACGTAGTGGAAGGATGACTTGCTGCAGGTTGGACCGTTGGAGCACCCAGAGGTGGCGGCTGGAGTCCTCTCCCAGGCTTGGGGATGTAGCTCCACTTGACGCCATTGGCCGGCCTCTCCAGCGTCAAGACGGGGCCAAGGTACGGCGCGTTGGCCACTGCTGGCCTCCCAACCCTCGGCTTCCTGATGGTCACCACACCTGCCTGACTCTTGCTGACTGGCTTCCCCACACGCGAGGTTTGAGGGAGGATTTTGAATCGAGCTGCAGTTCCATTTCGTGTTGTCTCATCTCCAACATCCTCCTTCTCCTTTTGTCTTTCTTCTTCCTCCATTTCTTTTTCGACGACCTCTTCCGCAATCCTCTCGTAGTACTTGCTGTCCATCCCCATAGCCGCTTTCTGTGTCGTTCGTCACGTCATTGTTAAACAAAAGTTGTTGAGTTTAATCGAAATTTGTGAGAATTGAAAAAAAAAATCAACTTTATTACCGAAAAACCAACTGCTTCCTTTCAAAACCTAATTCCAAAACCTTCACACGTTCAATCCCAATCACACTGTTATAATAGAATTTACAAGTCAACAAAACCAAAGTAGGCATTTGAAGTGTGGAGTTAAGAAAACACACTAGGTGTTCTCTCGATCCTTATTCAAAGGGTCACCACCAATGCAGGTTAGGCCGTGGCACTCCGCGCGTTCTTGTACTTTTCTGTTGGTTCCTTGTTCAGAGCTAGCCTTGATTGACCATTCTGTCTGTTTGCCACATAAACCATTTATTTCTAAATAACTACCGTTATAATATTGCGTGCAACCCACTACTTCAGTATTTGATCCATAAACTGATACCCACACGCTCTCATTTGGCCCTAAAATGTAGGCCCCATTGGGGAATTTGCCTCAATTTTAGATTCTGGAATTTCAAGTCAAATCCTATAATAGGGCCCTAAAATAACGTTTAACACTAGGAATAACCAAGGGGAAAATATTACCGTAGGAGAAAATGCCTAAACAAGTGAAGCCTCTGTTACAAAACACCGCGAAAATCGAGGAATATTGTTGACGTCATACGAAAAAAAAAAAAAAACGACGCGAAAACAACTCCGACAACAGACAGAGTTCTAGCACCGCCACACAAAACGATCCAGTGAAATGGCTACTCGAATAATGTGATTCAAATCTTGAAACTAAATAAGAGAAGGTGAAGACTAATAATGCTTGATAAACTAGTAGGTAGAATCTTATTGTAAAAAAGTGAGTAATATTGTTTCTTTTGGTCACTTTTGTGTCTTGAGTTCTGCGTTCTGCCCTCCTTCCTAGTTCACTCACTCCTGTGTTAATCCTTGTAAGCTAAAAGTTCGTGTATATTCCGCTTCTGTGGTAAGCGCCACAGAACCTCCTTTGAAGTCAGATTGGTAGAATATCCGTTACGTTTCAAACATGGCTGCCTCTTACACATTGCCACCACATTTAAAATTCTCATCTTCCTTAAATTCTCTAAATTTTTTGGATGCGTTTTCGTGCAGCTCACTATGGTTTTATTCCTTAAAAATAAACCCTCATTCGAAAAAAAAAAAAAAAAAATGTGAGGCAAATTCCCCATTGGGTTATTGATACTAGGAAGCTACGTGCCACTCCCACTTGGCAGACTTTTTGCTTCCGAGTCTACCAAGGTAGCAGAAGCTTTGTTTCCACATTTCAAGGGCGAAAAAAGTTCTCCAAAATCAAAGTTTTCACTCGCGTTTTGCGTTTCAGACCTTTCTGAACAATGTCGGTTCCGTGTCTGTGTGTCTGTCTGTCTGTCTGTCATGAATTCCTTGTAACGCGCATAACTATACGAAGTTATTGTCCGATTTCCATGAAATTTTCACGGATTGTGCGGGTTGGTTGTAGACACTCCCCTATGAAAATCACCACCTTTGGACCGATAGTAGCCACTGCGCATGTGCAAACGTGAATTCCTTGTAACGGCCATAACTTCTGCATTTTCCATCCAATTTCAATGAAATTTCCAGGGATGTTACTGAGTAGTGTTTAGATGGTCCCCTGTGAGAATCTCAAATCCTATTCATTACATCACTAGGCCTCAATAGCTCAGAGGTAGCGCATAGAACTGTCCCCCAGGGTTCCTGGGTTCGAATCCCAGTAGAAGCTAGGCATTTTTTTGATCTAATCACATACATCTACACATTTTTCATCCGAATTTGATGAAATTTTCTAGGATTGTCCAGATTAGCGTGTAGATGGTCCCCTATGAGGGTAGTGAAAGGTACTTAGAGACTAACTACTACACATCGGATCATCTATATAATCGGGTTATGGATACGGAGAAGCTATGTGCCACACCCACTTGGCAGACTTTTTTTCCTTCTGTCGATTTTTGTCGTCTTTCACCCAGATTAATCGCATAAGGGCGCCAAAGTCTTACTGTGGGACGTCCTGAAAAGGAAGTTTACCCTAATAGACATCTTTGAATAGTTTTATAATCGTCAAATATGTACGAGTACTATCTATTAGATTTAGAAGTGTAAATATAGTTTAGGTGGAACGATAGGAGATAGATCCCTGGTCGAGGGAAGTTAATTTTTGATGATTCAACAGTACTACCTAATCAAGTTAGCAAATCAATAGGGCAGATGTTGGTAATATTCGAGATAATTTGATGTTTTTAGCGGAATTCGAGTTTTGAAAAGAAGCAGTTGGGAAGTGTGTTTTGCTGGTGAATTCGCGGTTCAAAATCTACGGGGTGACCCGTCACCGTACCTGCGGGTCTCGTCCTATGGTCTTTACGTAACCTTTGATGTATCCGTCCAAGTCGCCCAAACTGTCCTTTTTCCGTCTTATCGAGTTGAAGCCTGGGAATCCCAGCCCCGTGTCCGCCGCATCTGCAAAGTCTTGAAATTCGGCGTCGAAATTGGAGAAGGCGGGGTCGTCGTAGGCTCCACCGTAGGAAGGGTACGAGGCGCCTTCGTCGCCGTCGGGGTACTCGGCCGAGCCGCTTCCTGCGCCGTAGTCGGGGTACTCGGCCGAGCCACTCCCGTACTCCGCTGAGCCCGTCTTCCGCTTCTGCCCGCCCTCCGCTGACGCGCTGTCGTAGAAGCTCCCGACGTCTTCTTCAGACGCCTCTTTAGAAGTCGACGTCTCTTCGTCAGACTTCCAAAATGCAACTCTCTTCACTCTGTTGCTTTCCGTAGCTACACAAACAAGTTCAACTCAAAATGCGCTTCTTCAATCTAAAATCAAATTCAAAGCTTCGACCTTCAAACATAAATTAATACACATTATCTTTCTACAACTGGAATTCCCCGTTATACATTATTTTTTCCAAATTCTATACAGGGTGTTTCACGAAAAGGTTACACCCTCTTTCATTTCCGCAAAATACAGCGTAAAAAATTCCGATCAACGTAATTCTTCATGATTTTTTGTGAGGATCTCAGGAAAAATACTTTTGCGCAAAAAAGTTGCGCGCAATCGTGCGCAATTGAAACTAACTTCATTTTTTCAAATGGACCCCCCCCCCCCTTTTTTATTACAGATTCGGATTCTACGTCAAAATTCATGAACAATTCATAACCGAATCGATTTGCTTTATTGCGCGCAACCTGGCTTTTTGAACGCTCTAAGTTGCGCAACTCCACAATTGCACAAAAATTAGGTTTTGGAGAACCCTTAGTGTGGCACAATGTGCCACATGTCAATGTTTTTTTTGTCATGTTTTTTTCATAATTTTGGTTTATTATTTTCAATAATGAACCTTTGGAATCGACCAAGAAAAAAAATTTTAACACCCCCTCAAAATTTGATGGTTTACGTTTCAAGGTACGCAAAATCCAAAAATCGAATAAAAATTTGGCCGTCCGTCCGCCGTACGCCGTACGCGGCACTTTTGCCACTTAGCATTGACCGATTTTGATGAAATTTGGTATGTTGGCTCCATTTAGGGTCTAGTTGTGCCCCGAAGATTTTGGTTGAGGTAGGCCACTTCTAAGGGTTCCAAAATCAATTTTGAAATTTTGAAAACGCCCTAACTCAATAAAGTTTGATATAAAGGTATTGTTTTTCCTTCAATTTAATATTCTATAGAAGCCCACCCGGAGCTCTGTAGGACAAACCGTTCGCTCACTACGAGAATTTTTTTTAAAGTTTGGACGTACGATAAATCAGAAACACGAGTGTGAATCGCAAAAGAGGCCTAATCTCCGTTCAAATTTTAGCTGACTGAAATGCGATCGATGTTTTTCTTCTTGTTGGCTTTGTAGACGAGTGATCTTTATAGAAAAATAAAAAATAATAAACCATTGTGTAATAATTTGCAGCGTTTTTTACGCTAAATCACATGGTGTCATCCGTTTTGAGGAAGACCAAGATTTCTAAAGGAAAAATTAACATTTCTTTCACGAAAACATCAGTTTTGTGGTCGAAATCATATTTATTTTTTAATTTCTCACCTCCTTTTGAACCTCGGGCTTGGGGCCGTCTACGGTGGAGTTAAAAATAAAAACTGACAGCACGATCATGCTTGAACTGAATAAAATTGCCTAAAAACTCATAACGATTTAAAAAGAGCGATTTTTTCACTAATAACAACCGCATTTTTGGCCGCCATTTAGGAAAATTCCAGTCAAATTGAAAAACGGATGCCACCGTGTGATTTAGCGTTAAAAAATGATGAAAAAACATGTGCCACACTAAGGGTTCTCCAAAACCTAATTTCTGCGCAACTTAGAGCGTTCAAAAAGCCAGGTTGCGCGCTATAAAACAAACCGATTCGGTTATGAATTTTTCATGAATTTTGACGTAGAATACGAATCTGTGATAAAAAAGGGGAGTTCCATTTGAAATTGCGCACGATTGCGCGAAACTTTTTTGCGCAAAAGCATTTTTCCTGAGATCCTCACAAAAAATCATGAAGAATTGCGTTGATCGGAATTTTTTACGCTGTATTTTGCGAAAATTAAGGGGGGTGTAACCTTTTCGTGAAACACCCTGTATACCTACCTCCCAGATTACCTTGAGCCATTGAGATTTTACAATTTAAAATTACGAAGTCAACAATAATCTCAAAAAACTAAGAAGCAGGGATCCATTATACCCCAATAAATAGGAAATTAAAAGTCAACTTTACGATTTTATTTACTCCCTAGGTACAAACGTGACACATACTTGAACATACATGATGAAACATGTCGCACGAGTCATGGAATACTGTACCATCTCAATTTTGCAACTTTGTAATTGTAACATCGCGATCTTGGAGTTTTAATGAACCATCAGCTGACTAGAGAGAGTGGAGATTTCCTGAAAGACGCAGACTCTAAAGATACGAATTGTAGTATCTACTGTGCCTAGAGCGACCGAAGTGGAGGCTAATCAGAAATGGCGGCAATACAGACTCTAGCTTATCACTACTCGTATCTGTTAGTTTGTGATCTGCACCTCCATGTCACATTCACTTGTTTTAAACTGTTCGGTCAGATGTTAGTAATCTCGAGAAGGCGAAAATTCTAATTGCTGTACTATAATAATTTTATTCAGAATGTCCGAGTTGAAGCAACTTTTTCCGACTACATTCGACCTTCTGACGACAAAAGAACTTTTACCAGTTTTCGAGAGCTATTTGGAGTAGGCGAAGCTGTGCCTCACCAATTGCGCGAGGAATACAGAACTTCCAGTTTAGATGCAATGGGGTATTTCAGTCAATTTTTTTAATTTTTTTTTTCAAAAGCGTATGGCTCAGGAATAACGGTAATCGGGTCTGTTCGTCGAGAAAATGTTTTTAAAAAACGCTGCAAATCATTGCTCAAAGGTTTATTATTTTCTGTATAGATCACCCTTCTGTATAGATCACTGGTTCTCCATCAATAGCACCTACCACCATCTGTATTCTCCCTTGACCTTCCCTCTCAAATTTCAGCTTCCTGCGTTCAATAGGATTGAAAATGGCTTCGGAGCTCACTCAGCTGATCAGTGATCTGAGGAGTGAAGAAGCTTTTGAGCAATGATTTGCAGCGTTTTTTACCCACCAACATTTTTTTTACCTACCAGCTAGGTACTACCTACCACACCATACTGGCTTCACACCTTCACAATCAAGTTTATTAGAAAGAACTAAACGGTTCACACTCGATTGGAAAAATAGAAAGCTTCATATGGAAATTTGATTACTGGTTACGCAGAAGGCAAAACTGTATACAAATCGAAGAAATGAACAGCGATCGCATTTTAGTCCGATAAAATTTGAATGGAGATTAGACCTCTTT
The DNA here is from genome assembly GCA_009739505.2 of Apolygus lucorum. Taxonomy (NCBI): domain Eukaryota; kingdom Metazoa; phylum Arthropoda; class Insecta; order Hemiptera; family Miridae; genus Apolygus; species Apolygus lucorum. The sequence goes on along the minus strand of CM019183.2, from coordinate 60,572,897 downwards.
TGCGATTCACACTCATGATTCTGTTTTATCGAAGGAAAACCTTCAAGTACTCGTAGGGACCGAACGGTTTGTCCTACAGAGCTCCGGGTGGTCTCAAAATTTTTTTTAAATTCAATACTATTTAAAATTGGTGAAAAAACGATACCTTTATTTCGAGAGTTTTCGAGCTAGGGCACTCTTGAAAATTTCAACCCTTAATTTTCACCCCTTAGAAGTGACCTACATCAACCAAAAGCTTCGCGGCACAACTAGACCCCAAATGGAGCCCATATACCAAATTTGAACCAAATCGGTCCAGTGTTGCTAAGAAAAGCGCCGCGGACGGCGGACGGGGGACGGCGGACGGACATTGCAAATTTGGATTCTACGCACCTTGAAACGTAAAGTGACAAAGTTTGAGGGGGGGTTATAAAAATTTTTTGCGATACGATCACATAGGCTTATTATTAGAAATAATAAACCAAAATCAGAGAAGCTAAGGAAAATTGAAGATTTGAACGGTGTGACGTAGCTAGCCAACTGTCTTTGAAAAAACTATCCATGCACAGAAACCCTTGGAGGACCTCTTGGATACTACAAAATTCAAGTCACACACGCGCGCGGCGTAGTCCTTGCCTAGTGTGTGTGCATTTATAGCGGCCCGCCTTTTTCAAACGTGGGATCTCTTTAATTAATTTTTCTACCACATGTTATAGTATCATTGGGCTTAAAGTTGTTGTGTATGGGTTTTCAAGGGTGCTGAATCCAAATTTGAGGTCAAAAACCTCAATTTCCGACCCATCGAAACACCCCATTTCAGAGAACGAAATCATTCGCAAATTTCACCGCATCAAACTATTTTTGTTCGTATGAATTTTTCATTATTTTCCAGAAATTGAACACTACCACGAATTGATTAATAGTAAGTAATAATTTAATTAAATATCGTCATAAACATTGACTAATTAGGTAATTATTTATCCTCATTAGGCAAACTGTTGGTCCCAACGACCTCTGGGTGGTCTCAAAAAATTCATTAATATTATAAATTTTCAAGGTCGGGCTTTTTGATGTTTTCCCTTCACGTTTAACCCCTTAGAAGTTACTGACAATAAACGAAACCCTTCGGGGCACAAATAGACCCCAAATAGAGCCGATAAACCAAATTTCATCAAAATTGGTCATTGGGAACTGGCCTAAGTGTCGCTTAGGGAGGCATGAAAACAAAAAATTATAAGTCTGAACAGTAATCTCAAAAAATTACAACAATGTAGTAGGACTCCATTATACCTCAAGAATTGTCAACATTTTACCTAATAAATAACCGAAAGTCAACTTCACGATTTTCTTTTGCCCCAAGGTACGTGACGATACATCACTGTTTGTACCTTCCTGAACCTTGGTATTGGTGAGGTTAGATTCTTATTTGTATTCAGACGAAGAGGGTAGGCAAAATTATCAAGCATGATTTGACGGTTTGGGCTATAAGTTTTTCGCCAGTTTTTCAACAAGCACTTTATAGGGTCTTCCAGTTAAATTATAAACTACTCAAAAATTTTCCCGAAAATCTCAGGAGATTTCATGGGGTTTTCAGCTGGTTTTCAACTTCAAAATTGATTAAACCTATCTTATAATAGGTATTAACAGACCTGATTTCACTAAAATTATACTTGTAAATGTGATTTTCGGATTCGGCACCCCAAAAAACCTCCAGAGGGCGGTTAATATAAAAGCTCCTCTCTGAGGTTCAAAGATTTTTGGATTCCGTGTGCTTCATCTTTCGTTCATCTTACCCTGACTGGAGCAGTGCTTCTTCTTGGCCTCGTCAGGCCACGTGCAGATGCCCGTCTTCTCGTTGTACACCAGTCCAGAAGGACAAGTGATCATGTTGAATTTTCCATCGACGCAGAAATAGAATTTGTCGCAGATTTTGACGTCTTCGTGAGCAAAGTAGCCGTTTTGCCGAGGGCAGTGGGTCGAAGGCTTGGGATCCTCTGAAATACCACATAAATCTCTTTTAGTTTCATGGAGTTAAGCGAATTTTGACGAGAGCTATTTCAGTAATCCCTAATAGTATGGACAATTTTCGACAATCCCTTAATATAACTTTTAAAATAGAACTTTATAAATTCCTTAATAGTTACTTTTCTACTGTTATGTCAATTTTAGAGGAAACTTAAGGAGGAAACACACTGCTCTCACGTCACGTGTTCTCATGAGGTGTCAAGTCACGTCACACAAGTGTATAGAAATAGATACTAAGTGTAAATTAGGACACTTTTTCTACTACGTTAATATTATCAACTAAATTACAGGTTGTTAAAAAGTTCTATTGAAATATTCCGTCAATTTTAATTAGAACAAATTAATGCCAGATACTATTCTACGTTCCTTTGGTAGACCATTGAAAAGGAGGGCCTCTCGGTAATCGAAGCATTTCTGCCCACTCGTGGTAAGCCGGAAGGTACATTCCGCACTTGCACGCGCACCAGTGCCGCTCACCTTCAGGAGCTTACCGGCTAGCTTATCCTTAAACGTTTTAATAATGGTTGCTCGATAAATAAGCTGATGAACTTTCAATACCTTGAATTTTTTATATATATTTTTTTTTAACAACTTAGGATTCATCAAATAAGGATTCAGTGGAGTCTTTTTTTTCTTTCATCGGTACCTATTTTTATTATTAGCGAATTTTCAAGGAAAATGTAGCTATTGCAATGGCCTCAAAATTTTTAGAATCGACTTTTTCGAAAAATTTTTACACTGAAATCCGTTTTGGAACATTCTGAAACGATCCCTGAAGTTTTTCCAAAAATCATATGTATATATATATATATGTGTCATTCCGGACGATAACTTGAGTAATTGTTTAGAAATTTTTTTTTAGTTTATGCCAAAATGTTCGTAACAACAAACCATAGGTCAAGTTCGTTAACCAGCAATTTTGGACAATCAAAAGTGGTCCAAAATTCAAAAAAACTTCAAAAAAATGGGTTTTTTCCGTTTTTTGTGGTTATTACATTGAAAATCATGGTAATATATGGTATATTCGGATTCAGCACAAAATTTCTGATATGAATGCATTTTTCAAAAATGAAAATTGTCCAAAATTAAGAAAAGTTTGTAGCTATATATATATATAATGAATACGTGTGTATATTTGTTGTACCCAGAAATGAAGTAGCCGTGTGGGTACTTTATGAGTTCGTAGAGACGAGTAGAACACGAATATGGACTCCTAACATCTTCAAAGCATACCCAGCAATAATTTGCAGCGTGTTATTAGCGAATTTTCAAGGAAAATGTAGCTATTGCAATGGCCTCAAAATTTTTAGAATCGACTTTTTCGAAAAATTTTTACACTGAAATCCGTTTTGGAACATTCTGAAACGATCCCTGAAGTTTTTCCAAAAATCATATGTATATATATATATATGTGTCATTCCGGACGATAACTTGAGTAATTGTTTAGAAATTTTTTTTTAGTTTATGCCAAAATGTTCGTAACAACAAACCATAGGTCAAGTTCGTTAACCAGCAATTTTGGACAATCCAAAGTGGTCCAAAATTCAAAAAAACTTCAAAAAAATGGGTTTTTTTCCGTTTTTTGTGGTTATTACATTGAAAATCATGGTAATATATGGTATATTCGGATTCAGCACAAAATTTTTGATATGAATGCATTTTTCAAAAATGAAAATTGTCCAAAATTAAGAAAAGTTTTCAAAGTGGTCGACCAAAAAAAAAAAAAAAAAAAAAAAATCCTCGTTCAAATATTCTATCGACAACTACCACCGATAGAAACGTTTAAAACCCAGTGTACTATTGAAAATCGCACGATTTTTTCGTACAAATCGCGAATATAACTAAATGTTATCAAATTAATTACTTAGATGCGGCCGGAAACGCATCAAGGAGAAAAATGTTTGATAAACAAAAGGTGGCTTATTGCGATGAGGTTGGGAACATAGATCATGAACGCGATCTGTCGCACTCATCTTCAACTACGTCCTGGAGCTTCCACAATCAGAACGCTTCTCGGGCTCCCAGATTCAGCTTTCAGCCCAGTGATTTCACGTCTTCCGGGACGTCGATTACACTAGATTACAAAATTTAGGGGTGGTCAGGCTGCCTCGTTCTTTCACCACTTTTCTTATGGTATTTGGTGCGCTGAATCCGAATCTGACGTCAGGTTTTTCTGTTCATGTCGGATTTTCAAGATATAGCTAGTTTTAAGATTTTTCTAGTTCTCACTTTTCTTAATTTTTTAGTGAGAACTTATCTTGCTCAAATCTCCTCAAAAAGTACTCAGACTTATAGGAAATTTCATGTAGAATCCGAATATGTACTTAGTTTTTAAGTTAAACTGTGTTAAACCCCCTATTTTCCACAAAACATATCAAAAAACACCGGTTCTCAACGTTTTTTCTTCGGGTTTTCCCTTACATTTTGCCACTTGAAAAAAAATTAAGGCTAAAAAAAATTGTCTCGGGCTTTTACTTTGTAGGGGGGACACCCCAGAGGAGAATGAGACCAATCGCAGCCTCCTAAACCCATTTATATCGAAGGAATGAGCTTTTTCATGGCACTGAGATGAAAATTCACAAAAACCGTTAATTAGTTCTTCGAGATAAGTATGTGCGTTCTTAAATCTGTTTTCCTCAAATGGATTTTCCTTTCTTCTATATTTTTTACGTCAGTTTTTTTTGTTTATGTCGGATTTTCAAGATATAGCTAGTTTTAAGATTTTTCTAGTTCTCACTTTTCTTCATTTTTTAGTGAGAACTCATCTTGCTCAAATCTCCTCAAAAAGTACTCAGACTTATAGGAAATTTCATGTAGAATCCGAATATGTACTTAGTTTTTAAGTAAAACTGTGTTAAACCCCCTATTTTCCACAAAACACGTTTTTTCTTCGGGTTTTCCCTTACATTTTGCCACTTGAAAAAAAATTAAGGCTAAAAAAAATGTTCTTGGGCTTTCACTTTGTAGGGGGGACACCCCAGAGGAGAATGAGACCAATCGCAGCCTCCTAAACCCATTAATATCGAAGGAATGAGCTTTTTCATGGCACTGAGATGAAAATTCACAAAAACCGTTAATTAGTTTTTCGAGATAAGTATGTGCGTTCCTAAATCTGTTTTCCTCAAATGGATTTTCCTTTCTTCTATATTTTTTATGCTTGTCACCTATTAAGAGTAAGATCGAAAATAGGTACTCAAAGGGGGAGTAAATCATGAATATGGACTCCTAACATCTTCAAAGCATACCCAGTGCATGCAGTATGTTGGTATGGTAGGAATACTGAAAATAGGAAAAAAAAACAACAATAGCCGTGTGGGTACTCTGTGAGTTTGTGGAGATGGGAAGAACGTGAATATGGACTCCTAAGATCTTCAAAGCACACCCAGTGCATACAGTATGTTGGTATGCTACACTGAAAATCGAAAAAACCAAGAATCGAGTAAAAAAAAAACGTTCTAAAAGAAATTGCAACACCATTGTTCCTTCTCTTAACCATACCTTTAACTGAAAGATTTCTTTGAAAATTCGCTCATTAATTCATGCTGCATGAATGGACTTTTCTCTTTTGCACTGAAAACAACGATTTCACTATTTCCTTCCTTCCTAATTCCTCCCCCATCACATCACTCCATACATCAGTACTGACAGCACTAAAGCAAAATAAAACATGCGTTTTATTTTCTTATTAAATATCTTATTTTCGTATAAAAGTGTATTAGTAAATGTTATTAAACATGTTTATTATTTGTATTTAATTGAATTCTCATTATTGTTTCATTTAGGTACTATGATGTTCCTACTATGGTTTCCAATTTTTGTCCAATAGTTTTCACATCAGTTGGCAGGTACTGCTGTACTTCTTCATTTATTTTACTGGCATCTACATGCAGTTGATTATTGATAAATATTAAATATTATCTGAAATATATTATCAATAATAATAAAAATAAATAATAAATCAATGAGAAGATAAATAGTATCTATAATACATCGATTTCTTATATTATTTATAAGAAATCGAAAAATATTAATTGAATTGAATAACAACCGGAAAAAATTGAATTGAATAACCTTTGGAAAATTTGGTCAGTAAGGGAGTACTAGATTGTCCCAAAGTGGTTGTTGCCGAATCCTCAGTTTTGGTATATCCTGGTGTTTGAACCAGAAGTTGACAAGAAGGTTTGAAATAGATAAGGAGTAGAAACCCGCCAAAGTAACCTAGTCAAGTCAACATATAACATATAAGCGTCAAGTTAACATCACTACAGGAGTTAACTTTTTCACGATTTCACCGAGGAGATCTGAAAAATTACGTGGAAAGTTAGCATGGCGCTGCTTTTTTCATGTTTCCCGTTTTGGTGACATGGGAAGTACAAAAATACTCTAGTAATTCTTAACTCCATCCGCCAACTACACAGAACAGTACTGTCGCAATAAGGAAAAAAAGGCGCACGCATGTGCCCATTAAAGTGAGCTTCCCTCCTATCTTCTTCCATGCCACTAACTCCTCAGAAAGCTCAGAGTCCTCAGAGGAAGTTAAAAGGGTTCTCCTGAGAGTCCCCCATCCCTAGCCCCCCCCCTCCCATGACCATAGTTAGGCCTGCCGCAAATTGAACCCAGCACACGCACAGCCCACGCCGACCCCATCCCCAACCCACGACCATGGGCTGGGTCGGGTACCGCATATTGAACCCAGTCGTGTGATACAACCACGTTTCGAGATGTTCCCCAACTTGCTGATTGAGCTCCTCCTGGATCTCGATTCAGAGTCAGAGACTGAGGGAGTCATTACTTTGTATTCTTCAATTAAACGAAAAAAAAGTAAAAGAAATACCTATTTAGCTGGGAGAAGTACTGGTGGTGAATTTGAAGTGCTTTCGGAAGTTCCTGACAATGTTTTTAAGGAGAGTTTTCGGCTTACCCGGGAACAGTTTGGCGAAATTCATGAACTAATAGAAAGAGACGTCACGGGAGGTGAATGCAACGCCCAAAAACCAATCAGCAGCGAAGAAAAGTTAGCAGTATTTTCTAGAGGGGGTGGTGGGGGTAAATATTGCATTGATAAATAAATTTCTCGCTTCAGGAACGAGTATAAAATTCGGGAAAAACGTGTTAAATACTGAAAATGATGTAAATTCGAATTCTACCTCCCCCTTAGGTGTTTTCTAGAGGGGGTGGTGGGGGTAAATATTGCATTGATAAATAAATTTCTCGCTTCAGGAACGAGTATAAAATTCGGGAAAAACGTGTTAAATACTGAAAATGATGTAAATTCGAATTCTACCTCCCCCTTAGGTGTTTTCTAGAGGGGGTGGTGGGGGTAAATATTGCATTGATAAATAAATTTCTCGCTTCAGGAACGAGTATAAAATTCGGGAAAAACGTGTTAAATACTGAAAATGATGTAAATTCGAATTCTACCACCCCCTTAGGTGTTTTCTAGAGGGGGTGGTGGGGGTAAATATTTTATTGATAAATACATTTCTCGCTCCAGGAACGAGTTTAAAATTCGGGAAAAACGTGTTAAATACTGAACAATGCCGTAAATTCGAATTCTACCTCCCCGGTAGGTGTTTTCTAGAGGGGTGGCGGGGGTAAATATTTTATTGATAAATAGGATAGGAAACAACGCACCCACGACCCACGAAAACTGTGCGGCACATACAAACGGACCCACGCGTGGAGAGCAACTGAGTGGGATAGCCGTGGGCTGGGTTCAATATGCGGTACCTAATGCAAAACTGTGTTTCAAATTCCTACCCACGCGTGGGTCGGACGTGGGCTGTGCGTGTGCTGGGTTCAATTTGCGGCGGGCCTTAAACAGGCCTCCTCCTTCAACTGGGTAGCACCGCAGTTGCTCGCGCTAGTCTCCTCAATGGGACCCCATCACTCTTAGGCTGCAAAAATACTCTAATTTCTGTTCAACCACATCTCAGAGTGACGTGAATTGAGGTCTGAGCAAGTCTTTCCTGTGTCGATCATTCAAGTCTATCCTGATCAAGTAACTGATGTAAGCAGTCAAATTCTTCATTTAATTCATTCATACATTTTATTTACATAAAAAAGTACATTCAAAACCGATCTGTGTTTTTCAATAGCTGGGGATACATGAAAACCCCTAATTCCTCCTTCTAGTCATTTATCTAATGTACCCATGGCCATTTGGAACTACCTATTACGATAAATCTAGCCACCAATAATTTATTGTTGTTCCCATTCTGAATCGCTATTCGAGGAGGCCACCTTTTGCCTCCTCTGGAACAATAAAAAATCACTAGCTGCTTGTCTCAGAGTCTGTCACCATAACTGATGATTGGTCGTGATTCCAGTGTGCTTGATATTACTTCTTGATGTGAAACTGCACAAGACATCACATGTGTGTCCACCTTTAGAGTTCTAGTTATCATTCTCGTTTCCTGTGCTCTCATTAAAAATTAACTTCCCTCGACTGGGGATTGATCTCTATACTTCCGACTACGCTACACAAACCTGAGTCGAGCTCCCTACCATTGAGCTAAGGAAGTGAATGGACAGAATTTTGAAGAGGTAGCTGATCTGTACCTGTGAACTAACCGACTTAACTTTATCGTTGTTATATTCATGTTATCAATCAGAATGTGGTGGGAAAAGTGGATTGTCCACGAAAATTGTCCATTTTCACAGTACTCTCATTTTGATATCAAGAGTTCTTCAGAATTTCCTTTCCAATGGGATATCAACTGTCATTCCTTGAAACTACCAAGGTACCTATCCTTCGAATTTGAAAAATTGAAGATTAATTTTCATGGTGTAGGTTTTATGGTTATTTTTCGTCCTTACGCATCAGCGATCTCTGGCTGCAGTCAATGTTGAATGGCAAATCACATTTCTCGTGAAGAATCGAGTAGTCGTTGAACACCATCCCGTCCGGGCAAAGCTTTTCAGTTATCGCTCCATCTTTACATTCGTAGTATTTGTCACATTGGTACCTGTGGGAAATCGAAACTCAAACTATAAATGATATTGGAAAACATTTTATTACATAAAAATCTAGAGCAATATTTAAACATATTGTTAAGTAATGCATGCATTCCAGGGGACGTCCCATTGGATAAGCGGTAGATCAATGTAAACCAGTTGGTAAGCGATAAAACTGTTTCACTCAATGTAGGTAATTTTTTATTTAGTATTTTAGGCAAGAAGTAGCGGTCTCCCCTCCCCCCTCACCCTTAACCTCCATAACGTTTCTAGCGGCATGGGAGCATCGAATTTGAAGAGCATTTTAAAACCCATGATCTACGATACCCAACATGGGCATTCGAGTTCACATAAATCATTAGAAAGTACTGATATAATGAGAAAACAGTTGGGGCAGGCAGAATAATTCCGGTCACTTAGCATAATATTCAGTTGGATCAGAGTAGTTGCGGATTTGAGAAGTGGAACACACGAATCAGGCTTGCTTACCCATCAGCGAAATAGCCGTTGGGTTCAGGACACTCGTCGGTGAGTTCTCCGTCATCAGCAGCTGTTGACGTTTGTTGCTTTTGCTGTTGATTCTGCTGCCGAGTTGGGTTCGTCCTGTCCCTCGATCTTTGACACCAGCTACCCCCAACTAGAGAACACAATCAAAATCCAGCAATGCTGTAATTAGCATCACAATATCCATTGGGAATCTTAATATAATTACAACCTAATATGCTCTTAATTGACTGGAACCTATTATTTTTGGAATCACCTATTATTTACAAGTTCAAAAATGTCAATGAAATGATGTTGGATTCTACACGACCTGCGGGATTCAAGCTCCCTTTCACCTGTGACCACATAAGCTGTGCTTTTTGCGATACTTCAGTCCTTGTTTCCTAAAGATGGTGACCTAACCAGCGAAATAGTTTTTACTTTGTAACTCATTATTTTCATGGAAATGGACTACTCCATTCTTCTTAACTCCGTTTTGATTTATTATTTTCATTAATGAACCTTTGGAATCGACCACAAAAAAATTTACTGTCAACCCCCTCAAAATTTGTTGGTTTACGTTTCAAGGTAACGTGGAATCCAAAAATCGAAAACAAATTTTGCGTCCGTCCGCCGTACGCAGCACTTTCCTCACTTAGAATTGACCGATTTTGATGAAATTTGGTCTATTGGCTCCTTTTGGGGTCTAGTTTTGCCACGAAGCTTTAGGTTGATGTCAGTCTCTTCTAAGGGGCGAAAATTAAGGGTTGAAATTTTCAAGAGTTCCCTAGCTCGAAAACTCACGAAATAAAGGTATAGTTTTTTCACCAATTTTAAATAGCATTGAATTTTTGGATTTTTTGAGACCACCCGTAGGACAAATTGTGCGCTCCCTACGAGAACTAGGGATGGGTATCGATACTCGATATTTCAAAATATCGATACTTTCGTACCGATACTCGATATTTTAGTATCGATACTGCACTATCCGATATTTTTGGATATCGATATTTGGATCCGATATTTCTAAATATCGAATATCGATACTGTTCTCGCGGAAAATTCAACAAAATGTCTAAAAAATGAAGAAGATAGAAACGGCTTTTGGGTCATCACTCTTTGGTTGCACAAGTAACGTTTATATCATGGAAAAAATCACTCTGCTTGGATGGACTCTGAATAGTGAAAAATGAATATTAATTGTTGAAAAAATTATTGTTCTTGAGAAAATTGGATGATTTTGATAGTTTGTGACACTAAAGTATCGATACTCGATATTTTAAAATATCGATACTCATGCCCAACGATACTTGGGATATCGATACTCGGATACGATACAGTATCGATACAAAGTATCGATACTTTTATAACGATACCCATCCTTAACGAGAACTTGAAGGTCGGACTCCGTTGTTCGTTTCTTCAAGTAGTACTCAATTTTGCGTCCTTAGCAACCAGTAATCAAATTTTCTAATGGAGGCACCCACAACTCTTTATTTCTTCGAACTGATTGTGAAGCGTTTATTTCATCCAAATAAACTTGATTGTAAAGTAGGTGCGTAGTAGGTAGGTAGTGACAATGGAAAAGCTGTATTCTCAGCAGGCGAACGATCTATATAGAAATAATAAACCTTTGTGTAATAATTTTCAGCGTTTTTACATAAATCCTTGATAATCTATGCGAGGAAACTATACTGCCTACCAAACTTGGCTGATTTGTTAACCTAGACTGCACTAGAGAAACAATTTGAGGCCCACGCGCAACATGACACGTATTGTTGCAACATGAGATGTTAACGATACATTGTATTGTCAATAAATAATATATCAACAGCTGATCAGAGCTGTTCAGACTCTAAAAATCGAGAGGATTCCTCATTTTAAGAACAGTGAGAAGAAAAAACTGAAACGAAGGTTTTTTAAGTAGAATTAAATGAAACATTTCATTATACCTCATGGTATTGCAGAGCCTTAATGGGTTTCGAAGTTCTCATATGGCTCATCTATTGTCAAATTCACACAATAGTTGGTTCGCAATAATATAAATGATAATGGAGTCCACCTATGCAAAAATTGGCCTAATTGGTGAAAACCGTTCCGGATTTCCTTCCCAGGCTTCTTTTTTTATAGTCTGAGTACGTTAAGAACTTTCTAGTTTTCTGTTATTGATGACTTTCGCATTGGTTGGATCCTCAGGCTTTCATCCTATCCACACAGGCATTTTCCTTTCCACATTTTAGGTGGACAGGGGAAAGTAAAGGAGGAAGAGACCTCCAGCTCTCGACTTGAAGTGAGCAGGACTAGGTGGTTTATGACTGTATGAGTCGAATTCTAATTAAATCTCAATGACATCTAATTAAGCCTAATCGACTGGATTTAAATTGCAATTTCCTGTCAAACTTAGTCAAACGTTTTCTCCCATTTAGAGCCGTAAATTTCATTTTGTAACTGAATTAGCCGGGAGGAAGTTCCTCGTAAGTCGGAAACCAGGTAAATTAGTAGCCCGCCGCATGTTATCCTCGGGTCGATCAACGCTTTTTAATTGGCGAGTCGCTAAAGACTTCATTAATAACCCTTGGAGTACACAGCGGAAAAACACCTTCGCCAGCTTGGGAAGAAACTTCAATCCCCACATCTCATCGGATGACACACGGCCTTGCGGGTCACGTCAATTAACTGGGTGCTTGCTAAGAAACATCAGGTTTTGTGGAAGTCATTTCAGTTCTACATCAAGAGTTGGAAAGCAAACATTTTTGAGCTCAGTTTTGGAACTACTTTTAGAGTTAGTTTTCGGTGAATGGAGGTCTACTGCTGATGATGTAATTCATTTTCAGAATGAGAAATTCGCTAATTCATTAAATAATTGGAGACGCGCTGACTTTTGATCCCCAGCTCACAGAAAACTGTAACGTGGCTGAGATAAAAGTAATTTGGAAAGCGGAAGGTTTAACAAATCATCTACATCCCAGTCCGTATAATATCTCACAAATTCATCAAAAATCGGACAAGAAGAAGAAGAAAAATTACTTTATTTTGGAATTAAAATTTACAGAAAATAAACAGAAAAATACACTTCAAAAGTAATATAGGCTTAGCCATAGGCTGTCTGCCGGAGTTGGCCCAATAGGGGAACAACGAGGTGAAAAACTCTATTCTATTTACACTTTTCTTTTTTAGTTTTATTTTTATTTTATATTATTTTTTAAATTTAACTACAATCTAATTATATCTAATTTACTAATGTCTTAAGTCTAATTACCAATTAAATTCATCTGTAAGCACCTTGCGATATGTCCACGCATCGCGTACATAATTAGCCAGCTTATGCCAGTTGGATCTATCTTCTATAATTTGCAAAAATTCATTCTCCGAGATAGCAAAAGTTCCTAAATACTTGATCCTGTATTCTGTTAAAATAGGGCAAACTGAAACAAAATGAAAAATATCTTCCTTGGCACCATGATTACAGAGAGAGCAATCTATACGCTCACGATTCCAACCAGGGCGATAGTTCAATGCGAGCATCTCGCATCTAATCTTTAAGATCCATCTCAGATGGGGCAGAGTCAGATCAGAGACTCCTGGTCCATTGAACAGATCGACTACAGGGATTTTATGGTCCAATCGTGACCCCCACAGACGGGAGGAAGAGGACGCGGCCCTTGATAACCAGTCACATCTGGTTTTATCTTTAATTTTCTCTAGGAGAATCTGGCTCAGCTCCTTAGAGATGGTCCCATCACCCCTAAAAAGAGGACAGTCGAACTTCACCTCCAGCCTACGCCAATCACTACACCATGAGATCCCCAGAGCAAGTATCTCCTCAGCCACCAACCTCGGAAATCTATGAGCAGGCAGCTTGAATATCTTGTCAATATAACAAAAATGTAGCTCCAGGCAGTGAAGAAAGAGAGGGAATACACCTGTCGACAAATACACGAAATAATTTGGGGTTGCAGCTGGTAACCAAAACCACTTTTTGAGGTAATACCTCAAGAACTTCTCCAAATCTTCATTCTCATTAATTCCCCATACCTGAGCGCAATACGTTGGAATAGCTCTCGTTGCTGCAAGAAACACAGTCCATTTGGAGGAGAGTGACACTGCATTATTAGCCAACAAATTGGTCCAGACACAGTTTAAGCTGTATTTTGCCGCGGCAACTTTATTTCGTATGTGGGGGGTGTATGTCAAACGAGGTGTCAGCAAAATTCCGAGGTAAGTACGTGAAACGGTTGACCACTTCAATCGGTTGTTCCTTATAAGACCACATTTCGTTGGATCCCAATTTTCCGCCCTTTCGGAACACCAAGATCTTTGACTTCTCCAGATTTATGGTCAGGTTCCATCTATCACTATACTGCTCAAGCCAATCAATTTGCGATTGCAGCCCTTCAGGTGAGTCAGAAAACAGTGCCAAATCGTCAGCGTACTTCAGTACACCGATCTTCTGGTCTCCAATTTTTACACCTACCTCAAGGCCATCAACAAAATCATTAAGGAAAAGTGCAAAAAGTAAAGGAGACAACACACAACCCTGTTTCAAACCATTTTCAACGTTGAAAAACTCGGACACGCCTTTGCCTGCCCAGACGCCTGAAGAAGCACCGACATACAGCCCACGGATCGCATTTATCAGTTTGCTCGAAAACCCCATTGAAAATAATTTGTCATTTGTGGTTTTGTGGAAGTCATTTCAGTTCTACATCAAGAGTTGGAAAGCAAACATTTTTGAGCTCAGTTTTGGAACGATTTTTAGAGATAGTTTTTGGTGAATGGAGGTCTACTGCTGATGTAATTCATTTTCAAAAAGAGAAATTCGCTAATTCATTAAATAATTGGAGACGCGCTGACTTTTGATCCCCAGCTGACAGAAAACTGTAACGTGGCTGAGATAAAAGTAATTTGGAAAGCGGATGGTTTAACAAATCATCTACATCCCAGTCCGTATAATCTCTGACAAATTCATCAAAAATCGGACAATAACTTCTTAGTTTAGCCCGTTATGAGGATTTTATGACAGACGGAACCAAAATTGTTTAGGAAGGCCTAAAAAGCAATGAGAAAACAGTACTGGACAACAAAGTTCGAATAATGTATTGGTGGGTTATCAAAATTGTAAATCCAGAACAATCTAACACAATCAGGTCCTCGACCCAGTGTGGGGCTGCACCTCTCAAAGCAATCGTGAATGTGTGGAATACAGCGATTCCAGAACAAAGTATACTGGTAATCAACCATTGATGACACCCATAAGGACTAATAGCCCATCATCAGAGGCTATCAACAACAGAGGATGCTGTTAAGTTGCTAGGAGTTGACGATCTGCTCAGGCGGCTGAACAGACGAAAACCTCACGATCTGTGGCAGACGGGCGTTTTAACGAATTTTCAAGGAAAAAGACCTCAAAAATTTTAGAAAGGACTTTTTTGACATTTTTATCTCCGTTTTGGAACATTCTGAAACAATCCCTGAAGAGTGTTAAAAAAAAGATTTCTTTGAAAATTCGCTCATTAATAATTCATGCTGCATGAATGGACTTTTGGTTTATTATTTTCAATAATGACCCTTTGGAATCGACGAAGAAAAAAATTATTACACAACGGTTCTTTTTTACAGATCAAGCGCCAGCAAAGAACTAATTTAGCTATTAGTTGAAAAAAACGCTTGCATACGAGTCTGCAACGCATTGGGACATTTTCATGTCTTTACCTATTGCTTTTTACCTCACTATAGGATTTTATAACCCACCCTCCGTTGTTGTCAGAATGTGAAACGAATCATTAACATAATAACATAGATATATTTTGTTACAAATTGACACAATTATTAATATTAAGAGGTAGGTACCTAATTTCAATAAAATAGACGATTCCGGATTAATTATCTTCTACACTCACGATCATTAGTTTGTAAACAAAATATGAGAACAGTTATGCCCATAGCTCCGCTATTCGTATAGTCAATATGTTATGGAGAACATGAAAGAAAATGTTCGTTAAATCGAGAGCTTTCCAACGAGTGGTGAACGATTTTTGTGGGTTAAAAAGTGTAGAAAAGGAACAAACCTAACAACGGGGTCGTTGTAAGCGGAAATCATTATAAAGGCACTGTAACACAATTTCGTTACGCAATTTCGTGACAGTTTTTTGTGCTATGTGCCAGGGCAAAGATATGAAAATGTCAAAAAATTTTTTTAACACCCCCTCAAAATTTGATGGTTTACGTTTCAAGGTACGTAGAATCCAAAAATCGAATACAAATTTGGCCGTCCGTCCGCTGTACGCGGCACTTATGCCACTTAGCAGTGACCGATTTTGATGAAATTTGGTATGTAGGCTCCATTTGGGGTCTAGTTGTGCCCCGAAGATTTTGGTTGATGTAGGTTACGTCTAAGGGTTCCAAAATGAATTTAAAAATTTTGAAAACGCCCTAACTCAAAAAATTTCGATATAAAGGTAATATTCGATATTGTTTTTCCTTCAATTTAAGATTCTATGGAATTTTTAGAATTTTTTGAGACCACCCGGAGCTCTGTAGCACAAACCGTTCGCTCTCTACGAGAATTTAAGTTTTGGACGTACGATAAATCAGAAACACGAGTGTGAATCGCTAAAGAGGCCTAATCTCCGTTCAAATTATAGCTGACCGAAATATGATCGATGTTTTTCTTCATGTTGGAAGGTTGGTGGCTTTGCAGACGAGTGATCTATAGAAAAATAATAAACCATTGTGTAATAATTCGCAGCGTTTTTAAGAAAAAAGTTGTTCTGTGAATCTTGTGCGTCAAAAGACACTAAATATCAGAAAAATTAAGTTCGGAGTTGTGCTATAATGTACCACACTCTCGTTTCAGTCACTTAAATTCATTGACATAGAAATGTTGCCAAGAATTAGTACAATAAATAATAATTGAGAAATAATTTCAATGGCATACCTAGGTTTTTTATTTTTTGAAAGTGATAAAATGAGTATCGCAAAACTAAAGTGTCTTGAGAATCAGCCCACCACCAATAAACATAATTAATTTTTCGTCATCACCATTGAGTCAGATTTTTCCGAGAGATCAAAGCAAAAGGGGAAAGGCAGTTCAAGGTTTTTTTCCCCTGAAAAGACCGGTCGATTGGCATACGAGTCGGTGCTACCTATTCCACGTTCACCTCCGAAGCTTTCTCCCTCACTTGACCTTGCTCTGCCTCTGCCTTGTCAACTTTTCTTCTCTTCCACGCAATAGCTCGTAATCTCTCGGAGATGATGTGTTGGGAAACGTTGGTTCCTTAGCGAATTTTCGAAACAAAAGTTCGTTTAAAAACCATTTTAAGCGATTTTGGAATTACAGGGTGGCCCAGTACCGATAACAATATTCAGAAATCGATTCTACATGTAATTTGCGAAGGCATCAAGATCTGAAGGCCACATTAAGGAGAAAAGTGGGGAAGTATTGGCAGCAGTACCACGATACCTACCCACTGCGAACCATCACAGAATTTTCTTTCGTATCGACGATTTTCGGACAGAGGAAAACATTTCTTTTCCACTTTGGCTTATATGCAGACGCAGAGCCTGCCTACACAAATTAGGATGCGAAAGTGGTGGTGGTTGTGAGGATTTACAGCATATATTGTTAATTTGCCCAGAATATGACACCCATAGAATAGCTATGTTGAATTTGGTATCTGAATTGATGACCAACCCATTAATTTTAAATGTTTAATTATGGCTTCCGAGTCTACGAAGGTAGCGGAAGCTTTGTTTTCACTTTTCAAAGGTTGAAAAAAAAGTTCTCCAAAATCTGAATCTCCACTCGCGTTTTGCGTTTTAGACCTTTCTGAACAATTTTGGTTCCGTGTCTGTCTGTCTGTCTGTGCGTCATGAAATCCTTGCCACAGCCATAACTTCTACAATTCTCATCCGATTTGGATGACATTTTCAGGGATTATGCGGATTAGGTTGTAGGGGGGAGGAAGAGACCATTATTTCTTGCCTAAAGTACTAAATAATGCATTGTTCAGATTGGCGTTTAGATAGTCCCCAATGTAAATCAAGGCCTTAAAATTGACAGTAGCCTCTGCGCATGCGCAAACGTAACATCCTTGTAACAGCCATAACACTTACAGTGGCGTCAGGTGAGAATATTAGTCAGGCAAACAGTGTGACTGTCTCAAAGGAATCAACAAAAAAATGAAAAACGTTTATAAATCAGCAAAGAACACAAATTTGTCATTATCACTACCTACTAACCATATTTTCGCTTCATAATCGAGTTTATTTAGATAAAATAAACGCTTCACACGCCATTCGAAGAAATAAAGAATTCCTTCATTAAGAATTTGGATTACTGGTTGCAAGGGAAGCGTAACCCAGGGCTCATCTTCAAATTTTCTCTGCTTTCAAGGCCACGAAACAGCTCCTCGGTTGTTTTCCTTGGCTGATGCTGTGGTAGTGGGGGTATAGCAATACACTCTGACCCCCCCCCCCCCCTACCTACCGCCTACACGCTGATTGTCGCCTGTCATCCAAAGTAGTCCCGCAAAATTAATTTCTTTGTCTGTTTCTTCTTTGACCTGCATCGCCTGACAGTTTGCGTATATTATAGTTACCAATCTCCACAACTCTCTGGTGTGTTGTGGGCTAGTATCCTAGGCAAATATTACAAACAATTTTCCAAAATTGGCTAAATATTACTTGCGGAAAATGGAAATATAGGAGAATCTAAACAAAAATTAATTTATTCATTTTACATATTTTTGGTAAGGCAAACAGTGTTTGCTATGTTTGCCTGGAGGAGATGCCACTGAACACTTACATTTTTCATCCGAATTTGATGAAATTTTCTACGATTGTTTAGATTGGCGTGTAGATGGTCCCCTATGAGGGTAGTGGAAGGTACTTAGAGATTGATGTTTTGACATTAACTACTGCTATGCATCGGATCATCTATAAAATCGGGTTATGGATACGAGGAAGCTATGTGCCACACCCACTTGTTTTTCAGTTTTTTACAAACGGGAGGTAAGACACGAGCAGTGTAGTTAGATTATCAAGTTTGACGTGAGAAAATGCTGACTGTAAGGTAAAAACTAATGCCAATAAGTAGGTCTCGGCATTTTGCATAATTGCATATTTTTTTCGCGACATGCCCAAGCTGTAAGGAGCCCAAACATGCCATATTCAAGCCATTTTGTCGCTCCAAATTTAAATTTATCGTGCATACATTTGCATATATTCGCAGTTTTTGGTATACCTAAGTGCATATAATGGGCATTTCTTGACAAAAGCCATATTTTCCAGTTTTGTCAGCTATTTCCTCTAATGAGGAGGCGTTATCATGGCCCGGAAAAACAGGTGAAACCGTTCGAGAAAAATTAGAGTGTGTACTCAAACAAAATCCTGGCTGGAAAACTGTCGTCGTGTTGGCGAAAGTGTTGGAAGGCGACTCACCCAACTCCAGCAATACACTCCTCAAGAAGTGGCGTCTTCCAAATATCTACCAATTGTCTCAGCAGATGTGGAGCGGTCATTCTCCCGTTTGAAACTATTATTGCACGATTTGAGAAAATCTTTTACAACTGAAAATTTGGAAAAGCACTTGGTAGTACAAGCTAACATATTTTAGCAATTAAATGTTCTGTCTAAAAACTGAGTAAAACTATTGTAAAAAATATATAAAATGATTTTGTATTAAAATGTACATACAAAAAAATTGAATAAATACAAGTAACTATGTACTGAAAAGACTTTGTTTCCCACTTATTATTCAATTGTTCAACTATCTTGCGCATATTTTGAAGGCATATTTTCGGATTTTTTCGCGCATATGTACAAATGCATACATTGAGCATCTACGTGCATATTTTGAGATTTTATTTCGCATATATTGCCGAGCTCTACCAATAAGTAATGAACTAAAAAACTGAAAACACCCAACTTCACAAAAAGTGAAGTCCCTTTATTACAATAATTCTAGGTCTTATTATCTAATTAGAGGTCATTTTTTTTTTTTTTTTTTTTTTTTGCTTCCGAGTCTACCAAGGTAGCGGAAGCTTTGTTTTCACTTTTCAAGGACGAAAAAAAAAAGTTCTCCAAAATCAAAATTTCCACTCGCGTTTTGCGTTTTAGACCTTTCTGAACAATTTTGGTTCCGTGTCTGTCTGTCTGTCTGTCTGTGTGTCATGAATTCCTTGTAACGCGCATAACTATACGAAGTTATTGTCCGATTTCTATGAAATTTTCAGGGATTGTGCGAGTAGGTGTGTAGACGGTCCCCTATGAAAATCATCATCCCCGGACTGATAGAAGCGACTGCGCATGCGCAAACGTGAATTCCTTGTAACGCCCATAACTTCTACATTTTCCATTCGATTTCAATGAAATTTTCAGGGATGTTACAGATTAGTATTTAGATGGTCCCCTATGAAGATCATCACCCCCGGACTGATAGTAGCCGCTGCGCATGCGCAAACGTGAATTGCTTGTAACGGCCACATTTCCACAACTTCCACATTTTCCATCCGATTTCAATGAAATTTTCAGAGATGTTACAGATTAGTATTTAGATGGTCCCCTATGAAGATCATCACCCCCGGACTGATAGTAGCCGCTGCGCATGCGCAAACGTGAATTGCTTGTAACGGCCACATTTCCACAACTTCCACATTTTCCATCCGATTTCAATGAAATTTTCAGAGATGTTACAGATTAGTATTTAGATGGTCCCCTATGAAGATCATCACCCCCGGACTGATAGTAGCCGCTGCGCATGCGCAAACGTGAATTCCTTGTAACGGCCATAACTTCCACATTTTCTACCCGATTTCGATGAAATTTTCAGGGATTATGCGGATTAGGTTGTAGATGGTCCCCTATGAAAATCACCACCTTCGGACTGATAGTAGCCACTGCGCATGCGCAAACGTGAATTTCCTTGTAACGCCCATAACTTCCACATTTTCCATCCGATTTCAATGAAATTTTCAATGATGTTACAGATTATCTTGTTTTGATGTTCTGATGTTTTGAGATTAACTACTGTCCATCAGATCATCTATACAATCGGGTTATGGATACGAGGAAGCTATGTGCCACACCCACTTGGCAGACTTTTTTTTTTTAATCCAACTTTTTCAGATATTTACAGTTTAAGAGGAACATGTATATTTGGTGAATACGAGTACAATGGCGTTGCGGTGCGTCGGTCGTCGATCAAATTAATAAGGAAATGTGGGCAGTTGAAAAATCGTTTTGTAAGACAGACGATTGTGACGCCTCTCCTTTCGCGAAATAAGTTGAAGCAGTTGAGTCATTCAATTTCAGTCAGTTCAACTAAAATAAGCTAACTAAAATAGCTCACCTGTTTGATTACTCTGAGCGTTCAAATCTGGAGCGCTAATTGAGACATTTCGTCACTCGGTGTTTAGTTCCACGCTCACTCAACCAATTTCCGATACACTCGAACAGTCAACCGACTGCAGTCCACGCTGCAGTCGATCCGACAAACGCAAAAAAATTGACTTCATGCTAGTCAAGTACCCACTTTACGAATTTCGCTGGAGGTATCCTGATTACCCAACGGGTCGTTGTGCACTAACAGTGATATTTTCGTTTTTTCCCTATTGACTGTCAAATTATTGTCTCCGGCTTTCCGCGTTTTCTTCGCCGTTTACAGATTATTTTTCTAAATCAAGTCGAACATTTCCTGAGCCCGAAGGATTGAATAACTTCCGGGAGAACTCGCGTTATCGTGTTGCATCTCACCAGCGGATGGACGTCGACAAACTCGGAAAACCTACTCCGTTTACTGTATTTTGATCCTTCTTACTCCTTGGGGAAGTCTGTTTGGGTATCCTGAGGTTTGATGGAATGATTGTGTTTATTTATTGAACCACGAGGTCCTCCCTTCCTTCCTCTCTGTATAAATTAGATCACTATTCCTTGAAAAAACGCTCGATAACTAATTTATGAATATTTTTTTTTTTATGCATTTATTTGTAATAAAAAGAAAATAGTAGTTACAAGAGTGAAAAAAAGAATAATTTCATATGCTGCTATAAATGAAATACAAGAATAAATTTCAAACTGGACATCGTAATACAAGGTAACCAATATATTATTTTAAATGCTACTAACCCCTAAGAGTAAAACTCGTGCTAGGGTTAGGAGTCTTAAATATAAGAATTGCCTAAGTGAATCATCACAAGTATAAATGTAAATAAATGAAACATAATAATATAGAAGCATTACTTCGCATCATCATTAGTTATTAAATTATAATAATTGGAGTTTTCCTTACATAGATTACCAAGTTTATACGCTGTAAAACGTGATTTGAAGGTCGACCGATATTTAATGAGTTTTCCTTTCATTTTTCCTTAAAATTTCCTGAAATTTTTGGAGTTTTAATCTAAAAGTTTAATTTTTTTCTTAAAAATAGTTAGAGTGGGAGATAATTTTATATCTTCTGGAAGGTTATTGAATGTTTTTGTTCCAGTGAAACGATGCGATCTCTGAGCAAATGTAGTATTTCGGAAAGCGACATCCAACGTTAATACCGAACCCGAACGGGTGGGAGGAGACACTTTTGATAATTTACCTTCAGTCATTTCTTTGTATGCTTGAATAGACCATGTTCTATCTATCAAATCATAAATCGTAGGTACTTTGAAGCAAATGAATAGTTCTTTGGTTGGAAAAAGCCGACATTTCTTGATTAGAAGTTTTATGAGCATTTTTTGGGTAAGAAAGATTATTTCCAACAAAGATTTCACTGCTCTACCCCAGCAAACTATACCATATATCAATAAAGATTGGACGAGAGCAAAGTATAACATTTTTAATGTGTTCAATTGTAAGATGTTGCGTACTTCTAAACATATTGGAATTAGTCTTCGCAACCTATTATTAAGACTAGTAATATGTTCCTTCCACGACAATCGGCGTTAAATAAGTTCAAGTGGTTTTGAGCCTTGATCATTGAAATTTCCCATAATCACATAGAATTGGAACTTTTAAGTATAAATACACACTTCTAGATCTATAAGCAAGGCAGGTCAGCCAAGTTGGATGGACAGTACAGTTTCCTCACATAGAATGATAAGTTCATAACTAGTTATAATTATTGTTAATTAGGAGTAAATATCCTTGATATTAACTCCATAAGATTAAAAAACCTAATAAGAATTTATGGTTTTCTGGATCATGTTACCGGTTTTCCAAATCAAAAAACATCAACACGATTGAGAATTTGATCGTGATTATGTTGATGAATTCGTAAACCAAGTAGCGGAAGCATTGTTTCAAGGTTAAACAACGCTGCAAATTATTAAACAAAGGTTTATTACTTTTTATGAATAGATCACTCACCTGCAAAGAACACTGCTTTGCCATTGCTACTACCTACCCACCATATTTTCGCTTCACAATCATGTTTGTGAATGAGTTGTGGGTACCTTCATCAGGAAATTCGATTACTGGTTGCTAAGGACGCAAAACTGGGTAAAACTCGAAGAAACGAACAACGATCGCATTTTAGTCAGCTAACATTTGAACGGAGATTCGGCTTCTTTTGCGATTTACACTCGTGTTTCTTTTATATCGTTAGTCCAACCCTTAAGTATTCGTAGGGAGCGAACGGTTGGTCCCACACAGCTCTGGGTGGTCTCATTCTATTCTAAAAATTCAAAACTATTTTAAATTGATGAAAAAACAATACCTAACTCTAGATTGTACGTTTTTGAGCTAGGGCGTTTTGAAAATTTCAGTGACTGACATCAACCAAAAGCTTGGGGGCACAACTAGACCCCAAATGGAGCCTGTACGCCAAATTTCATCAAAATCGGTCCATGGTAACTAAGGCCAAGGTAAGTGCCGCGTACGGCGGATGGACGGCAACATTTTAATTTTATTTTCGGATTCTACGTACTTTTGAGAGGGGAGGGGTAGGGTTAAAAACATTTTTTTCTTGGTCGTCTCCAAAGGTTCATTATTGACTCCAAAATCAAAATTTTCACTCGCGTTTTACGTTTCAGACCATCCTTAGGGATGGCATATCGAATGAAATATATCGATATATCGATCAAATGATATATCGTCAATGAGATATCGATACCTTCGATACATCGGAGAAAATGTATCGACTTTTTGATGTATCGGAAGATCTACTTCATGTGAAGTAGGTAGGTGAATTTAATAGTTTTAAAACAATATAAAAATAATTTAGGATGACATTTATGGACATATCGGAGTATCTACTTGGAAAAACTTGAAGAAGTAAGTAGGTAGGTGAATTGAAAAGTTACTAACATCATTTTGGAGGAAATATTATCGATATACTCGACATATCGGAAGATCTATTTGGAGAAACCGTGTGAAATATGTATTAACCTACTTTCAAAAGTTCTCGGGTATGAATGATCAAAATTCATTGTTTAAAAACTGGAAAAAAGTGCGAAAATGTCATTGCAATGTTAATTTAATTTATAAATTGACAGGGGTATAGGTACTGTGGACGATCATGATCCTTCAAAATTGAAAATAATTGTTGTGAAAACCTGCTTCACTTCGTATAGTAGGTAGTTTTAAGCTGGACGAGCCTCCATTAATTTTGGCTCAAGTCAAGTATTGGAGCCTTGAGAGCCACTGTAGGTGAATACTATGTACACAATCATATCTGAGCTGAAGTCAACAGTCTGAAATCAACCCATCAGTAGGTACCTACAAAATTTGGAATAAAATTACTTGATGTTTTTACAAGTACAGGCGTCCCTTCTCGTCCATTCATTTCAATATTTAATTTTTACTAAAAAAAAATTTTTTTTTTTTAAACTTGAAAACAGGTCGCGATATATTGTTAAATATATCGATATTGACCGATAATATCGGTTCTCTATATCGATATAAATATATCAATATATCAAACGTAATATATCGATATATTTCATATATCGATATATCGTTGCCATCCCTAACCATCCTGTCTTGTCTGTCTGTTTCGTCATGAAATCCTTGTAACGAGCAAAACTGTACGAAATTATTGTCCGATGTCGGTAAAATTGATTCATTTAATATGATTAATCAATTAATTTTTTATGCGGGATGACGAGTAGATGTTTCTTTATGAAAATCTACTCTGCTTAGGATCTTCTACACAATCTTGCTATGTATACGAGTAAGCTATGTGCCACACCCACTTCTCAGCCGTTTTTTGACGTGTACTGTGGCTCCTATTGATCATGAGGAAATCAATGGGGATTCCTATAGCTCCCAGCCCCAAACATTCCTCCTAATTTAAGCAAAATTGAGGAATCAGGTCGTATTGCAATTGACCTCCTCGAGGAACCAAATGTTCCATGCAAGTTCTTTGGATTCTTTCAAATCCTTTTTTACGCGGATTGAAAAGGGTGTCGGTATTAAATACACAAATTTTGTGTTCCTGAAATCAAGTGATTGAACACGATCACTCATCATGATCATTTATCAAGAAAACAATTGAACACGTAGATTCTTCTCAGCTAGATGAATATTTGTCTGAGGTGTCTCTCAAAAGTTGTCAAACCACAGTGATGCCACTCTGAGAAGAGTTGCTTCACTTTGGTTTTTCGGTTCGTCAGTTTTGAGGATGCGGCCTCGTGCTTTCCCCAGCCAAGACTGATTGAGCCTGTTAGATCAACTAGCCGATCCACACAGATCCACCCCGTTGATCGGCGTAAATACCAATCCGACTTTCCAAATAAAACTACCAAAGATCGCCTTAAAAGAAAAATAACTTGACGAATCGAGAAACAGTCAAGTTAACAGTAATAATAATGCATTCCCCGCCATCAATGATCTGAGAAATTTGACAAAGTAAGAGCTCGTGATATCTTCTCAATCTACCTTCCTACAACGTTTTAGAAAGCAGTTGGTCAAGTCACGACCAGAAGATATCACGTTGGCTATTTCATTTTCACTTCTTCGTCAAAACTTCTTTCAACACAAAAATTTCAGATTGAAGAGTAATTCAAGCAACATGGTTTTCGATCTTCACCAAGTTTAGAGAGAGGTGAAGCATCCTGGGATTGGGAACGTCAAGCTGAAAACATCAATTACGATTGGAAAGAATTTATTAGGTAGGTCAGGGTTTTGCAACGTTCGAATCAACGGAAATCTATGGTTCAAATTCATAACAGGCTAAATCAACTCTCAAAACTACCAACTATTTCACTAGGAAAATGTGGAAGTTATGACTATCACAAGGAAATTCAAGTTTGCGCATGCGCAGTGGTTACTATCAGTCAGATAGCAATGATTTTCATAGAGGATTATCTGCACGCCAATCAGAACAACACTGAAAAATTTCATCAAATTCGAATGAAAAAAAAAAAGTCTGCCAAGTGGGTGTGGCACATAGCTTCCTCGTATCCATAACCCGATTATATAGATGATCCGATGCATAGTAGTTAATCTGAAAACACCAATCTCTAAGTACCTTTCACTACCCTCATAGGGACCATCTACACGCTAATCTGGACAATCCTAGAAAATTTCATCAAATTCGGACGAAAAATGTAAGTGCGGTAGTGATTGGATCAAAAAATTTCTTCGCTTGACTGGTAGTTGAACCCTGGACTCCTGGGTGAGAGTCCAGAGCATTGCTGTCCTATAAAGGGGTTGTTAGAATGGGGTTTGAGATCCTCACGTCACACGCAACTGTTACGGCTGTTACAAGGATTTTACGTTTGCGCATGCGCAGAGGCTACTGTAAGATTTTAAGGCCTTGATTTTCATTGGGGACCATCTACAACCTAATCCGCGTAATCCCTGAAAATGTCATCGAAATCGGATGGAAAATGTGGAAGTCACGGCTGTTACAAGGAATTCACGTTTGCGCATGCGCAGTCGCTTCTATCAGTCCGAGGATGATGATTTTCATAGGGGACCATCTAATCACTAATTTGTAACATCCCTGAAAATTTCATCGAAATCGGATGGAAAATGTAGAAGTTATGGCCGTTACAAGGAATTCACTTTCGCGCATGCGCAGTCGCTTCTATCAGTCCGAAGATGATTTTCATAGGGGACCGTCTGCACACCAACCCGCACAATCCCTGAAAATTTCATAGAAATCGGACAATAACTTCGTATAGTTATGCGCGTTACAAGGAATTCATGACAGACAGACAGACAGACAGACACACAGACACGGAACCAAAATTGTTCAGAAAGGTCTAAAACGCAAAACGCGAGTGAAAATTTTGATTTTGGAGAACTTTTTTTTTCGTCCTTGAAAAGTGAAAACAAAGCTTCCGCTACCTTGGTAGACTCGGAAGCAAAATGTAGGTGTTATAGCTGTTACAAGGATTTTACGATTGCGCATAAGCAGAGTCTATTGTCAAATTGGGGGCAATGATCTTCATAGGGGACAATCTGCTTCCCAATCCGCATAATCCCTGAAATTTTTATTGAAATCAGATGGGAAATGTAGAAGTTATGGCTGTAACAAGGAAATTCAAGTTTGCGCATGCGAAGTGGCTACCATCAGTCTGGGAGGAACGATTTTCGTAGAGGACCATCTACAACCTAATCCGCATAATCCCTAAAAATTGCTACAAAATCGGATGGAAGACGTAAAGTTATCTTCATTACAAGGTATTCACATTTGCGCATGCGCAGCAGCTACCATCTCCGCGGGGTGATGATTTCCATAGGGGACTAGCTACACGCCAACCCGCACAATCCCAGAAAATTTCATTGAAATCGGACAATAACTTCATAAGCATAGTTATGGGCGTTACAAGGTTTTCATGACAGACACACAGACAGCCAGACACGGAGAACATTTTTTTTCAACCTTGAAAAGTGAAAACAATGCTTCCTACCTTGGTAGATTCGGAAACAAAAGTGGTTGGAGGAAAATGTTGTTGCAAATTAGTTGTAAATCGATCCCTGAAGTGTTGTGCTAAGGTACAGGGACACCCTGGATAACCAAGTTGGTTTAATAAGCTGTCAATCAGAGGTGACTAACTTGAAAATATCACAGAGAAACGCTGCTGTTGGTCTCATTCGACGCGTTGTCTTGTAGGGTGACTCGCCCAGTGAATGAAGAGTACGAGGTTATTTGGGAATAATAAGGCTTGTGATGCACCCTGGTGATAACGGTGTTTTTCATTAGTTCCATCAACTTATCATAGATAGCAGTGTGAAGCAGTAGATAAAAAAAAGTCTGCCATCTTCTTTGGTTTTGATGTTATCAACAGGTCAGTCTCCAAGAACGTCTCTGGGGGTAAAAACTGGAGTTGGCAATTACGTGGGGATTAGTGTTTAGAGGAAAGTAAAATGCTAAATTAATCAATGTCATGCTTTATTTTTGTAGCTGATATGTTTTTCTAGAGAGAACTAATTGGGTAGAAGGGATTTTTTCTTATTTTGATATGTTTTGTTGGGTGTTCATACTGTGGGAGCTAAAATATGACCGCCAACCAGTAAATGAACGGCTGTTCATTCACTGGCTGGATGGTTATTTCATGGTTTTTAAATCGAATGGAGGCTTCCCAAGTGAAGAAACAACTAAACTGCTGATTTTTTGCCTCAACTTGTTTGAATAACTATCCTATCCAGTGAATGAACAGGTGAATGTGTATGGGAATGGAGTGTTCATTCACTGGAATTTCAGGGTTCATTCACTAGGAAATAGTGTTCATTCATGGGGTGAAATACATTAACTCCTTTATTGTGGAAAATTAGCTATAAAAATCAACTTTTCTCGTCTTCTCCCATGCTATTCTTGTTCCTTATATAATTTTAAACGACATCAGACAAATTCAAGTAGTGTAGTACTCCAACTTTAAGAACTATAGACATTAAAGTTCGTCACTAGTGTGCTAAGAGCTTAAGTGTTCATTCACTGGGCGAGTCACCCTAGTAGCTACACTTTGTCAACTCCCCGGAAGAAATAGTTGCTTTATATTTGTACACCGCTGGAATATTTATACCAGGGTCTAAGGCGCAACAGGCATCCAGCCGGATATTTGGCAGGAAACGTCCCTGAGAAGGCAGGGAACTGCCGGCTAACGGACCTCGAGAGGACACGCCCGCGACGCCAAGGCGACCGATCCTGGCGACCTCGCATTGAACCACAAGACTCGAGTCACATCTCTGATAGGTAGTTGGTGGAAAGAGAGCAAATTGTTACACAGTTACATCTGAGGGTGCCTTCATTAGGAGATTTCGTTCTTGGTTGCTGAGGAAGCTCAACCAACATGTTGGTAACTATTCCAAGAAACGAAAAGTCGCATTTGGTCAGCTGAAATTTGGCTGACTTTCATCAGAGAACGATCATTTGCGATGCTCTCTCGTGTTTCTGATTATTCTTCCAAACCCCTATTTATGTCCTTTGGGGGCGAACGGTTGGTCCTACAGACCTTTCGGCGATTTCTTTCTAATCTAAAACGTCTGCCAAGTTGGATGGGCAGCATTTCTTCTCATGAAATAACACGGTCGTGTATGTTTGACAAATTGCAGTTGTTGATAATCTTTACTATGGCACATAAATGAAAAATCGTCACGCGGGGAGCGTTATGAGGGGAGCGTTACGCGGAAATTTCTGATGATTTTCACGTACAACCAATCGTTCCTAGGGAAAACTAACTTCCTCATTTTCCACCCCACAAAAATCGTTCACCACTCATTGGAAAGCTCTCAATTTATTAAACATAAGACATAAAATGTCTCTCGTGGTTGCGTACTTGTACGAAAGCTGTATCCACCGTTTGTGTTTTTCGAGCTACGGCACTCTTGAAAATTTCAACCCTTAATTTTATAAAAATTTTACATTTTTATTAATACAATTTATAATGCTGGTTTAATATTTTCGCGAAAATTTGCCAAGTGTTCTCACTTGCAGCTAATGAATGCTAACCCGTTTTCTCCTCAACCACCTAGTCTGGTTCTGGTTCTTACCTTAATCGCTTTCATAATGAGATTTTGCTTCAGAGTCTACTGAGGCAGTAAGTATACCTTGTGAGACGTTCCTAGACTTGACTACACACTACGTGTGAGGTTCCCACTCGATACAAATATTACGATAGAAATGAGAAGATCTTGAAGGATGAAAAATTATATTCTAGTGAATCAGGAATGGCGTAAATGTCTTTGAAAATGCAGTAGGTAGATTGTCGAATACTCAGTCTTGTTTCAAATGTGCCTACGGAGGCTCCGACTGATCGGAAATCGATGGAAACAATGCAGGCACATTCTTCTTGGGTTCACCCCAAAACGACCCTCCAAATTTGAGAAAATCGGGTTATTGATCCGTGAGAAATTTATTCTCTAATGTAGTCTATGAAATTCATAGGGGACTGCCTAGAAGACAGAAGGAAAGCTATTCGTATTCTAGCAGCAGACCATAAACAGATCATTCATGCATCATGAGATAATGAGCGAATTTTGAAATCTTCAAAGCTATGGTTAATAAAATCGAAATATCGGCTTCACGACAGAGTAGTCACCCTTGTAGGTGTGACACACAGCACGAATCGTTAAATTACAAAATTTGTAATTTAAAAATATTTAACCTCGAGGTTAAATATTTTTTAAAACCTAAAAAACTACCTAACTACTCTACTAGTCACCCCGACCTCACAAAGCACAATACTATTCAACAATCGTACATTTATTGCTTCCGAGTCTACCAAGCTTTGTTTTCACTTTTCAATAACGAAAAAAAAAGTTCTCCAAAATCGAAATTTCCACTTGCGTTTTGCGTTTTAGACCTTTCTGAACAATTTTGCTTCCGTGTCTGTGTGTCTGTCATGAATTCCTTGTAACCGCATAACTATACGAAGTTATTGTGCGATTTCAATGAAATTTTCAGGGATTGTGCGGGTTGGTGTGCAAACGGTCCCCTATGAAAATCATCAACCTCGGACTGATAGGAGCTACTGCGCATGCGCAAACGTGAATTCCTTGTAACGGCCATAACTTCTACATTTTCCTTCCGATTTCGATGAAATTTTCAGGGATGTTACAAATTAGTATTTAGATGGTCCCCTATGAAAATCATCACCTTCGGACTGATAGTAGCCACTGCGCATGCGCAAACGTGAATTTCCTTGTAACGGCCATAACTTCCACATTTTCTACCAGATTTTGATGAAATTTTCAGGGATTATGCGGATTAGGTTGTAGATGGTCCACAATGAAGATCATCACCTCCGGACTGATAGTAGCCGCTGCGCATGCGCAAACGTGAATTCCTTGTAACGGCCATAACTTCTACATTTTCCATCCGATTTCAGTGAAATTTTCAGGGATGTTACAGATTAGTATTTAGAAAAGGAAGTGAAAATCATCACCTTCGGACTGATAGTAGCCACTGCGCATGCGCATACGTAAAGTCCTTGTAACATCCATAACATTCACATTTTTCATCCGAATTTGATGAAATTTACTAGGATTGTCCAGATTAGCGTGTAGATGGTCCCCTATGAGGGTAGTGAAAGGTACTTAGAGACTGGTGTTTTGAGATTAACTACTATGCATCGGATCATCTACCGGGTGTCCCAGAAGTTATGG
Source organism: Apolygus lucorum (assembly GCA_009739505.2). Lineage (NCBI taxonomy): Eukaryota > Metazoa > Arthropoda > Insecta > Hemiptera > Miridae > Apolygus > Apolygus lucorum. Next base: position 60,541,907 of record CM019183.2, on the reverse strand, counting down.
TCCACCCTCCGGCATTTCCGTATTTAATTACGTAAAAAGATGGGCCCAACGCCATTTTTCATATTTTTTTGTAAAGAATTCGGGAAAAATATTTTCGCGCAAAAAAATTGCGCGTAGTTGCGCGCAATTGCAATTGACACTAACTTTGTTTTTTCAAATGGGAACCCCCATTTTTTATTGCAGATTCAGATTCTACGTCAAATTTCATGAGAAATTCATACCCGAACTGATTTTTTTCATTGCGAGCAACTGGTACTTTTTGCGCGCAAAGTGACCAGGTTGCGCAAAAGTGCATTTTTTTATACCCCAAGTGTGGCACATCTTTTTTCATTATTTTTGACGCTGAATCACCTGGTGAGGTCCTTTCTTCGATTTCATCTTTATTTTTCCAAATTTAGAAGGAAAAATAATGTTTTTGGACTTTATTTTCCCTCCCCCTTTCGCAACACGGGCTGGGGACCGGCTATGGCGGGAGGAATAAAGTCCTCACTTCTAAATTTAAAAAAAACATATTGCATAGTAGGTAGGTACTTTTACCTACTTTAATGTAAAAAAAATCAAAAAGCTTCTCATTTTCAAAAAAAAAAAAAAAATTAAAAGTTACAAGCATTTTTTTTTTTTTTTTTTTTTACATGAAAGTAGGTAAGTTCATAACTACTTTCCAACATTTTTTTAAAATTTAGAAGTGAGGAATTTATTTTTAATCCCGCCATTGCCGGTCCCCAGCCCGTGTTGCGAAAGGGGGAGGGAAAATAAAGTCCAAAAACATAATTTTCCCCTCTAAATTTGGAAAAATAACGATGAAATCGAAGAAAGGACCTCACCACGTGATTCAGCGTCAAAAATAATGAAAAAAGATGTGCCACACTTGGGGTATAAAAAAAATGCACTTTTGCGCAACCTGGTCACTTTGCGCGCAAAAAGTACCAGTTGCTCGCAATGAAAAAAATTAGTTCGGGTATGAATTTCTCATGAAATTTGACGTAGAATCTGAATCTGCAATAAAAAATGGGGGTTCCCATTTGAAAAAACAAAGTTAGTGTCAATTGCAATTGCGCGCAACTACGCGCAATTTTTTTGCGCGAAAATATTTTTCCCGAATTCTTTACAAAAAAATATGAAAAATGGCGTTGGGCCCATCTTTTTACGTAATTAAATACGGAAATGCCGGAGGGTGGACCATAACTTCTGGGACACCCAGTATACAATAGGGTTATGGATACGAAGAAGCTATGTGCCGCACCCACTTGGCAGACTTTTTTTTAAAATTTTAGTACACCATACCAACATAGTACTGTATATTTTGAAGATGCTGGGAGTTCATGTGGTTCCACCAAATACAGATTTTCTATTAATATCGGCGAGCTCCTTGCTCGGCCATTACGATGCTATGTGTCGCAACCACTTGCCAGACTATTTTACTACAAGTTGTATACCCACTGTATTGTATAACTGTATCAAATTATTGATAATCCTCTTCGTTATTATTGATGTTAAATATTTATTCTAATTGGGAAAAAAACCTTCGGATGCGCGAGTGTCCGATTTTGGGAGAAGCGAGTTCATCTCCAAACCTTCTCTGACCTTAAACTACAATTAATTCACGAAGGAGGATCTTGAATATTCGAGCGAGAAACGATTGTTATGGATTATGCTTCATTACAATGAATAAAGGGAGCTGTTGAAGGATACAGAACGCGTATCTGGAACAAAATTACCATATTTATAGTTTCCCAACACAGATCTCATTATGAGATGTTACAAAAATAACTCGGGAGCTAATTATGTGCATCACGAGGATCCGTATTTCTGAGTAAATAGTATTAATATATATATAAAACTTTTCCGCGTCAAATTAAAGGTTTTCCGATACAAAATAAAGGTTTTCCATTTCAAAATAAAGATCGTTGAGATACATTCACTGCAGATGGCCCCCATGAATTGGTAGGATTAATATGGATGGTCCCCTATGAATTGGGAGGGTGGTCTCCAATCCAATACGATTGAATTTTTAAAATCGAATGAGACCACCCAGAGCCCTGTAGGACAAACCGTTCGCATAAGAACTTAAGGGTTGGACTTACGATAATCAGAAGCACGAGTGTGAATCGCGAAAGAGGCCTTTTCTCCGTTCAAATTTTAACTGACCAAATGCTGACTTCAAATTTCTTCTGAAGGCACCCACAACTCTTTATTTTTCAGAATTATTCGAAAATATGGATGGCAGGTAGCAAAAATGGCAAGTCTGTGTTCTTTGCACGTGAGTGATCTACACAGAAAATAATAAACCTTTGTGTAAAAATTTGCAGCGTTTTAAACTACCTATCGCATGAGGTTGATACGAACATGAATCAACATTTCAGTTTACCTATTCGAATGCATTGAGTGAGAGTACTTATTTCTGGCCTTAAGTTTTGGATTGGTAACTAATAGCAGAAACACAAGGTTGTTTCACATAAATATTCAAGACAGCGATATTGATGACGACGACGGAGAGATTGTTGCAACTTACCCAATCAAATTAATACAAAAATTTATAGATAATCCGACGCATAGTAGCTCATCTCAAAACATTATTCTCTACGAACCTACCTTGCACTACCTTCATAGAGGACCACCTCCATGGCAACCCACACAATCCCTGAAAATATCGTCGAATTTGGGTGGAAAAGTTACAAGGTTGGTTTGTAGGTGTCATAAGGTTTTTACGTTTGCGCATGCGCAGAGGCTATCAGTCCGGGGGTGATGATTTTTATAGGGGACCATTTACATGGCAACCCACACAATCCCTGAAATTTTAATCAAAATTTTATATTAAATGTAGAACTTATGGTTGTTATAGTGTTTTTCGTTTGCGCATGCGCAGCGGCTATTCCATGACAAGAGATTGGAAATTTTGACTGTGGAGAATTTTTTTTTTCACCTATTAAAAGTGAAAGCAATGCTTCGGCTACCTTGGTAGACTCGGAAGCAAAATGGCGTGTAGGTCAAAAATGAAAATTTTAACATTTGTTTCACAAATTCCCCATAAACCAACACCTGTTTTGCTTCCGAGTCTACCAAGGTAGCGGAAGCTTTGTTTTCACTTTTCTAGGACGAAAAAAAAAAGTTCTCCAAAATCAAAATTTCCACTCGCATTTTGCGTTTTAGACCTTTCTGAACAATTTTGCTTCCGTGTCTGTCTGTCTGTCTGTGTGTCTGTCATGAATTCCTCGTAACGCGCATAACTATACGAAGTTATTGTCCGATTTCCATGAAATTTTCAGGGATTGTGCGGGTTGGTGTGTAGACGGTCCCCTGTGAAAGTCATCATCCTCGGACTGATAGAAGCGACTGCGCATGCGCAAACGTGAATTCCTTGTAACGACCATAACTTCTACATTTTTCATCCGATTTCAATGAAATTTTCAGGGATGTTACAGATTAGTATTTAAATGGTCCCCTATGAAAATCATCACCTTCGGACTGATAGTAGCCATTGCGCATGCGCAAACGTGAATTTCCTTGTAACGGCCATAACTTCCACATTTTCCACCCGATTTCGATGAAATTCTCAGGGATTATGTGGATTCGGTTGTAGATAGTCCCCTATGAAAATCATCATCCCTGGACTGATAGAAGCGACTGCGCATGCGCAAACGTGAATTCCTTGTAACGGCAATAACTTCCACATTTTCCACCCGATTTCGATGAAATTTTCAGGGATTATGTGGATTAGGTTGTAGATGGTCCCCTATGAAAATCACCATCCCCGGACTGATAGAAGCGACTGCGCATGCGCAAACGTGAATTCCTTGTAACAGCCATAACTTCAACTGTCCCCCAGGGGTCGCGGGTTCGAATCCCAGCCGAGGCTAAGTATTTCTTCCGAGTCTACCAAGGTAGCGGAAGCTTTGTTTTCACTTTTCAAGGACGAAAAAAAAAAATTCTCCAAAACCAAAATTTTCACTCGCGTTTTGCGTTTTAGACCTTTCTGAACAATTTTGGTTCCGTGTCTGTGTGTCTGTCTGTCTGTCTGTCTGTGTGTCTGTCCGTCTGTCATGAATTCCTTGTAACGCGCATAACTATACGAAGTTATTGTCCGATTTCGATGAAATTTTCAGGGATTGTGCGGGTTGGTGTGTAGACGGTCCCCTATGAAAATCATCATCCTCGGACTGATAGAAGTGACTGCGCATGCGCAAACGTGAATTTCCTTGTAACGGCCATAACTCCCACATTTTCCACCCGATTTCGTTGAAATTTTCAGGGATTATGCGGATTAGGTTGTAGATGGTCCCGAATGATGATCATCACCCCCGGACTGATAGTAGTCGCTGCGCATGCGCAAACGTGAATTCCTTGTAACGGCCATAACTTCGACATTTTCCATCCGATTTCAATGAAATTTTCAGGGATGTTACAAATTGGTATTTACATGGTCCCCTATGAAAATCACCACCTTCGGACTGATAGTAGCCACTGCGCATGCGCATACGTAAAATCCTTGTATCAGCCATAACATTTACATTTTTCATCCGAATTTGATAAAATTTTCTAGGATTGTCCAGATTAGCGTGTAGATGGTCCCCTATGAGGGTAGTGAAAAGTACTTAGAGATTGGTGTTTTGAGATTAACAACTATGCATCTGATCATCTATATAATCGGGTTATGAATACGAGGAAGCTATGTGCCACACCCACTTGGCAGACGTTTTTTTACTGTAACAGTAAACATATTTTGCGTTGTAAAACATCTTGAAAATAAATAAATAGGGCCGAAAAACAAAACAAGTGAGTCAACGTCAAGCTTCCAAGACTCTCCAAGACCAACAGTTTGATCGCTGGGCAACACATGATGGCGATTTATGAGCCAGCGAATGTGAAAGAGAGAGTTCTCGCTTTGACATTTCTACGCCGAGCAGGCAAACAATAAGCAACCTCGAGAAGTTGTAATCCTTACAACACACACTTTGTAAGTACAAGAACGTGCTGGGAGCCTCGCCAACAGATCCCCAAGGATGAAAACCGGTATATTCTTCATCTTACTCGTATTTCCTACGGGTAGGTGATTACATTTCGAAGGAATACCACAAATCCCACCTTCTTCATTCTCGACGTGCAAGATAATACAAATCATGTTGACGTTAGCTATAATATTACATACGAAATTGTCGACATACCAATAATATAGGTAGGTTAGTCCTACCTGGCCAAGAAATTCCCCTTATCATTTCTTCTAATACCCCCGTGAGTAACTAATATAATATAATAGTTACTCACGGGGGTATTAAAAGAATTCATATATTATTCATATATATTATTAAAAATTATATTCAATTCAAAAATTAATTATAATATTCATATATTTCATTAAAAGAATTCATATATTATATGAATCCATTTGGTATTTTTATATCTACAGGGTGTCCCAGAACCGAGCAACAATACTTCAGGAAGAGAAATTTAGCAACTAATCTGCAACAAAATTTCCCTCCTATCACTTTTTGATCCCGCTCAAAATACCACTTTCCTCACTTTAATTTTGCTTCCGTGTTTTCGAGTTTGCGGCTCTAAAATGATCACAACTCCCTCGTTTTGCATGCAAATTCGAGTCTGATTACATCGTTGGAAATATCTTTAAGGGGGTATCAGTCGGTCACCGTTCGTTCCACGTTCCGGTTAATATTTCCCTAAATAACAAGGGGTCGAACTTTAAAAGTTGTTCCTAAATTTGAAATTTTAAAAGATTTTTGAAATTTATTAGCCCAAAAGTCTAGAGAATTGAAAAACTAAACGATTGCCGCTGGAATCATCAAAATCGAACTATAATGGGGGGTGCGCCTTGATTTTTTCAAGATTTTTAATCGAAAGTACACTGCATCCTGAGAATTTTGGTACCAACCGCAGATCTGTTTCTATGATTTTTTAAAGTTTCGACCGTTTATGACGTCACGCGCCCCTCTCGCCTGGGCGGGACCCCCCAGCCCACTGTGACGTCATAAACGGTCGAAACTTTAGAAATTCATAGGGAAAGAGTTACAGACGCTAGAAGGTCGCGGTTGGTACCAAAATTCTCAGTATGAGGTCTACCTTAGATTAAAAATAACAATAAACAGTTGTTCCTACCCAGGCGCAGATTCTTTTGCCAGAGAAAAATGAGAAAATAGTTTATTCAGTTAGGTTTTTCCCTCAACGGTAACCCTTTTTTTAAGGTTTACTATGACGTTTTCAATTGCGTGGACATCGAACAATGAAATAAGATCGTTTGGATCTTGTGTTAGTTCGGATCCAATTATTGAGATAGTTTTAGGTTCAACCCTAGAAGGATATTGTGTGTAAAATTTACTCATCGCTGGTTAGCTTTTTGTGAAAATGCCAAAACTAACCTTCTGCCTGAGCTCTCCTCTTAGCAGTGCTCTCCCAAGTTAGTTCTGCATCGGCCTTGGGTCTGACATCACGTGCAACACTTCTCCAACATAAGTTTTGAGAACCCTATGAGTTAATTTCACTCAACAGCACCCTCCCCTTGTGTAATTTTTACTCAATAACACCCTTGCATGCCTTTTACATTGTCAATCTCACTCAGCAATATCATCCATGCCCCCTTCTTGTGTGTGAGATTTACTACGATCTACGTTCTGCTTGTTCTGTAGCAAACAAGCCAATAAAATTGCCTAAGTTATTGCAGCAATAAAGTACTCCCCAAAGAGTCATAATCAGCTGATTGATTTGTTAAATTGCTCTATTTTGACTAAACGTAGTTGAAGTAAGTTGCTAATCACTTTTTCCTTATAATTATTTGCTCTCATTAATTTTTTATTGATGGTGTTGGAGGGAGTTTTGCATTTTTAAGAATTTTTCGAGTCATGGGAATTTGGAAGGGAATTAATTTTTAGTACAAAGTTGAGCATCGCAAATAACTGCATTTTTTTTTTTTTTTTTTTACTGAGGGAAAAGAGATATTGATGCTCATTGAATACTACACTTATCAATTTAAATAGTCTTATAATTTTGGTGACATTGTGGGATGTGGATTGAAAGTCTAATTGCATGATTTCTACTATATTATTATTACTCCTATATTAATATTTTGACAGAATTTATGTTTAATAACGCAATAACCCAAGAAGGAAAACGTGTGTGGTTTCATTTCATCCTTTTAGAATATAAATTAATGAAGAGAAATCCAGTTTTGGGCGAATGAGTAAAATTTACTCAAAGCGTTGGAGAAAACACGATATCTTTCTAGGGTTAATGATACGAAAAAAAGGACAAATGAGAAAATGTTGATTCCGAATGACCAGACAAGATCACAACTCACCTAGACAGGAGAGCACTAGAACCGTCCACACAGTTGACTTCATCTCGACTGGTTGACTGACCTTGCCTCTCCTTCTCTTATACACCCTCCCTCCCATGGCGTACCATTTCGAATCCTTCTTCGCCAGCCCTTTTGTCAGGAATATCGGTGGACTACCGAAGCCGCCCAAAAAAGCTCCCCTCTCGCAAATTACAATTTTCTTAGCTTCGAGATGTTTAGTTCCGATGACTTTTGAGCTGGGCTTTGGGGAGCTACACGGGGCTTGGAGATTTTAACTCACCCCCATTTTCCACCCTAAGTGATTCCAGTTATCATTTTAAACGATATTAATAGAAGAACAACGATTGCCATACTTTTCGGTAAATGTAGCTTCCATTTTGATTTTTCACAACTCAATGGATGGACGAATTTTTAATTCGAAAAAGTTGGATTTGACTTGGAAAAGGTTTGATTTGACTTCGAAAAGGTTGAATGGGGAATTTGCCTCAATTTTAGATTCTGGAATTTCAAGTCAAATCCTATTATAGGGCCCTAGAATAACGTTTAACACTAGGAATAACCAACGGAAAAAAATTACCGTAGGAGAAAATGACTAAACAAGTGAACCTCTATTACAAAACACCGCGAAAATCGAGGAATATTGTTGACGTCATACGAAAAAAAAAAAAAAAACGACGCGAAAACAACGACAACAGACAGAGTTCTAGCACCGCCACACAAAACGATCCAGTGAAATGGCTACTCGAATAATGTGATTCAAATCTTGAAACTAAATAAGAGAAGATGAAGAATAATAATGCTTGATAAACTAGTAGATAGATTCGTATTGTAAAAAAGTGAGTAATATTGTTTCTTTTGGTCACTTTCGTGTCTGGGTTCTTCCTGCCAGTTCGTGGCGCACTCTTGTGCGCACTACTCGTAAGCTAAAAGTTCGTGTATGTTCCGCTTCTGTGGTAAGCGCCACAGAACCTCCTTTGAAGTCCGATTGGTAGAATATCCGTCACGTTTCAAACATGGCCACACACACACACACACACACACACATGGCTCTTACACATTGCCACCACATTTAAAATTTCCATCTTCCTTAAATTCTCTAAATTTTTTGGATGCGTTTTCGAGCAGCTCACTATGGTTTTATTCCATAAAAATAAACCCTCATTCGAAAAAAAAAAAAAAAAAATGTGAGGCAAATTCCCCATTGAATTGACCAAGAAATGCAATAAAGGTATTAGTATTAAATTGACGGGATTAGTTCCGCTAGTTATAAGAATACAATTATTATCTACGTACCGTATTGGAGAATCCGTCATAACCCGGAAGATGATGTTCTTAGATCGAAAGCGCTCGCCTCCTGTACTCGACTTGCTGGTTGAGACGGATTTTCCAATACGGTACCTACGTAGATTAATTTGTATATAGATTTGTATATAGATTATTGTACATAGATTTTTTTTTTGTTCGATATAAAATAGTACTGAATTTTTAGAATCGAATGAGACCAACCAGAGCTATGAATGGACCAACCGTTAGCTCCCCATGTAAATTTAAGGGCTGGTCTAATATAAATCAGAAACACGTGTGTGAATAGCAAAAGAAGTCTAACCTCCGCTCAAATTCTAGCTGGCTATCACTGTACGTCATTAGCAACCAGTAATCACATTTCCTGATGAAAGCACCCACAACACTCTAGGTTTTCAAATTGAGTGTGAAGCGTTTATTTCTCCAAGATAATCTTGATTGTGACGCAAAATTATGGTTAATAGGTAAGTGCAATAGCCAAGCTGTGTTTTTTTGCAGGCTAGTGATCTACACAGAAAAAAAGTCTGCCAAGTGGGTGTGGCACATAGCTTCCTCGTATCCATAACCCGATTATAGATTATAGATTATAGATGATCCGATGCATAGTAGCTAATCTCAAAACACCAATCTCTAAGTACCTTCCACTACCCTCATAGGGGACCATCTACACGCTAATCTGGGCAATCCGAGAAAATTTCATCAAATTCGGATGAAAAATGTAAGTGAGTAGTGATTGGATCAAAAAATTTCTTGGCGAGGCTGGGAGTCGAACCTGGGACCCCTGGGTGGGAATATAAAGCGCTACGTCTGAGCTATTGGGCCTGGTGATAGGTTGGATAGGATTTGAGATTCTCACGTCACACGGGAAATGCACGGCTGTTTGAAGGATTTTACGTTTGCGCATGTGCAGAGGCTACTGTGAATTTTAAGGCCTTGATTTTCATTGAGGACCATCTACAACCTAATCCGCGGAATCCTTGAAAATGTCAACGAAATCGGGTAGAAAATGTAGAAATTATGGCTGTTACAAGGACTTCACGTTTGCGCATGCGCAGTGGCTACTATCAGTCCGGGGGTGTTGATTTTCATAGGGGACCATCTAAACACTAATTTGTAACATCTCTGAAAATTTCATTGAAATCGAATGTTACGATGTTACGCCATCGAGGTTACTTGACTGTCTGTTCATCGTTACCTCCATGGTCAATTACTTGTCCCAGGCAATCGAAAATTCACACAAAATAGACTTTTCTATTTACTTACAAAGATGAACCTACGCAGTGGACTGAAAATGCGTTAAATCTCTCAAAAGAACAGCACACATTTCCAAACATCGCACTTACCTATAAGGTACTAGCAGCAATCAACAAATCAGGATTAAAATTGAATAAAGATGACAATTTGGCAAAATTTATTCAAAATTTTTCCACGTTGACCACTCCCCTGCGAAAACTACTACCTATCAAAAGAAATTGCTTGGGTGTGGGATGCAGACCAAGACGTAGCGTTTTCAAAACTGAAAAAAGTCCTAGGATCACCTCCTTTACTGCGTTTCTATGATCCTAATTTGCCGATAAGCAAGCTCTTATGCCGTAGGTGCTGTTTTGATGCAAGAGAATTAGCCAATCGCGTACTCTTCAAAATCTCTGACCAAGACTCAACAAGCGTACAGTCAACTCGAAAAAGAAGCGCAAGCAATATCGATTGCGTGTCACAAATTCCACGAATACATTTGGGGATCGCGTAACTTGATCATAGAGACTGACCTCATGTACCAAGTTGCACGAGGAACGATGATATTCATCGAGACTTGAGGATGGAAACAATCCACGAAATTATCGCAAGGCGCTCAAGTAGGCACCAAGAACGCCTCCACAATCGTGAAAACCCGGAAGTGCTCTACGTTTTGGACAAAGAAGATGAACTCCGGCGACTCAAGCAAAAAAAACCACTGGATTTAGTTAGTGCTGATAAAGTGCAATAATTATAACTCAGTGCTGAAGATACCGTTATGAGAAGGGGCTGGGTATAACTGTAAACGGGCTCTCAAGGTGTGTAAAATTTACACTCGTATTTAATATGATTATGTACTATTGCTAGATGGATTGTTTTTAATATTCAGCTGCAATAATATCACGTAAAAAAACGTCTGCAAAGTGGGTGTGGCACATAGCTTCCTCGTATCCATAACCCGATTGTATAGATGCAAAGTGGTTAACCTCAAAACATCAAAAAAGTTAATCTGTAACATCCCTCAAAATTTCATTGAAATTGGATGGAAAATTTAGAAGTTATGGCCGTTACAAGGAATTCACGTTTGCGCATGCGCAGTGGCTACTATCAGTCCGAAGGTGGTGATTTTCATAGGGGACCATCTAAATACTAATCTGTAACATCCCTGAAAATTTCATTGAAATCGGATAGAAAATGCAGAAATTATGGACGTTACAAGGAAATTCACGTTTGCGCATGCGCAGTGGCTACTATCAGTCCGAAGGTGGTGATTTTCATAGGGGACCATCTAAATACTAATCTGTAACATCCCTGAAAATTTCATTGAAATCGGATAGAAAATGCAGAAATTATGGACGTTACAAGGAAATTCACGTTTGCGCATGCGCAGTGGCTACTATCAGTCCGAAGGTGGTGATCTTCATTGGGGACCATCTACAACCTAATCCGCATAATCCCTGAAAATTTCATCGAAATCGGGTAGAAAAAGTGGAAGTTATGGCCGTTACAAGGAAATTCACGTTTGCGCATGCGCAGTGGCTTCTATCAGTCCGAAGGTGGTGATCTTCATTGGGGACCATCTACAACCTAATCCGCACAATCCCTGAAAATTTCATTGAAATCGGACAATAACTTCGTATAGTTATGCGCGTTACAAGGAATTCATGACAGACACACAGACAGACAGACACGGAACCAAAATTGTTCGGAAAGGTCTAAAACGCAAAACGCGAGTGGAAATTTTGATTTTGGAGAACTTTTTTTTTCGTCCTTGAAAAGTGAAAACAAAGCTTCCGCTAACTTGGTAGACTCGGAAGCAATAAGTGAATAAAAAAGCTTCATTTAAGGGGAATTCAACTACAGAAAGACTACCGATCAACAGACGGAATACCACCAAACCTACCTTTGGTGTTAAGAAAGGTTCAAGGTTCTCCTTCATTCTCCGTGGATTTCACTAGGAACTCATCATAATCGTTCCTATGGAGACCTATAAACGTGTATCTTACTACTATCGTCGGTAAACGTGAACTTATTGGAACGTGAATTTCCAAACTTGATGGTAAACTATCGGCTATGTTGTGATGCAATCAGAAGAATATTGGTAAGTACCTACTGAGCCAATCAATTGTTCAATAATGCCTTACTCCGGTTGTCTGCCGAGAAAATCATGACAGTAAATAGAGACAGTTACGTAAGTATAGCGAGACAATATCTACTATTACAAGATCGTTCCAGCTTTTCGGACACCCATAAAATGCTTTACTCGCTGAAGCAGGAGAGTAGGTAAGCAGGAGAGTCTATGTGTTCGGCGAAATATGCTGATGAGATGTGTCAGGTTGTCTTTCTTTGGGATACTCATTATTCGAAGTCCTGAGTATCTTTAAGTGTTGATTTCACCATTTCACATGTAAAGAACCGCATGCAGCCTCCACAACTCCCCTTCTGGGTGCTCTCATGCCTCTCTTGAAGTGTATAAACAGTGTAAAATACGTGTACAGTGTAAACCACAGGTGTAAACCTAGTGGGTAACTTACTAGTAGTAAGGGCTACTGCCATGCAGTTGAAGTTGTCAATGTAAGTGTTAACACCATAACTAGGTAGTAAAAGAACACTATATTCTATAAAACTTTTTTAACAAAAAAAAGGACCGACCTCTAAATCGATGATGGCAACCCACTAAAAAGGAGAAACGTCTGCCAAGTGGGTGCGGCTCATAGCTTCCTCATATCCATAACCCGGTTGTATAGATGCTCCGATGCATAGTAGTTGATCTCAAAACATCAATCTCCAAGTGCAATCTCTCTAGCACTACCCTTATAGGGGGCCATCTACACGTCATCCCACACAATCTTTGAATATTGTCGGAAAATGTAGACGTTATGGTTGTGGCAAGGATTTTACGTTTGAGCATGCGCACAAAAACATTCAATTTGGGGGGGGGGGGCATGATTTTCATAGGGGACCATCTGCACCTCAACTCGCGTAATCCCTGAAAATTTCATCGAAATCAGATTGGAAATGTAGAAGTTATGGCTGCAACAAGGAAATAAAAGTTTACGCGTCTGCAGTGGCTACTTTCAGTCCATGGGTGATGATTTTCATAGGGGACCATCCACACGCCAACCCGCACACAATTCCTGAAAATTCCATCGAAATCGGATGAGAATTGTAGATGTTATGTGATGTGAAAGAAAGACTTTACCTTTAGGAAGGCTTTATTACACAGAACTCAACGATCCGAAAGTACACGTAAGAATGAATGAAATTAGGAAATCTAAAATGTTTATAACACGATCACCTGGTTATCCAGGTAACCAGGATAATAAATACCGGCTCAATCTCCCGCACTCAGGATTTACACATAATCTTTCAAATAACTAGGAGGTCTTCGATCCCGGGTAGTTCTCCTCAACTGTGTTGGAGATTCTTCGTCTGGACAACGAACTATCTGATTAGGGCTGTTCTGTTCTTGAATTGGTGTTTCATGTGGCTCACTCCCCTCCGTCGATTGAATCTCTTGTTCGGCAGTAGATAGGCCTGGACATGGCGAGCTATCTGGCTGCGCAATTGGATCTTGACCAGTCGGGGCGAGGTGACGAGTAGAGACAGTGGTTTCTCTGCCATCAGGGTACCTGATATGGGCATATTCATGGTTTCCTTCCAGAAGTTCCACTTCCTCCACTTGAGTGCTCCCAGCCACAACCCTGGGGAGCGAGTGGTTCCCCCAGTTTCCACCAGGGATTCCTTACGCAGCATCTTGTGTTCGCCGGTGCTACTTGACGAGGCACACAAGTGCCGTGTCAAGAACTCCACATCCGCTGGACCGGATGGTGTTTCTACCCGTCGCTGGAATAAAGAACCAAATACGATTAAGCTGCTCATCCTCAACCTGCTCATGCTTGCGGGAAGACCCCCGAAAGCGTTAACCTGTACCCGAACCGTATTTATCCCCAAGAAAGGGGGAAGTGGGCCTGGAGGCTATCGACCGATTTCAGTGTCCTCGGTAGTCTTCCGCCACTTCCAAAAAGTACTGGCATCTCGCCTCCAGGTGGCTTGTGTCATTGGTGACGTCCAGAGAGCGTTTCGGCCAGCGGATGGCACAGCGGAGAACCTTACAGTTCTCCAAACTGTCATCTTGCTGGCCCGTATTAAACGCCGGCAACTTCACCTCGCCGCTCTGGACGTCGCTAAGGCCTTTGACACAGTCAGTCACCTTGCCCTGACCAATTGCCTTCGTGGTGTCGGGGCCCCATCTCGATTAATTGAGTATGTGGCCTGTCTGTACCATGAAGGCGTGACGGTCCTCGAGGCAGGAGGTGAGGGAGGTGAGGGGCGTGGGGTACGCCAGGGTGATCCCCTATCACCACTTCTCTTCAACCTGGTCGTGGATACGGCCTTGGGTAAGCTGCCCACAGAAGTAGGGTTTGATCTCGCCCCTGGGGTGCGAGTAGGAGCATTGGCCTTTGCCGATGATGTTATCCTACTTGCAGAAACCCGCGAGGGCTTGCAGATTGCCCTCAATGCATTTGCTAAGCAGCTATCCAGGTGTGGACTTGTGGTCAACCCCGATAAATGTGGGTCGGTCTCCTTGGTCCCGTCGGGTCGCCAACATAAAGTGAAGGTTGTGGATGGGGGTTTTGTCATAGGACAAGCCCCCATTCCTTCTCGATCTGTGTTGGAGGTCTGGCAGTACCTTGGAGTCGACTTCGTGGGGGTGGCCACCATTACTGCCAGCCGTGTGGACCTTGGTAGGGCGCTTGCCCGCATCACCAAGGCTCCATTGAAGCCACAGCAGAGGCTGCGCCTCCTCCGCACGTACTTACTGCCGAAGCTAACCTACGGGTTAGTCTTCGGTAGGCTTACGGCAGGGAGGCTGCAGGAATTAGATCGAGAAGTCCGCTCTGCTGTGCGCTCTTGGCTGAGGTTCCCACCTGGTGTCCCAAGTGCCTATATCCATGCACTGGTCAAATCCGGTGGGCTTGGCATTGTGTCCCTCTCAGCAAGCATCCCCTCTCTGCGCAGCCAGCGCCCGCTAGCCCTTTGGGGGTCGAGCTGGGGGGTCGCTCGTGCTGCTGCTGATCTTGATTTTGTCAGGCAGCAGTTAGCATGGTGCGACCGAGCAACACCATCTGCTCCAAAACCCAGTTCGTCTGCTGAGTTTGCTGCTGCCCTGCATGAGTCAGTAGATGGTAAAGAACTCCGACAGTGCTCCGAAAGCCTAATCTCTTCCCAGTGGGTAGATTGGGCTTCGGAGGGCATTGGGGCCCGCGACTACCAGAACTTCCACGCCGTCCGCGTGGCAACACTGCCAACAGCGGTACAGTGTTCAAGGGGTAGTCGTGGGATGACAGATACCCATTGCCGTGCCTGTCGGAGTGGAAATGAACACCTGTATCATGTAGTGCAGCAGTGTCCACGGACTCATGGGGGCCGCATCCTACGTCATGATGCGGTCACCAAGCAGATAGCAGGTGCCTTGTCATCCAGCGGCTGGGATGTTGAAAGGGAGAGATTATACCACATGCCAAGTGACCAGGGCAAGAAGCCTGACATTGTTGCTGTCAAGCCCGACAGGTCTTGCATTATCCTGGATGTCCAGGTTGTTAATGGCAGCTTGGACATGGAGCAGACCTGGCGGGCTAAGATAAGAAAGTATGATAGAGATGATTTACGGCAAGCAGTGTCAGAGCTAAAAGGAGTGGAACCCAACAACATCAGGGTGATGGCTGCAACCTTGTCGTGGCGCGGAGTGTGGTGCGGGAAAAGTGCACCGAAGTTGCGCGAGTTGGGCATCTCAGTAGGTGTACTCTGTGGTGTCACCCGCCGCGTACTGCTCGGCTCATATTTAAACTAGTGGTCGTTTTATAGAGGCACTTCCCTTCATCCCTCTCTCCCACCCCCACCTTCCTCAGCTTCCCTCATCCCTAGGGCCAGTGTCGGGTGAGTCCTGGGCGTCCTCCCCATTATATTTGATTTATTTATTTATTTTGTTTTTATGGCGTGCCCCCTCCGTCACAAAAGACATTTTGTCTTTGAGGGGAGATTAAAAAAAAAAAAAAAAAAAATCAAATTTTGAGGATCTATTGAACCGTTTCAACCATACAGGTCCAGGTTTCAACAGCCACGTAGGTATTGAATCCCCATTGGCAGAACGGCGTTGGTGGGAAAACATGCGTTCGTGAGGGGTATTGTTCGTGGAGGTACAAAGCAATGAGCGGATGGAATGTAGCGCTTCGGTGAGGACGTCATTCCAATGAGTGATGGGTAGTCCTTTACTCTTCAGTGCTAGCTCAATCGTCTTCCATATAATGCCGTTGTACTTCTCCACCTGTCCATTACCCCTAGGATTGTACGCAGTCGTATGGCTGGTAGCGACGCTGTAGGAAGTGAGGAACTCTTTCAACTGTTCAGACATGAAGGATGTACCCCTATCCGAATGGATATATGATGGGGCCCCAAAAATGCTAAACAAATTCTGAAGACAGTTGATGACACTATTTGCACTCATATGCGAGCAGGAATATGCAAAAGGGAAGCGTGAATATTCGTCCACAATTGTCAGAAGATATCGTTTTCCTGTTGACTTCGATGGCAGAGGGCCTTTAAAATCAATATTCAGCCTCTCGAAGGGTTTAGTGGATTTTATCAAAGTACCCTGCTGACGAAAAAATCGTGGTTTCAGTTCGGCACAAACTTTACATGACGATATCATTTGTTTCACCTCTTCAACAGAAAATGGTAAATTTTTACTTTTCAACCAGTGATAAAAACGAGTGACTCCTGGACGACAAAGAGATTGGTGTAGGGCTTGGAGTTTCTCCTTTGAATTTACGAAACAGACTCGTGAGAGAGCGTCTGCAGCAGAATGGGGTATTTCGGTGGGACGGAAATTCAGGTTTTTGACCTCAAATTTGGATTCAGCACCCTTGAAAACCTATATACTACAACTTTAAGCCCAATGATACAATAACATGTGGTAGAAAAATTAATTAAAGAGATCACACGTTTGAAAAAGTTTGTTGTTTTCGAATGAACAGTTGGTGCCTTGCGTAAACTTCGCTGATTGGTTTTACGAAAACAGATTTCAGCACAGCGATCGCGTCATTGTAGGTCATACAGCCTCTAATGTGCTTGTAAATATCAGAACTTACGTAGTTGATAAGAAGTATGAGTTTTTCATCTTCCTCGGCCTTGGCGCTTCTCGTGAAATTTTGGAATCGGTGATGCCAATGATCCCAAGTCGTAGCAGCTGATGTTGACGCGGGGTCGAGATTCAGTGTTTCAGGTCGTAGGAGACGTTCCATTAGTTCTGTGTAATAAATTGATGTGAAAGAAAGACTTTACCTTTAGGAAGGCTTTATTACACAGAACTCAACGATCCGAAAGTACACGTAAGAATGAATGAAATTAGGAAATCTAAAATGTTCATAACACGATCACCTGGTTATCCAGGTAACCAGGATAATAAATACCGGCTCATTATGGTTATAGCAAGGAATTCGACACAGACACACTGACAGACAGACACGAAACCAAAATTGTTCAGGAACGCCTAAAACGTAAAAAGCGAGTGGAAATTTAGATTTTGGAGAACATTTTTTTTCAAACTTGAAAAGTGAAAACAAAGCTTCCGCTACCTTGGTAGACTCGGAAGCAAAATAATGACAACTTTTTCAGATAGGTTGGTAGGTAAGTACGCATTGAAGTTGCGGCTGTGCCCTTCAGCAGCCACAAACATACGCAAGTACTCGTAGATTCCACTTCCATCTGTTTAGTATTACAACATGCGTCGATAGTGTAATACAAAACAGGAATAGGCGTCATTGAGGTAATAAAAATGTTCCAAAACTATTATTTAGTAGGTCACTGCTGGCGTATGAAGGAGGATAAGTGACTGATAATTCGTGAATCTCCGTAGGAATCATTGGTATTCCAACAAACCATCTTTTGAGGATAATATATTCAACTATCTATCATGTATCAAGTATGTTTGTGTGCGTGGAGGATTAATTTGTAAGGATTTGCTGTGTACAATTCATTATATGATCATTTTTCAGGACTTTCTCACAAGTTCATTATGGATGGATTTGGTTTTCATGAAAATGGTGTTTGGAAATCAATCAATTCAGGTGATTCCGGAAAAATTTCTCGCATCACCCGGGGAATTCCCTTACGCCGTGGTTATTTTAAAGGAAGAAGAAATGTTCGCTGGGGTCTTGGTGACGGAAGACGTACGTAATTACACCGTAACATGAGAAACATATTGTTTAGTAATGCATGCATTCCAGGGGACGTCCCATTGGATAAGCATTAGATCAGTTTAACCAGTTGTTAAGCGATAAGACTGTTTCTCTCGATGTAATTTATCTATTACTTTAGGGAAGAAATAGTGACACCCTCCCCCACCATTATAAACCATAACACTTCTAGCGGCATGATAGCCTCGAATCTGAAGAGCATTTTAAAATCCATGATCTACGACACCCAACATGCGAATTCGAGTTCACCCCCCCCCCCCCCCCACCAACACCAATGGTGCCAGTCTGGCACCAAAGCGGAAATACGTCGTAACACTGAACTTTCATCTATTAGGTTAAGTAGGCAGTCCGTCGAATGTCACATCCGTATTCAAGGTGAAACACCAAAAAACCCAAGAAATATGAGGTTTATGGTGTCTTGGCACCATGGTGGCACCACTTTTATTTCCATGGTGGTACAGAAAGTAATTCATGCAAATCCTAAGGTATAATGAGAATTTTTCCTCAATTTCAAAGCTTGGATACAATTAGTGAGCAGTAAAGGAACCGAAATATTGAAAAATTGGATATTTTGTGAATATGACCCCCCCACCCATCCCCTCCTCTTGCAAATTTTGGTACTCTGGTGAAATCGTGTACAACTCGGAAGTTATTTTAGTCAAACAAAAAAAAGAAACACACAAATCGGTAGGAAATTGAGGCCTGGGCAGAGTTTATAAGATTATGCCCGCAAACGTACGTTTTTCGAGCATTAACCCCCCCTTTCCCCCCCCTTAAAAGGCGAAATTCAAAATTCCGGCACCGTAGTGCACAACTAGATAGTTTTCCGCGTCGAAGAAAAAAAGAACCACGAAAATCGGTTGAGAACTAAGGCCTGGGCAGAGTACACAAGATTATGCTCAAAAACACACGTTTTTTAAGCATTAACCCCCCCTTTCCCCCCCTTAAAAGGCAAAATTCGAAATTCCGGCGACGTAGTGCACAACTAGATAGTTTTCCGCGTCGAACAAAAAAAGAACCAGGAAAATCGGTTGAGAACTAAGGCCTGGGCAGAGTTTACAAGATTATGCCCAAAAACACACGTTTTTTAAGCATTAACCCCCCCTTTCCTCCCCTTAAAAGGCAAAATTCGAAATTCCGGCGACGTAGTGCACAACTAGATAGTTTTCCGCGTCGAACAAAAAAAGAACCAGGAAAATCGGTTGAGAACTAAGGCCTGTGCAGACGACACAAGATTTTGTCACACACACACACACACACACACACACACACACACACACACACACACACACAGACATACACCTATGGTTTTTTTTCGCGGATTTGGAATCAGAATGGTCTAAAACGGATTACTGTGTGGTTATTTTTTTTTTCTATTGAGTGTTGTCCTCCTCCACCCCAGATTGATCGCATAAGGACGCCCAAGTCTTACTGTGGGACGTCCTAAAAACGTATGCCAAGCAATGTGGCACATAGCTTCCTCGTATCCATAACCCTATTGTATGCATGATCCGATGCATAGTAGTTAATCTCAAAACACCAGTCTCTAAGTACCTTCCACTACCCTCATAGGGGACCATCTACACGCTAATCTGAACAATCCTGAGAAATTTCGTCGAAATCGGATAGGAAATGTAGAAGTCATGGCTGTTACAAGCAATTCTCGTTGGCGCATGCGCAGCGACTACTATTAGTCTGGGGAGAGATAATTTTCATAGGGGACCATCTACTCGCCAATCTGAACAATCATAGAAACTTTAATCAAATTCGGATGAAAAATGTGTTATGGATGTTAGAAGGATTTTACGTTTGCGCATGCGCAGAGGCTTGATTTTCATTGGGGACCATCTACAGCCTAATCCGCACAATCCCTGAGAATTTCATCGAAATCGGACAATAACTTCGTATAGTTAGGCCAGTTACAAGGATTTCATGACACACTGACAGACAGACACGGTACCAAAATTGTTCAGAAAGGTCTGAAACATAAGACGCGAGTGGAAATGTCGATTTTGGAGAACTTTTCTTTTCAACCTTGTAAAGTGAAAACAAAGCTTTCGCTACCTTGGTAGACTCTGAAGCAAAAATTGATTGACATTTCAGGAGTCGAAAAAATTGGACAAGGACTCCATTAGATGTCAAAACGGAAGGGATTAGTCAAAATATCTTCTTTTTTTCCCCTAGGGTATCCTTAGATATGGGGAGGGAATGTCATGAAAGTCCGGAAGAGATGTTAAAGGAAGTCTTATCGATGTACTTCAGGTCTCATTTCCTCCCATTCATCTCCAATACCTCTCAAGGATGTTCTGTGGTCACTCTCAAGAACCCCCTCAGCACGTGCTATAGCATATAGCATCGTTTCCAGCTAAATCGTACCTTTGAAGAGTTTGTATGAACACAAACTATAAATGGTTCTCACGAATCATGTATTTTACAGGGTGTCCCATGTTTAGGACAGGAAAACTTCGGGATTCTACAACTAACAAGTAAGAAAATGTCTCTTAGCAATTTTGATTTAACCCCTTGTTTTTCCAAGTAATTGCTAACCAAGTAACTAGTTTTCCGTGTTTTCGACCTTATAACCTAAAATTACCATAGCTAAATCCCTTATAATAAGCCGAGAAAATTTAAAAATAAGGGCATGAAAATTTGATGAATTTAATTTATCAATTTTCAAGTGCCTAAGTACAGAAAATTATTTTTGAGGCCCTGTCGAGTGAAAAATCACCTCGTAAAGTAATTTTTGTCCAAATTTGCGAAATTTCTTAATTTGGTTTATTATTTCTAATAATAAGCCTATGTGATTGTATCGCAAAAAAATTTTATAACCCCCCCTCAAACTTTGTCACTTTACGTTTCAAGGTGCGTAGAATCCAAATTTGCAATGTCCGTCCCCCGTCCGCGGCACTTTTCTTAGCAACACTGGACCGATTTGGTTCAAATTTGGTATATGGGCTCCATTTGGGGTCTAGTTGTGCCGCGAAGCTTTTGGTTGATGTAGGTCACTTGTAAGGGGTGAAAATTAAGGGTTGAAATTTTCAAGAGTGCCATAGCTCGAAAACTCTCGAAATAAAGGTATCGTTTTTTCACCAATTTCAAATAGTATTGAATTTTTAAAAATTTTTGAGACCACCCGGAGCTCTGTAGGACAAACCGTTCGGTCCCTACGAGTACTTGAAGGTTTTCCTTCGATAAAACAGAATCATGAGTGTGAATCGCAAAAGAGGTCGCATTCAAATTTTATCGGACTAAAATGCGATCGCTGTTCATTTCTTCGATTTGTATACAGTTTTGCCTTCTGCGTAACCAGTAATCAAATTTCCATATGAAGCTTTCTATTTTTCCAATCGAGTGTGAAGCGTTTAGTTCTTTCTAATAAACTTGATTGTG
Source organism: Apolygus lucorum (assembly GCA_009739505.2). Taxonomy (NCBI): domain Eukaryota; kingdom Metazoa; phylum Arthropoda; class Insecta; order Hemiptera; family Miridae; genus Apolygus; species Apolygus lucorum. Next base: position 60,520,421 of record CM019183.2, on the reverse strand, counting down.
AAGGTGTGAAGCCAGTATGGTGTGGTAGGTAGTACCTAGCTGGTAGGTAAAAAAAAGTTGGTAGGTAAAAAAAATGTTGGTGGGTAAAAAACGCTGCAAATCATTGCTCAAAGGCTTCTTCACTCTTCAGATCACTGATCAGCTGAGTGAGCTCCGAATCCATTTTCAATCCTATTGAATGGAAGTGCTCTTCCAGGCGTCTCCAGCATTCGAGGAGATCTTCTTCACTCCTCAGATCACTGTTCAGCTGAGTGAGCTCCGAAGCCATTTTCAATCCTATTGAACGCAGGAGCTGAAATTTGAGAGGGAAGGTCAAGGGAGAATACAGATGGTGGTAGGTGCTATTGATGGAGAACCAGTGATCTACACAGAAGGGTGATCTATACAGAAAATAATAAACCTTTGAGCAATGATTTGCAGCGTTTTTCTTTGTCTTGGGGTACGTAAAACGATAAAGGTGGTAAAGGTAAAAACGTGGTAAAGGAAAACTCTAGCAACCAAAGGGAAAGAGAAAATTTTGCCAATTTGACAAAAATGAATCAATTTTCACCCCTCAGAACCCCAAAAATAATTTTTTTAGTTAAGTACTAGAAAGATGGGAAATTTGACGTCCTTTCCAACGGTGCCCTTATTTTTACGTTTTTACCGTTATGGTAATTTTATTGTTATGAAGTCGAAAAGACAGGAAAAAAAAACAGCGCTCCCCTTGGACCCCCCAGATGCTATCTAGTTGAAGCTTACAGCGTAAATTACATGAACAGTTTGTTCAGACTTACCGACTTCTCTGCAGAATTCGCAACAGTATTTTTCGCCGCAGCAGTGCCATCAAATCAGATCCCTCTAAATCACCACTTTATCCTAGACTTAGTCTAGTAGACAACCTAGTCTAGTAGACTATTTCAACCAAAACCTCCATTTCCCGCACTAAAAGCACCAATCAATTCCTTTAAGTACCTCCCACTTATTTTTTTCTCCCATTTTTCCACATTCTCCTCCCGAGTTTGTTTTCATTTTGCAGTGTTACCTCGGAATTAGTAGGTGGGCTGCCAACTAAAATTATTCATGTCCGCAGTAATGCCAACCTAAGCATGCCTGTTTTCTGTTTTTCTTGTAATTACATCGTTAAATTAGGGTTTGTAACCATATAGTAATTATTCTTTTGTGTTTTCCTTATTTGAGATAGGGTGTTTTCAGTAAATTTAGTGAAAATAGTGATAATTAGTGTCAGTGCCTCTTACACAACAGTGCCTAGTGTCTACAACAGTGCCTACAACAGTACCAGTGTTTCCACTTCGTGGGAATTTTTCCCTTTTGTGGGAAATTCCGGGGGTCCGAGGGAAAAAAAAGGGAAACTTTTTTCTGTGGGAAAAAATTCCCACAGTCAATATTTTTGACCGATTCTTTCATTTTATCACGCTTTTTTGTGCAATGATATAATCTAGGGTCGTACCAATACCTCACGTATCCTACATATTTTTTTTACTACCTACATGTTTTTGACCAACAAACTACAATACAAAGCTGACGCATGATCACGCTTGGTCAAGGCAGAAGTAAAGATGAACAACAACAACGTGCTTACCAGTAACAAGAAGCTTCGAGTTCGAGACAAAGGTCGTCTCGTCATCATGTTATTCTCGTTAGTCAATGTTATTGTAAACAGTGAGTCTCTTATTTTTCACCAACCGTGCGACGTTAACATCATTCGTCTTTTCCGACACCCATTTCGTTTTAGGTATGTATCTATTCAATAGTAATTATCTGCATACGATATCGTTTGAAGTGGCAGGGGAAGAATAGTGTCTTGGCTTCTTGTCCACTCAAACTAGTTTCGAGAGAAATGACTTCCATGTTTCTTAATTCAAGACAATTCAGAAAATGGACTAGGATGGTTATTCCCGAAACCTTATAGAAGAAAAAATATATCATGGAAAATCATTTGTCCAGTGTAAAGAGTCTAAATTTAGACTCTTTAGTCCAGTGAAAGGTAGGAAAAATTCATCAAGGGCTATGGGAAATTAGGAGGGAATTTTTTACTTGTCTGTGGGAAATCGTGGGAAATTTTAGGATGGGCTGTGGGAAATTTTGGTTTGGTGTGGTGGAAACCCTGAACAGTACAGTGCCTAGTTACAAGCATGGAAGAATACTTCTTCCATGTTACAAGCAACTAGTCGTTGTCACGCCCATTCGTTTGTGCATCATTTGTCTCCATTACTCTGTGTGCATCAGACATCAGCCATCAGCAACTTCTCTCCAGTACTCTGTGGTCAACTGGTCATCGGTCTGCTAAGCAGACTCTGCTTAAACTTGTCGGCCATATTACGTTGTTCCTGGAACTGCCAACGAATTTCTTGGAGTTATCCACGAACATCCGCTCTCTCTATAGTCTTCTACCTCAAGTTCGCCTTCTGATTTACGGAAAACACCAGAGAGGAGTTGGAGTCAGCAAATTACTGGTGCCCTACACCACCTGGCCTATACCTATCTCCAGCCTTGATGTTTTCTCCAGTGTCTAGCTGTGCATTCACTGTTTGAGCTTCTCCTTGTGCTTCTGGTAAGGCTGACAAGCTTTTAACTTATTTTCTGGTGGTCTCACCTCTTGGGCCATCACTGCAACATCTACCTACACCACTGCTACTCATACCTACCTGCCTATGAACGTCCAGGGGGAAATTATTATAGTAATATAACATTTTTTATGAATACCTATTGTTTCTCTAGGTATATTGAGTGTAAGTATTTTCTCTTTCACTCCAGGGGCCACTTTTAGGTAGGCACCTGTTGTGATCAGCTTCCTCTTCGCATTTCTGTTTATTAGCTTCCTTAGCTCAGTGGTAGGAGCTCCGATTCAGAATCGGAACAATAGGAGATCGATCCCCGGTCGAGGGAAGTTAATTTTTGATGATTCAACAATGTGGCGCAGTCGTACCAGACCCGAATGGTCTCCTCAGCATTTCTCTGAGAAAAATAATTCATTATGATTAGGTCATTAAAACAACTCCCTCCCAAGACACGATTCAAGCCACAGCCTATTTGGACAAACGTGGAGGTCAGCAGATCCCCCGCCCCGTAAATAAGGAAGAATAACAAAAACTCCGAAGCCAGTCAAAAATACGCGTTCTCACTGGGTTGGCCTGCCTTACACACTACAACGTTTTAGCCAAATTTAGTGCGGAACCTTTAGTTGAAAGCAGGTATAACACAGAATTTATAGAATCTAAAATGCATTAACACTTTCAGTGCGGGCGTCTACCCGGGTAGACGGAGAGTCTTCCCCAGCCCACTGCCGTCTACTCGGGTAGACTGAGCCCGTTGCATTGACTCATCGCATTCCAAGGTTAGTAAGTTACCGAAATAACCGTTACAAGCGCCAGTTGGGCGGAAAATTCCTTCAATACCTTCCTGGCTTCATGCTAGATAGCGTCGGAAGCAGATTGGAAGGTTTGAACACAAGTTTCAGTCGTACCTTCGAGGCAACTTGTACGTTGTAGCTCGGTCGGGCAGGTAGCGTGCAGTGGGTGGCGTTGGACGGCTAGAGGCTCCCGCATTGAAAGTGTTAAGAAAAGCTCGGCACGGCGCTTCATGCCTCAAAAACTGGAGTGTCGAAAAGGCCGCTAGACCGACGGAGATCACCCTCCCAACGTAACGTTTTTCGGGTAGTTACTCTAGGGCAATAACATGTTCCATGTTAATAAAAATCGAAAGAACAAGGGGTTAAAATAAATTGCCATGAGACATTTTTCTTACTTAAATTAGTTGCAGGATCGACCCCTGAAGACATCCTGTATTTTTACTTTCCAGATGATCCTTACGTCATGTAAGCCCCTTTTGGATACTTTACCACCACACATTTCTCAGTCTGTGTTTCACAGTACAGCTATGTTGGTAATTGGTTCGAATGGTGACTGGAAGAACGACCCAGGGAGAGTCAAAGAGAGGTCAGATTTTGTTTATCTTGGTGCGTATTGTTTTAAAATAACCGAAGAGTACCAAATCTCACTCGGAGCGACAGTTCTACAGAGACATTTTGGGTAAATATCGCTCTCGGTTAATCTAATACAACTCTAGGGTCGAGCTTTTGCTCTATCAGCTTGTTTCCAAGTTTCCGTAAAAATACCGGATGAACAAATGGGATGTCAGTCAGTCGCCGTTCGATCCTCGTTCCAGGTTAGCATTTTGCTCAAGAACCGGCGCTCAAAGTTTAAAAGTTGTAACCTAAATTTGAAGTTTTCAATGATTTTTGAAATGCATTAGTGTGTTTACATAGGGAATTGAAAAAACCAAAAGATTGCCGCTGGAATCGTAAAATCAAACAGTAATAATTACTGTTTGATTGGCAATTATTGCCAGCAGAAAGTGGGAAAAATACTAACTGAATTAACAGTTTTCTCCACTTTTCTCTGGCAATTATTGTTCGACTAGCTAAAAATCCTGCTAAATGCTGGCAAAAACAAATCGTAGATGATATATCGATACCTTGAAGCAGAAAAGTGCTATTTCCACACATATTTAATTATTTTTAATTTTCAGAAAAACTTAAATATTAGGAGAGGGATATTACACTCAGTTACACTTCACCCAGATTGGAGTTTTATCTCGCAAAATAGCTCTCTCCTCCGACTCCCTCCGCCCCAACTCCTCTAACTCCTTTTGCCTCCAACCCCCCCCCCCCCCTACTGCCCGACTCCTCTAACTCCTTTCGCCTCCAACCCCTACCGCCCCCGTCTCTTCTAACTCCACTCGCCTCTGATTCCTGTGATGTACATACGAGGGTGGATCAAATATAAACGGGACTCTGACCTCTGAGCGTGGACGGTTGACAGAAGCAGGCCCGTCACTTCGAGATTGTTTGAACAGGTTCATTAGAAGGTGGATGAGGGGGGCGTCTCCCCCTTTACAACCTTTCATGAGTAGTTATCGCGATGTCTGAACAAAAGGTGCCCGTTTCCATTGAGCAACGAATTATCATAAAATTTCTTACCCGTAAAAGAGTCAAACCTTCGGAAATTTTTCAAAGGTTGACTGCCCAGTTCGGGGACCAAACCCTCTCTAGGACCCGTGTGTTTGCCTGGCACAAAGAGTTTCAGGAGGGAAGAGAACGAGTAGAGAATGAGGAACACGATCGTCGTCCCCGGAGCAGCATTACGGATGAGAACATTCAAGCGGTTGTGACATTCTTGAAGATGATCGACGTGTGACTGTCTCCGAAATCGCTGAGCAGGTAGGGGTAAGTTATGGCAGCTGCCAAACGATCATTACAGAGCACCTAGGATTCCGTAAAGTGTGTGCCAGATGGGTCCCTCGCCTTTTGACTGCAGATCAGAAGTTGAGACGTTTGGAGGTCTGTCAGAGGCTTTTTGCAAGGTTTGAGGAAGAAGGGGAAGCATTTTTGGCTAGCATCGTCACTTGCGACGAAACATGGGTCCATCATTACACACCCGAATCGAAGCAAGCCAGTATGGAGTGGCGGAGGAAGGGGGAGACAGCCCCAGTGAAAGCAAAAACTCGACTGTCTGCTGGCAAGGTCCTTGCAACTGTTTTTTTCGACTATCGAGGCGTTTTGCTATTTGATTTTTTGCATGAGCAAAGAACAATCAATGCTGCCTACTATTGTGAGCTGCTGACTCAGGTGAGGGCTGCATATCGCAGCAAAAGACGGAATCAACCAATTCGTGACGTCATCCTCCTCCACGACAATGCAAGGCCCCATACTGCAGCTCTAACTGTTCAAAAATTGGAAGAAATGCATTGGACTCCACTTGATCATCCTCCCTACAGCCCTGACCTATCGCCCTGTGATTTTCACTTGTTTGGGCCACTTAAAGAAGCCCTAGGCGGACAGCGATTCGAGGATGATGAGGGGGTCGAGGGGTTCGTGCGCAATTGGCTTCAGACGCAACCTTCATCGTTTTTTGATGCTGGGATTAAAAAACTTCCTATTCGCTGGGAAAAATGTGTCACAAAAGCAGGAGACTATGTAGAAAAGTGACATATACCCGCTTTTTATTTTCTAACAAATAAAATTTAAAAAAAAATAAAGTTCCGTTTATATTTGATCCACCCTCGTACATGCGTACAGTTGGGGTTTTATGTAATTAGATTTTCCAGCGGCAATCTTTTAGTTTTTCAACTCCCAATAGGCTCTAATGAATTTGAAAAACCTTAAAATATTCAAATTTAGGTACAACTTTTGAGCGCCGGTTTTTGAGAGAAATACTAACCCAGAACGAGGAATGAACGGAGACCGACTGAGACACCCTTAGTGGTCATTGTTTATCGGAAATGAAGCAGATACAAGGTTGAGTCTATTGTCTATCCATGTCTGACAATTTGAGCACGTTTTCTCCAGAGAGCGCATATCGAAATGACCGGAGATTCAGAGTAAAGATTCAATTTTAAAAGAGTCAAATTTCGCAGAAAAAAAAAAATTTGCTTTTTTACTTGATTTGTTAAACATGTTATATTCCTAAAAGATTTTGGTTTTGCTCTAGGTAGCTTGGAAATGTAACGCTCTTCCTAACGAATCTTCTCATTTACTTGGTAATAGCAAAAGTTGTGATAGTTTTAAAGACGTTGGTAAGGTCGAAAACACGAAAAAAATCTTCAAATTAAAAAAAAGGGGTTAAAACAAAATTGCTAGGAGACATTTTTTGTTGAAACTACCTTGTAGAATCGATCCTTGAAGTTACGCCCAAATTAAGTGTAGAAACCCTGTATAATAAATTGGATGTATTGAAAACTTGTACAACACTGATTGCGTACCTATCTATTGTTTTGTGTTTTTTATTAAGGAAAACTCCTTATATAGACTCTCTGCAGAACCGAGCTCTAATTAAAGATACTGTGGAATGGAAGACTGTGATAATGAAAATTCTCCAAAACGCAGCCTGTAGCGAAAACGTTACAAATGTGTGCAAGAAGAAAGAATTTGTGATCGGAGGGTACCTGTTTTCTAAAGGAAAATATTCTCAAGATAGTCCGATGTTCCGAGTGATCACACATGTCCTGGAAGAAAAAGACTGCTATAAAATCATCTGCAAGAATATAAGGTATACATTTATCAGGGATGGCGGAATTTCAATCAATATTTAGGGTTTTCATTCTTCATTAAGATTGTCGCCTAAATAATCAAAGCTCTTTTTCATAGTGTATTGTTGGTGCACGAATGTTTTGGTACATTCGAGGTGATTAGACGAAAAATTCAATGATCTCTGCGAGTTATATTTGCTCTTTATTTGGGATTTCCTTGTTCCTTCTGACTCTCTGCTTTCAGCATTCTTTCTCCCTCATGTGAATCAAGCGTTAGTTAGGCGCCTTCTTGTCTGCCATCTCTCCTTAGCGGTGGCCTCAGTTGTATCCTACCTCATTAGTCGTCACATTTTGTCTTCCTACGTAGATAATAATAATAATCTCTCCCATGTGCGCAGAACGTTTCAAATTAGGGGTATGTCTGTACAACTGAATTGCGACTGTGGAACCTAGTATCAACTTGTAACGGTTCCATGCTGTGACAAAAACTCAACCCTTGCCAGTACAGTTCCCTTACTAGCACAACTCGATGGAGTGGGAAGTATCCATGGATCCTTGTGTAAGCACCAGGGTTTTTAGTTAATAAATCTGAGTTTACGTCGTGATGTCAGAAGTGAGGGTTAAAATCCCACCGCTGCCACCATTTGTAAGCTCCAGGTTTTCTAGTTTAAACAAAGTTTTATTGATGTGAAAGCTGAGGGCTCTGAATGACTATTTGAATATTAAACTAAAATTCCTGTTGGAAATCAAACCAAATATAAATTGAGAGTTTACATTGACATAAGCAAAGGTAAATAAATATCTACACCTAGTTTTATGATGAAGTTAAATTTAAAATAGGTGGCGATAATTACCTGGTAGGTAGCTGTAGCGGCTCGAAGGTCTGTGCAATTTACTAAAGTAAAATTCAACCTGAAGGGCCTAGGTACTCTTAGATCACCGAATGTGTCTATGTCTGATGGATTGACGTTGTTTTCCTGAAGGGAAAATATCAAGAGTACCTACGTGAAACGTAGCTGCGCACGAAGCGCACTAAAATCCTAACGGTGCACGAAGTGCACGGTAAACCAAACGGTGCACGTAGTGCACGAATTCCCTATTACGCACGTTTTACCTGTCTGTTACGGGAACCAGGTGGTTGAAATGAGAAATGCAAGGTTACAACTACTAGGAACCTTTTAATTAAAAATGAAATTGTAAATTGACTCGAAAATGCAAGTTATGATAAACGAAGTTGACAATGTGAATTTACAATAAATGTTTTTACAAAATGAAATGCGTTTTACTCTCCTTACTTCCTTTCTTCAATATTCAACAATCTCTACTACTTCAAACAACTTTGACTTGACTCTACTGAAATGTTCATTAACTTTACTGCTGACTAGCTTTACTGTCTACACATTTTGCACACTCTAACATTGGCCAATGAATAGATTTAGTTTTGTTACACTCACAGCGGCGGGGCCCGAAGGAAATCCGGAGGTGGTGATTTTGGTGAAGATTCGAAGATGGTCCAACTGGGTTGTCTCTGGTTCTTCCAAGGAGACGGTGGGAGGGGACGTCAGAATTAAAACGCGCCGGAATCAATCTGAAGGGGGTGGCTCACTACTTTGAGCGGGAGGAATCGAAAAACGTTTCGAATGAGAGCTTCCAGGACGAGGGGGAGAAAGCGTCAAAGACTAGGACTCGAATGGCAGCTCCACGCCGTTGTAGTGAGATATCTTTCCAGTGGCCCCCACCCTCCAGCTCAAGGCGTCCAGGCCGGGTGCAGATGGCCGACCATGATTGGTTGAAGTTGATGTCATGTCGTCAGGAGCGCTTCTGGTGGTGGATGCCCGAAGGTGGTGTTTGGGCGTCCAGGAGCGGGGACGGTTCTAAGCCCGCTCCTTGCCTGCCGGCCCCCATGGAGGAAGGGAGTATTGGTGGTATGTTACTCAGCCCCATTATTGTGCTAGAGTATCAGTGAGCCGGGGCTCACACTTGGACAGTGTAAAATATCCATGAAGCATCTAACTGAAGCATCTCCTTCATACGACCAATCTGGATGTATCGATGCGAAATCTGGGGATCAGCGGCTGCCTCCCATATTAAAAAGATCCAGACCACACAGAACCGAGTTCTTCGGCAAATCACGGGTGCGCCTTGGTACGTCCATAATGACACCCTACACAGAGACCTCGATATACCGATGGCAGTGGACGTAATAAAGGCACAGTATAACTGGTTACACAGTGTTATGACTGCGTGTCGGCGTGTGAAGGCGATCGGCTTCACTTCGGCTTGTCGATTTGATTGGTCCCTACTCAACGAAGACAAAGGACGGGACAACACTTGATGCCCGGCGCGGGTTACTGCAGACCGTGTGCAAGAGTGTTTAAGACCGCCAGCTCGGATACATACCTAGGCACGATTGCTCGCCGACCCGGGGAATGCACCACATTTACCTATGCCTAGTTGGGGGCAGACAACTACTAGGGTAAATGGGAGCAGAAGCCGGCGCGATGAGCTTTATCGCATACCGAGACCTTCTGAGGAACTGTGGGCTTCAGAGAGAAGGCGAGGTAGAGTGAGAAATAAACAAGTCGAGTTTACGAAGACGAGTGCATGAATGACAGAAGGGGAAGCCCTGAGTCCTCCTTTTATATTGGTTGAACAAGGTAAGGGGAGAGTGGAAAAAGGTGACGTCAAGCGATGTCATTGTTCCCCGTACCTCACCTTACCTACCTGGCATGATGAGTCACTCAGAGTTTCCCTTGTCCTTTATTGGAGAACTAACATGGTTAAGAGTATGAGTCATTACACACAGCACTATGGAACACCATAGCAACCCTCTCGTCAGCATCATACCAGCCCAACACCTGCAGCGCCGTCACCTCAAAAGAAAGCATCCACAAGACGCAATACTTACTTCGGATGAAGACAGCTAACGTTATCTTGAAAACACGAGCGTATCCATTTCCACCACCAGCCTAACACCACGAAGTACATATAATGCAGTTCCTAAAAATAAATACATTACCTCATATATTGTTATTAAGTATCTGAAGTAGGACTGACAGTGGTCAGTACCGATAAGCAAAAGCCAAGTTAATTAGGTGTATAACCTACTATAATCGTTGTTACACGAACTGTAATGTATTATTGTACAATAAAGTTAAGTATATTTGATTTTAAAAAAAATCTAACTGAAACAATAACTTTGCCCTTACCAGTTCAGTTCCATGTACTGGGAAGACATCGAATCATGGAACGGGATCTTTTGGTTCAGTTAGCTCTTTTCTAAAGCAGGGATGATTTTATCTGAGAGGAGAACCTCACTTACCCCATAGAAAGCGAAAATGCGTATGTTTTCTATATGTAAAGAAACATTATTCTTTCCTTCAAATGATAGTCTATTTTTCAACACTTGTTTGAATTCTTTCCTCTCGTACACGTATTGCAAATTGAGATCACGAGAGTGGGATTTGATGGTGAGCAGTACCAGTAATGGAACTGTACCAGTAATTTGGAATGGTTACAACTTTGTCACTGTAAACGTAGGAACTGTTCCAGGGAAATGCCTGGAAAAAAAAAAGGAAAAAGGGAAATGCCTGCCTCTATATCAAATAATCACACATTATCATATTTTCCTCATCTTAGTTCAATAGTGGTGACATTGGATTAATGGAATGGACCTTTTTAATGACTGAAGCCGGCTTTACATGCGAACGTGGAGAATGGAAGGACAGAACGCAATGTAAATGGTTGTTTGGACAACTGCTGAGTATGGAGGCCGCCATTTTGTAGAGTGGTCGCGTAGTAGAAATTTCTATAGCGTTTCCATTGAGCACTCCAAAAATCCGTCGAGCTCTGCACCAGTCGAGAATCGACCATGATTCGATTTTTGCGTCCACCACGGAGACTGCTCACATGAACACACTTTTCTGCGTTCCTTCCGCCCCAAGTGAAGCCACCTTGACATATTATTTAACATTACAGTTGTAACAATTAGATACACTCAAGGAGGTAGGATACATCTGGAGCCAACACTCAGGAGAGGTAGCGGACATGAGGGTAACTAATGGGGAGCTCGCCGTTCAGACGCTTGTAGTAGGTAGTTCCCTGATTGGACATAAATATAATGATTTCTATTCTCCATCTGAATTCACAGTTGCGGGGCATTTTCTGTGGGCAAACTTCGATCAACGGGTACACTTTGCTTCCCAACCAAGGAAATTGGAGGACCTGGTTCACCAGTGACTTATGGTCGGGTTGTCGTCGGTGTTGGTAACTTCATCAAAGACGATCACCTAATAGCTACAAGATTCGACGTTGGCTACGTACTTATAGATTCGTTGATTTCGACTGCACTGCAGACATCCTGCTTGAGTACCTCGCTGGTCACATTGTGCCTCTTGGCAGCAGGAAATTCCCAACTGACGACGACTTGACGATTAAACGTGAAGCGTTAAACATTTCCTGAGCATCTCATGTTGATCATATTTATGGCGCATCATACTTCATATCGATGCCTTAAAGCACAAAGGAGCTATTTCCATCCAACTTCCACTTTTTTTTTTAATTTCAGAAAAACTCAAATTCAACAAAACTATTATTGAGTTTTCTTGACGATAATAGCTTGAAAATTTATTGAGGACATTAGAGAGTTTAGTGTAATAAGCCATTTTTTAGGAATTGTGCATTGGTGATAATTTCTTTTGCGTTTTTTTCAAAACATAGCTCCTTTGTGCTTCAAGGTATCGATATTACCTAATTAGCTCCGTTCATTAACACACATGACCAAGGGCTAACTCCCCTAGACTTCCACTGGGAGGACTGTAGGCACAGAGTAACGGAGACAAGTAAACAGAGGAGAAAGCCAACTTCAACATGGTCGGCAAGGGCTGAGGGGACTCTACTGCAGCGCTCTATTGGCAGGCTATGGAACTACAACGCTTCTTGGGCTTCCAGCTATGTGCTTTCAGCCCAGTGACTGTAGGGGAGACCTTCCCTGAGTGGGGACAGTCCTCTCACCTACGTCCTCCCTTTAACCCTATAGTGGTAGACCCCAGAGCGTTGCGCTCCCTCGTCCCATTTCTGGTCTGCAAAACAAATTGTTGATCAGCTGCATGGACTCTTTTTAGCTAAATTTTAAGTTTTTCGGTGTTTTGAATTCAGAAATGACCGTCATTTTTCCGCCGCGCACAGTTTGCTTGCAAAATAGGGCAAAGAGGGACATAAAAAACGAAAATTTATTTATTTTTTTAATAAAAAAAAACGCTGCAAATCATTTCCCAAAGGTTTATTATTTTCTGTATAGATCCCTCCCTACCCACCGTAGGTACCTACTAGGGTATTTTTGAAAATTTCAACCCCAACCACCAACCAAATGGAAATGAAGTTTTTTCTTGGTTTTAGCTTGCAAAAACCCATGGGAAACAGTAAAAAAAAATCGCAAACAGTTTTTTGGTTGCAGACCTATTTCTGAATACTGTGGTTAACAGTGGCTATCCTGAGGGACCTTGCCCTCCTCTGTCCCCCAACCCGTTCACAGGTCAGTGTGAGGAACTTTCTTGCACAAAACCGTTAAAGTGTCAAATCTCTCGGCTATCTATCCTTCGTGTATTTTTGTTTAAAACATGTATACGTATCTTGTAAATCTCGTAAAATGATTGAGCGCTCTTTTGACCCCAAGTAATGGCTGCAGCGGCTTGAGGTCAAATTCGGAATATCGAAACCAAATTCAGACTTTTCCAATTCAATGTGAATGTTCATCATTTCATTATCAAAATGCTCGAACTTTTGTACCACCTTCCTCACCACCAGTAAATGCAACTCTGGGATATAAAAACGTCTAGTATTCGATGAGCACAGCAGGAGTAGCAGTTTAGCTCGTTTTTTAGCGTCACTTGAAGATTCTTATTTGTAAATTTTATTTGATGAACTAACTTCCCCCGACCAGGGATCGATCTCCTATTGTTCCGATTCTGAATCGGAGCTCCTACCACTGAGCTAAGGAAGCGAATGGACAGAAATGCGAAGAGGTCGCTGATCACATCTCCCCCCCCCCCCCCCCCGTTAGGAGATCTTAGGTACTCCGTTATCTAGTCAGGGAGGCTGTTTTGGCCGGCGTTTTACAACCCAGTAAGAATTCGTATTTTTGACTGGCTTCGGAGTTTTTTGTTATTGTTCCTTATTGATGAGGCGGGGGATCTGCTGACCTCAATGTTTGTCCAAATAGGCGGTGGCTCGACTCGTGTCTTGGGAGGGAGTTGTTTTGATGATGACCTAATCCTAATGAATTATTGTTTCTCTAAGAAATGCTGAGGAGACCATTTGGGTCCTACCGACTGCGCCACATAGTTGAATCATCAAAAATTAACTTTCCTCGACCTGGGATCGATCTCCTATTGTTCCGATTCTGAATCGGAGCTCCTACCACTGAGCTAAGGAAGCAAATGGACAGAAATGCGAAGAGGTCACTGGGGTTCAAGATTCGGGATAGATGAGGAAAAATAAATCGCATAGGATCGATCTATTCAAATTCCACAAGCAGTAAATGCATAATTTGAGTACCAGGTACCTAATTCACCGTCATTGATAAGAAAATAATCAAATTGATTAAAAAATATAAAATAAAAATCAAGTAACGCTAAAAAACGAGAATAAACTATTTCTTTCCTTTTGTTACTTCCATTATTCTTGCAAAAACCAAGGCCATGAGGAAAAGTATCACCACGTGATTCATGAAAAATGGCGCAGAATCAGGTGCCACACTTGGGGTTTACCGTCAAATCGAAAATGCTCGCAAACGCTAACTTAGAGCGATTCTGGACGAAGTAAAATGTTCATAACATTTGACGTAGAATCCGAATCTGCAATAAAAAATGGGGGTTCCATTTGGAAAAACTAAGTGCGCGCATGCGCGTAAATGTGGTGTTCGAATTGTTTGCCAACAAATAAGGAGAAGGTCACTTATACAAGTTTTTTGGTTTAATATTTTAAATAATAAACCTTTGGAATCGACCAATACAACCCCCCCCCCTCAAAATTGGTTGTTTTACGTTTCAAGGAACGTAGAATCCAAAAATCGAATTTTGGCCTGCGGCACTTTCCCCAGTTAGCATTGACCGATTTTGATGAAATTTAGTATTTAGGCTCCATTTGGGGTCTAGTTGTGCCCCGCAGCTTGATGTAGGTCACTTCTAAGGGTTGAAATGAGGAATTTCACCATGTCGGAATTTCCTATTTTTGACCCCAAAATCGGATTCAGCACCTCGAAAAACTCCCTAAGGCAAACTTTCAGCCCGAACTTCCTAATTTACGAATAAACAAAACAGCGTAGAAAATAAGAATGTTTTAAAAAACTGGGAAAATGACGTCATGCTGGAATAGTTCATTTATGGCCGCTTGAAGCGCTGAGATCGAGAAATCCATAGTCCCCAGATGCAAAATTTCATGAAGTAGTAGATGTGTGTGATTGGATCAAAAAAATACTTAGCCTCGGCTGGGATTCGAACCCGCGACCCCTGGAGGACAGTTGAAGTTACGGCTGTTACAAGGAATTCACGTTTGCGCATGCGCAGTCGCTTCTATCAGTCCGGGGATAATGATTTTCATAGGGGACTATCTACAACGTAATCCACATAATCCCAGAAAATTTCATCGAAATCGGGTGGAAAATGTGGAAGTTATGGCCGTTACAAGGAATTCACGTTTGCGCATGCGCAGTGGCTACTATCAGTCCTAAGATGATGATTTTCATAGGAGACCATCGAAATACTAGTCTGTAACATCCCTGAAAATTTCATTGAAATCGGATGGAAAATGTAGAAGTTATGGCCGTTTCAAGGAATTCACGTTTGCGCATGCGCAGTCGCTTCTATCAGTCCGGGTATGATGATTTTCATAGGGGACCATCTACACACCAACCCGCACAATCCCTGAAAATTTCATAGAAATCGGACAATAACTTCGTATAGTTATGCCTGTTACAAGGAATTCATGACAGACAGACAGACACGGAACCAAAATTGTTCAGAAAGGTCTAAAACGAAAAACGCGAGTGGAAATTTTGATTTTGGAGAACTTTTTTTTTTCGTCCTTGAAAAGTGAAAACAAAGCTTCCGCTACCTTGGTAGACTCGGAAGCAATAGAAAAAGCAAGATGGGGAAAATTAGGTTTCCTCTGTTTTTGTTTGATAACTTTTCTCTTAGAAAACACGATTTTGTTGTCCCAAAGGGCAACACTGGGAGGAGACGGCGATCCGAACAGCCCAATCAGCGAGCGTTCCCACTGCACGTCTGTTTTCCCGGTTAGTTTTGAAATAAAAAATTTTGATTGTCTCCCAAAAATAACAGGAGACTTATTTTCCGAAATCAGCCCGATTTTCATCTATCCCACACCATTAACTATTCAGGAAAAATGCAAACAGAAATCGGTGAAATTCCTCATTTAAAAAACGCTCTAACTCAAAAAATTTTGATATAAAGATATTGTTTTTCCATTAATTTGAGATAGTATCGAATTTTTAGAGACCACGCGGAGCTCTGTAGGACAAACCGTTCGCTCCCTACGAGAATTTAAGGATTGGACTCACGATAAATCAGAAACACGAGTGTGAATCGCAATAGAGGCCTAATCTCCGTTCAAATTTTAGCTGACCGAAATGCGATCGCTGTTTTTCTTCATGTTGGATGGTTGGTAGTAACAATGGCTAAGCCGTGTTCTTTGCAGACGAGTGATCTACATAGAAAAATAATAATTTTTTGAGTAATAATTTGCAGCGTTTTTGATTTTCACACAAATAACGGAAATAGAAAGGGTGGTCCAGTCGGTAGGGTAAAGTCGTGTACCTTGGGTCGGATGTACCTACCTTGGGTCATTTCCAAGATTTGTAGGAAGGACTGCTGAAAAAGATTTTGTGTCCACCATAATCTTAACTGTTCATCGAGACAATGAAATAAGAAGAAGTTTCATCTTCACAGATTTGACGCAGGATTGATAAGAATTTCCTAAAGTTTTTCTAACCTTTTTCGGAGTTTAGCGGCTCCGTTTTTGATGGTCCCCAAAGAACGGTAAGTGTTTTTTTCTCATTGTTTTGGTAGTAAAGTGATGAAAAACAATCAGTTAATCAGATGGTGTATAGTTTTGTGGTTAATTACGAGTGATAACTCGTCATTAGATGTTTAGTTTTAATTGGTGCATTCGTGTACCTTGAGTCATTTTTTGCTTGTACCTTGGGTCAGCCAGCTTACGTTGTTTTTTCATTTAATTCGTATGATTCGAAGTGCAAACGGAATTAAATTATTCCAGTTCCACCGAAAACGCTTGCAGAAGCTGTGGATGAGCTAAGAGAAGGGTTTTCCATCCGTCAACCTTTGACCAAGGACAGGCAACCGTCAGATTCACCCAAAAAAGCATTTTTCGTTTGGCAAAACGTAGAAGATTTGGAGACATCAACGGAATCCTGCCAGAACCAACAGTTAGCCGATGAGGCAAAGTTTGCAATTTCATTGGCAGGCATTACGGTGTTTTAATGTCTTTTAATTCTCAATAGGTAGGTAGCTTCCAATTTTGGTTTATTATTTTCAACAATTAATCTATAAAATCGACCTTGTTTATATTTTCTACTTCATGACCTGTTTATATATTGCCATTTATACAGCGTTTTTCTTTATAAGGAATAAGTTGTCAGAAATAGAAACTTTTAATGTTAAAACAATAAGATTTCTATCAAAATGTCATACTATTCTAATAATAATAATTTGTAATGTGTTTCTTGGCTGAGAGTTCCTAAATAAGACTTTTCAAACACCGAACACATGATTTCTCACTAATACATGTGTTTTTAATATTTTAACAATGTTTTTTTTTTTAAATTTCTGTCTGCGACCCTAGGCACAATTCCCGACTCAAGGTACAACATTCAGGAATGTACCTTGGGTCAAATTTCAAGTTTTTTTGAAAACATCACTTTATCAAATGTAGTGATTTTAGCTAAAATTCTTCCTCTCATTTGTTCCCAAGTTGTCACCCTACAATTTAAAAACAAAATGGGATTTTAACACAGAATGTGTTTTTGCGATGACCTACCGAAAAAAAATCGTCACGAAAAAGCGACAGAAAAAACCGTTACGCGCCTTTTATAATGATTTTCACGTGCAACCACGTGGTAAGGAAATAGAACTCCCGCAGTGTTCATTGCACAGAAATTGTTCACCATTCGTTGGAAAGCTCTCAATTTATATAGTATTTTTCTTGTAGTTATATATTTATTTATATAACATTTATAGGGTTTTAGACCAAATTAAATGTCTAACAATTATTTATTTTATTATTGCCAAAGACTCCACATTTATTATTGTTGTTTTTTATTTAACGGATGACTAGCATCGCAAAAACACATTCTGTGTTCCTATGATTTCATACAGAGTATGGAAAAAGAAATAAACCGGGGGGTGCAGGGGGGCGGAGCCCCCCGCCGAGGCGCAAAGCACCGAGTTTTAGAAGGTTTTTTGAACATTAAATTTGAGTTTGAAAAAAAATGACCCAAGGTACACGACCTTACCCTACTTATGACACACCTTGTATTCCTACCTCAAGTAAAAACCCAACAAACATGTCCGCTATTGGGACTTGAGCAACTTCAAGAAACTCGCATGGCAGACTGCTTACAAGGGAATAAAACATCCTCATTATGGTAAGACAATTTTTATTTAAGAAGGAAAATAATACATCCTGACTGATAAGTTCAAGTTAGGCACATTCGTTTTGTACAAAGTGAAACAAAAAAAATAGGCGATTTTGAATCGGCAGGTTAAAAAGGCCAAGATTTACATTTGGATCATACGAAAGTCTATATTTACAAAACTTACATTATAAAATTCTACGAACATCTCTTACACTAATCTTACATTATTAAGTATGTAAGTACATTGTATTATAATGCATTACAGGGAAGTCTTATGAGAAGAAATACTGTCCCGAACCAACATGACAGCGAAAACGTGTAGCTTTGAAATTTCACTCGAGCTTACAATTATGTGCGAAAGATTTGATTTTCATGAAATTATCTCCTTAGTTCCACTTAGCAAGTTCTAGGGACACGTATGCGCAGTTTAGTGGTGGTCCAAGGTTGGCACGAGGCAGAAACAAGTTTGATCTTCTTCAGGAGGGCATATTACATCATAATAATACCTACGTAGTTCTTCAGAGCGAGGTACCTGCATGCCGAGGGGAAAGTGGCAACATAACCAACCTGCTTTGGTGCATGACAACGTCACCTAGTTTAAATGGAACATAACAACACCACTCAACTGAAGCGATGAACGACATCACAACTGAAATTATGAAGAACAGCCCCTAACTCATGTTTTTGGGCGTATGGACTTTATTCGGTATCTTCGGATTTAAACCTTCCCTCGCTATCTGTTAACCCTATTCTTGGCAAATTTACTTAAAGCATTTCCGAACCAAATTAATTCTTTCGCGGAAATCAGCTCAGTGAAGATGAATTGGGATGATGGTCGTCATGAATTGGTAGGATTAACATGGATGGTCCCCTAAGAATTGGGAGGATGGTCGTCATGAATTGGTAGGATTAACATGGATGGTCCCCTAAGAATTGGGAGGATGGTCGTCATGAATTGCTAGGATCAATATGGATGGTCCCCTAAGAATTGGGAGGATGGTCGTCATGAATTGGTAGAATTAACATGGATGGTCCCCTAAGAATTGGGAGGATGGTCGTCATGAATTGGTAGAATTAACATGGATGGTCCCCTAAGAATTGGGAGGATGGTCGTCATGAATTGGTAGAATTAACATGGATGGTCCCCTAAGAATTGGGAGGATGGTCTTCATGAATTGGTAGGATTAATATGGATGATCCCCTATGAATTGGGAGGATGGTCCCCTACAAATTGGAGGATGGTACCCCCATTAATTGGTAGGATTAATATAGTATTAAAAGTATTAATTTGACTTGGAAATGCTATATTATGTGATAACACCTTTTCTCGATTCTAAAAAATTTTGGCGGGGTGGCTTAGAGCTCTGCAAAGCCTCAGCATCTCTTCTTTATGATCTTAGGTTTAAGTTGGGAACGTTGTTAAGAAGGTTTCAACCTCCTATAAAAGCATATTATGTCTCGAATCTGGAATGAGAGACGCTATAGCGCACCTACCAGTCTTAGAGGTGCGGGCTTTGTCACACAAAAAATGCGTTCATACGTATAATTATCAACACCCTCTGAACCCAGAACTTGGCAAAATGTCACCATGCTGTAAAATACAGAGAAATAGTACGAAAGCTAGAAAAATCTCATATACTCCAACCCTAATTGAGGGAGAAACAAAATTTTTTGACAGCGATTTTGTCCCTTCGCCAAGAATAGGGTTCATGTTGGTGGTTTCCCCGAATACTCCGAGAACGAATAAAATCACTAGCGATGAGATTGCGGAAAACCATTTAAAGGCCTATCACCTCACGAGTTGAATTCCTTCCGAAACGGGTTGTAACCCGCTTTGAAAGTTTGGAAAAAATCGGGTTTGCCGTAAAAAACGGCTTATATCCGTTCGTTCTTCCAATTTCGGTCTCTCCATTCGGTTCTTACATCCAATCCAACCCTAGAGAACTTCCTTCGCCATGAAATTAGTTGAATTTATGTTTCCCACGAAACATTCCAAGTGGATATAAGCCCGTTCGAAAGCTCCTCAACTGAGGGTGGTCACACCTCACACAACATCGCCTAACGTGTCTTCTGAAAACTTTGCCAAAAACCACTTAGGCTGAGTTGTTCTGCGCCATTTCGGTTAGGTGGTTGTCATGGATCGAAGCAGGAGATTTATGTTGGGTATTCCAGAGGTGTATCGAACAAAGTGACTCACACAAAATAAAGTTACCAAGTTCAATCAACCACCTTCTAGTAAAATTAGACGTTTGTACGGGAATTAGTGGTGAAGCAAACTAAATAAGTCTGTTTTTTTTGTTCAAGATTAATCATTGGTTTTAAATCAAGAACTCATAATTTGGAATTACGTTTCTGATCAGAAGATACTCTACAAAATAAATTCTTTTGCCATAATAGAGGCAAGAAGTTAAGACGAATAATGTCGGGGAGGCAAATAGTCAGCCGTCCACCAAACCAAGAGTACTTCAAGATAATCGGCTTCTTACTTTATCCCGTCACTTATTTTAATACTCCCTCGAGGTAGAATTACTGATATTTACGCATTCAGTAATTAAAGGACCTCCAAATTTCAAACGAGCACAATTTCTCAGTAAAATGTTTAGGTAAAACCACTGAACATGATCATACAGATAATTCTACCTATGAGTGCGTGGTACTTGAGATGGAGTTCATCTTTTAAAAAATAATCCTATAAATCATATTAAAATATATTTTGTTGAAAAAAAATGTAATGAACCCTTTTTTTAGAGGTCTCCGTCAGTCGTCATTCGTTCCGAGTTAGTCTAATCGCTTACTCACCGGCTCTCGAAGTTGTAATTAAATTTGAAATTTTCGAAGATTTTCGAAATACATTAGCGCATCAACCTAGGGAATTAATGATTGCCGCTGGAATCATCGATATTGAACATCAATTGCCAGAGAAAAATTGAGGTCAGTGAATAAACAGTTTTTTCCTTTTTTCTCCAACAATGGGGTATTTCAGTCAATTTTTTTAATTTTTTTTTTTTTCAAAAGAGTATGGCTCAGGAATAACGGTAATCGGGTTTGTTCATCGAGACAATGTTTTTAAAAAATCAGAGAAGCTAAGGAAAGTTGAAGATTTGAATGGTGTGACGTAGCTAGCCAATCATGACGTAGCTAGCTATCTTTGAAAAAATCATGACGTAGCTATCTTTGAAAAAAGTATCCATGCACAGAGAAGAGATGAAACCCTTGTAGGACCTCTTGAATACTACTCACAAATGCGTGCGGCATAGTGTGCATTTATGGCGGCCCGCATTTTTTCAAACTTGTGATCTCTACCACATGTTATAGTATCATTGGGATAAAAGTTGGAGTATACAGGTTTTCAAGGGTGCTGAATCCAAATTTGAGGTCAAAAACCTGAATTTCCAACCCACCGAAATACCCCATTGTTGTTGAACTAGCTGAAAAGCCAGCTGAAAGCAGGTAAAAACAATTCCTAGTTAAGTATGTGGAAAAAACTGTAATACCATGACATAAAATGTCAACAACAAAATTATATATAAAAACGTAATTAAATTTATTAAGTTAGAAAAACAATACTAGGCGGTATCAGTACAGGAAGTGGCGACTCCCGATAGGCGCGCTGATGGTAATATTGGTCTACTAGAGAAACTTTGCATCCCTTTGGCGCATTCTGCTGGAGAACATAGAACTACTTATCTCTTATCATCAAGCAAATTCCCGCGCGTACAATAATTTTTCGCGAATTTCTCCCCCTAAAAGTGACTTGATTCCCCTCCTATTGCAGATTGAAGTTCAAGCATTTCCGAAGTTGAAATTTCGTGGCACTACACGAACATCAAATTTCTCACGGCTCTAATTTCGGTGTCAAGGTTTCACCATGGAAGGTTGACTCGATCGTTATAGTTCGCGGATCTGCCACCTAGGGGGCGCCACACGGATGCAAAGTCTCTGTGGTAGACCTATAGTAGTTTCTCGTACGCCCAATAGAGTGTTCTGATTAAAACTACCTTCGCATGATTGCATTGACTACAATTAAAATCAAAATGTAAATTTACAATTAAAATAAAAATAAAAATTTACAATTAAAATTGAGATGAAAATTTAGAATTAAAATCATGATGAAAATTTACAATTAAAATCAAGATGAAAATTTTTACAATTAAAATCGCGATGAAAAACTTTGAACGAGTATTTTGTGTCCTTAGCAACCAAATCATAGCGACACACCTTAGCGACCCTGCAGCACTTTATTGGACGCACGGGCAACAACTTACTTTGACAGGTACCGCCTAGTAAAAAAAATGACGTCAGGGCCTGGAATCGAACCCGGTTTCTCAGATGATCGGTGACATACACGTACAGTTGGGATTTTGTGTACTTAATAGATTTTGATGATTTCAGCGGCAATCTTTCAGTTTTTCAATTCCCTAGGTAGATACACTAATGTATTTCGAAAATCCTTGAAAATTTCAAAATTAGGTACAATTTTGAAACTTAGAGAGCCGGATCAGGAAGGAATGGTGACTGACAGAGGCCCCCTCAACTTTGAAGTTCAACAGGTTACACTAATAACTATTTTCTGCATCAAAGTTTCTGTGCATCAAACCACTCAGGAAAATCACTATTAAAAGAATTTCGAATGAAACAAAATTGTATCTGATTTGTCGTCGGTCCCACTACTTAACCCCTTGAGGTCCACATTATTTCTGACGGAATATTTTTTTTCTCTTCCATTTGATTCCAATGTGACTACTGATGATCCACGAAAAGGTTCACTTTCGTAGTCCAATTAGGTAATTAACAATAAAACAGGTCGTAGGTTAATTATAGCTGTTGAATGGCTTTAGACCCCTACGCAGACAAAGCTGCGCATCCAGTCTCTGTGGGTTGCGTGCCACAGTTGATGACCCGTTACCTTGACTGTTGGCAGTTCCATCCCAAGTAAAAAATAGCATAACTTGATGAAGAATAAACGATCCTTCCTTTTCCTCGAGTTCCGCTATTGTTACTGGTTCCAGAGCAACGCTGAACACGATCGTTTGGACTTATGATTGAAAAGAAATAGGGTTTAAGTTACCGGTCGGCCCCGACCCATTGGACCTGAAGAGGTTAATGGAAGTAAGAAGAGAGACCATGTAGTACGCAGTATCAAAGTTTGGACGCATCAGTGCTTTTTTTAAATAGTAAATTTGTGATCAGTGGCAAACATTTTATTACACCTCAAAATTGTACGGTTGTACCCACTTGGGGTCGTTCATCCCCTATCCTCGTACACCTACTTTTGCTCAGACTTTACAATTTTTATTGGTGGTCCGTTATTATTTATAGAACTAGATTAAAAAGGAATGTTGAATGTTTTTCCTAGGTCTGCCCGCGGGTCGGATCGTGACAGTATTGCTGGAAGTAGGCAGATCGTGGATCTCTCAGTTCCTGCCTCTGGCACCTCGGCCGGGATTGTTGAGGGGAATGGCACCAGGAGGGAGGTTGAAGGGCAGTCCTCCCTGTTCCTGCCTGTTGCTCTGGTCTTGTCTCTGATCCTGCCTTTGATTTTGGAAATCCTGTCTCTGATCCTGCCTTTGATTTTGGAAATCCTGTCTCTGTTCCTCCCTTTGGTTGGAGTAGTCCTGCGCTTGCTGCGCCCTGTGGTTCTGGTATTCTTGTCTCTGTTCCTCCCTTTGGTTGGAGTAGTCCTGCGCTTGCTGCGCCCGGTGGTTCTGGTAGTCGTGCCTCTGCTGGTCTCTTTGCTGCTGCTGAACCTGACCATCCTGTTTTTGCTGGAAACCTTGAGGTCTCTGCTGCTGCTGGGACCCTCTTTGAGGAGCTGCACCCTGAGGCACGTTTGGACCGTCATCCTCCTCTTCCAGTGGAGGTGCAATGGTAGTAGGAATCTGAAAAAACATCGTCATTAGCTACACTCTCTTTTAGGGCAGTGGAGGAAATTTTGTGAGAAACTATTATCATGGGTTAAAAACTATCTGGCGGGACATTACGAACGTGGTGGTCGCACGTTTCTTATTACATAAGAATATTCATTTCTTTGCCGAAGGATTCTGAATTAGAAAAACTAGATGGCGTTCGCTAGGGGCAGCGAGCATCTGAAATCAGGTAACGAAAACTACGTTGGAGTTTACTATTTTTGACACTTAGGAAGACCGTAGTAGTTGGTCAGGGTGTCCAGCGACCTGGAAAACCTGGAATACTCAGGGAATTTTACTCTACTGGAAAACTCAGGGAATTTCATTTTTCTCCCGAAAAAAGCCTGAGCGCCGAACATTTTTGGGGGAAGTTCAGGCAGTCTGAGAGAGAAAAGTTTAAGGACGGTTTAAGTAGTATTTTTCAATTATGTTCCAAATGTAGCAAATTTTCTCAACTATAACATTCTCAATTTTAGATTTCTATTTATTTATTTATTTTGTTCATTTTTGCTATTACAATTTATAATGCCCTCGCAATTGCTAATTTTTTTCTCGTGAATTTGCTAAAAGTGTTTATAAGGGTTCACTTGCAGCTAATGAATGCTAATCTGCACCGCGTACCTTTGTTTCTCCTCAACTAACTAGTCTGATACTGGTTACCTTATTAATTTTCATAATGAGATTTTTCCGAGTCTACCAAGGTTGCAAAAGCCTTGTTTTCACGTTCCAAAGTAAAAACAAAAAAAAAAGTTCTCCGATATAAAAATTTGCACTCGCGCTTTACGTTTCAGGCCTCCTGAACAATTATTTTGGTTCCATGATGTCCTTGTAACGGGCAAAACTATACAAAGTTATTAACTTATAATAAAACTTCTTAATTTTCCATCAGAAGAAATGTTAAGAGATTGTGCTTGATTAATGATTAGTTTCACAAAGTAGGTATATCATCAAATTATCATCTTGGAGATCAAAATTCGTGTAAATTTTCAAGGAAAAAGCAGTAGGTAGCGAAGATTAGAGAGAAATGGCATCAGGAAGGAATACTTAATAGCCTCATGAACCACATCTTCAGGAGCCTCCGAAGATATCGGACAGAAGAATTCTTCACATTCTACAGCTAAAAACTTCTCACGTTTTTCCAGAACGCCTGAATTCGCAAAAATGTTCACTGGGATAATTTTTAAGGAAGGATTAATTTGGTTTGGAGAAAGATTAATTTAGTTTGGGAAAGGATTCATTTGGTTTGGGAAAGGATTAATTATTTTGACTTGGAATTTCCACATTTTTCATCCGAATTAGATGAAATTTCAAGGAATTGTGCGAGTTGACGAGTAAATGGTCCCCTAAAAGGGTAGTGTAAGGTACTTAGAGATTGATGTTCATACGGATACGAGGAAGCTATGTGCCACACCCACTTGCCAGACTTTTTGTGCTTTTTCATTCCAAAATGTCCTTGGAAACCTGAATTTTGAGAAATGATTATCTCATTTATTTATATTTTATTCCATTTATAACCCTGGAAAAAGACGAATATTGATCCTGGAAAACCTGGAAAACAAGGGGAATTTTTCTCGGGGAATCGCTGGGCACCTCGTTGGTGAAACACACAAAAACCCTTGAAATACACGGTTTACTGATTTGTTTCTCGGTGCCACAATGAATAATTCAAGAAAATCCAGAGATATTTTGCGAATTTTTCCTCAATGTCAAAGCTTGGGTAAATTTATTAAGCTATAAAGGAACCGAAATGTTAAAAACACGGATATTTTGTGAATATTATCTAATTTTTGACTAATTTTGATACTCTGTGAAATAGTGGGCAATTTGGAAGATTTTTGAGTCGAACAAAAAAAGAACCTCGAATATCGGTAGAAAACTAAGGCCTGGGCGGAGTAGGTACACAAGATTATACTCTTGCCTTTATTTAAAGAGCTCTGGGATTTTTGAAGGCCCCGAAGGTTCGGCATCGCTGCAAGAATCCAAGCCCCAGCGGAAGGTCGAGGTATACCTGCGCGACCCCTCCGCCCGTGAACCCCCCTAACCCCCCAACAGTTTGCCCTCTTCTGCAAATGCACACTTGATTCACAAATTATTTCGATCATCCCATCACCAAAATCGTGATCAGCGAGAAAAATTGAACATATCGAGTATAAACTCGAGGCAGGTACGATTAAAACTCAGCAGCCCTCTCCCGGCCAATCCACCCAAACGAATTACGCCCTCTTCGCCGAATTACAGGAAATTTGGACTCATTTTCATCAGAATAATTAGTACGTTACGAATTTAAATTACAAAATATGTTCACCGAACGATAAATAATTAAATTGTATGTTGATAGAAGAGGAAGAAGGAAGAGGGATGATGGGTTTTGACCGCGAAGGGTTGTGAGTTGAGACCCCAAGGTGAGCACCTTGCAACGTTGCCACCTCTTGGCAGAGAAGGGGTTTTGGAACCCGCGGTCCAGAGCTCTTTGAATAAAGGCAAGAGTATAAGTCACTCACACATACACTCTGACATTCACTTATAGGGTTTTTCGCGGTTTTGGATTCAGAATGATCTAAAACGGATCAGTGTGTGGTAATTTTTTTTCTGTTGAGTGTTGTCTCCAACTTCACCTCATATCAATCGCATAAGGTTGCCCAAGTGTTACTGTGGGACGTCCTAAAAATTACTTCTTCCAGAGGGGGGGGGGGGGGGATGTGGAGTAAATGTTGCGTCACCCTACCAACCTTATAGAATAGGAGTAATTATTACGAGTAAGGTATTCGTTTTTTCTTGGTCACTTTGTTCTGGCGCACTTTCCTTATCCAAATATATTTAGAACGACCCTAATAAAGCGTTAAAGGTAGGATTCACGAATTCACATGTACTGCCAGCAGAATTGGGACTCTTTCAAACTCACTTCACAATCTTCGGTTGGAGGGACGACGCATCTCAGAGTTCTCTTGTCGAAGACGAGCATGGCGGGACACCTCTGAAGACGCGGGTAACCTCCCTGGCACTGCCAGTACCTGTTGCACGACTTGCCGAGGGGGACGTTGCCGTTCGCGTCATCATTACAAAGAGCTGAAAATATTTTGAAATTAGCAAAGTGGAAGGTATTAATTCTCACGGAGAAAACATTTTGGGACTCTGCTGGTAAGAAAATATCTTTATTGGAGATCGGTTTCTGGTCAGAACCCCATCATTATTCCAGATGCATGTTCAAGCAGAACTGTCACGTTCAAGAGATGAACTTGTGGAACCGTTCTGCTTGATTGTATAAGGTTTGTTCGGAGAAGCAGTCCTGAATGGGAGTCCAGGCGCCTCTATCCCCTCCCCTTTTCGGTTCCGGTTTGGTTCTGAACTGGTTCGGGACTGCTTCTCCAAACAGACTCATACTCTCTGGACTAAAGATAAGGTTCTGGCCTGAAACTGGTCTCAGAGAGCATTAAAGAATGAAGAGAATTTTTATTAGCAGAGGAGTCTCAAAATTTTTTCTCTGACCCAGACATCGCCTCTGCACAATTGGCAAAAAAAAAAAAAAAAACTGGTATTAATTATATTTTTTGTTCGGTTTGGGATAACTGGGGGACTGTGGATGTGCTGCTTGGATGTGTTGTGCTACAGTGAATGTACACAATGACTTGAAGAGCTAGGAACCATCGACCATGTAATTTTTCACGCTGAATCGAATGGCGATGCCTTCTCCTCTTAATCGATTTAGACCTATATAAATTATTTTTGAGCGGTGCATTTTTGGGTTGAACCTCGAAACCAGTGAATTAGTCTGGACACATATTGAATGAAACTCATAGGGGACTAACCGCACAATCGTATCCTTTATTTCATCATTCTTATGGATTTGCCCCAGACAGACAGACAAAAATCCAAGAGACCCAAGGAACCATGTCCGAGCCATTTGGCTCCCTAATGACGCATGCACAAACAAAAATAATATAAAAAAATAAATAAATAAAACAAAATAAGCATAAGTCAATTTGAATTGTTGGCAACTCAACTTGAACTTTTGGCAAGTCCTTGTTCAACTTTTTTACTCCTAAAATGTTCAATAAATGTTTTTCTCTCTCTTGGAAAAAAATGCTCAATAAGGTCTGAAAAGCAAAATGTAAGGTAAAATTTTGATTTCAAAGACCCAAGAATACAATGCTTACCTATACCTAAACTAAAAACTAGACTTCAGAGAAAAAAAAATCCGGTTTGTCCGAAAAATTTGGCTTGTAGCACGTTCATCCACTTGTACCTATCAAAAACTGTAAGTTAGCATAACTGTAATTTCACATTTTCAACGACAAGGTTTTCGACGGTTTTGAGAAAAAAAAGAACTCACGATGTTTCTGGCAGCCGTCGACGTTCTCGGGCCAGTCGCAGGAGTGAGTGTTCTCGTTGTAGAGGAGACCTCCGATGCAGAGCTGCTCAGTGGCTGTTCCGTTCCAGCAGGTCCAGTAGCGCGTGCAGGACGTCTCGTGGCCGAAAATCCCGTAGAGCCAGTCGCAGTGCTCCTTGCCGATTGGAGGGTCTGTCGACATAAGGCGAGGGTTGATTACCTTCAAGTGCGAGAAGCTACACTTATCCTTCCCTAGGTGGGTGACTCCTCAACTACAGGCAAATTCGCGTCTAACACCTGTGAAATTGCATCCACTAGACCTACCACGTAGATTTTGTTTCCCCAAATTGTAGGTTCTTATGAGCTCTTCAATACCCTCTTGAATTACATTGGATATTTTTTAATTTTTTTTTTTTTTTTACATTCTAACTTGTAAGAAATGCCTTTTCACACTGTCGTGGTTCGTCTAAAAGTTAAATGGGGAATTTGCCTCAATTTTAGATTCTGGAATTTCAAGTCAAATCCTATAATAGGGCCCTAGAATAACGTTTAACACTAGGAATAATCAAGGGGGAAAAATTACCGTAGGAGAAAATGGCTAAACAAGTGAAGCCTCTGTTACAAAACACCGCGAAAATTGAGGAATATTGTTGACGTCATACGAAAGAAAAAAAACGATGCGAAAACAACGACAACAGAAAGAGTTCTAGCACCGCCACACAAAACGATTCAGTGAAATGGCTACTCGAATAATGTGATTCAAATCTTGAAACTAAATAAGAGAAGATGAAGACTAATAATGCTTGATAAACTAGTAGGTAGAATCGTATTGTAAAAAAGTGAGTAATATTGTTTCTTTTGGTCACTTTTGTGTCTGGGTTCTTCCTGCCAGTTCGCGGCGCACTCTTGTGCGCACTACTCGGAAGCTAAAAGTTCGTGTATGTTCCGCTTCTGTGGTAAGCGCCACAGAACCTCCTTTGAAGTCAGATTGGTAGAACATCCATTACGTTTCAAACATGGCTGCCTCTTACACATTGCCACCA
Source organism: Apolygus lucorum (assembly GCA_009739505.2). NCBI lineage: Eukaryota > Metazoa > Arthropoda > Insecta > Hemiptera > Miridae > Apolygus > Apolygus lucorum. Next base: position 60,491,444 of record CM019183.2, on the reverse strand, counting down.
CATTTAAAATTTCCATCTTCCTTAAATTCTCTAAATTTTTTGGATGCGTTTTCGAGCAGCTCACTATGGTTTTATTCCATAAAAATAAACCCTCATTCGAAAAAAAAAAAAAAAATGTGAGGCAAATTCCCAATTGTAGGTTTTAATGATTTCTTCAATACCCTCTTGAATTACATTAGATATTTTTTTGAATATTTTTTTTTACGTTCTAACTCGTAAGAAATGCCTTTTCACATTGTCGTGGTTCGTCTGAAAGTTAAATTCTCAACTTTGCGATCGATTTTCAACCCAGAGTACTGGAGACAAAATAGAGGTTGACATTTTCAAAACACCCAAGCTCAAAACTTTAGTTTGAAGGTATTGTTTTTTCATAAATTTAAATTGTATTGAATTTTAAGAATCGAATGAGATCACCCACAGCTCTTCAGGACTACTCTGTGCGAGGAGAGACTGATTGCGGAGTCGAGAATGACGAATTTCACCGAATTCTGTTTGCATTTTTCCTGAATAGCTAATGGTGTGGGATAGATGAAAATCGGGCTGATTTCGGAAAATAAGTATCCTGTTATTTTTGGGAGACAATAAAAATTTTTGATTTCAAAACTAACCAGGAAAACAGACGTGCAGCGGGAACGCTCGCTGATTGGGCTGTTCGGATGGCTGTCTCCTCCCAGTGTTGCCCATTGGGACGACGAAATCGTGTTTTCTAAGAGAAAAGTTATCAAACAAAAACAGGGGAAACCTAATTTTCTCCATCTTGCTTTTTCTATTTTTTTCTTCAGTTTTTCGATTTCGAACTGTACTGTTTCGTGAAATTTTGCATCTGGGGACTATAGATTTCTCGATATCAGCGCTTCAAGCGGCCATAAATGAACTATTCCAGCATGACGTTATTTTCCCAGTTTTTTTAAACATTCATATTTTCTACACTGTTTTGTTTATTCGTAAATTAGGAAGTTCGGGCTGAAAGTTTGCCTTAGGGGGTTTTTCGAGGTGCTGAATCCGATTTTGGGGTCAAAAATAGGAAATTCCGACATGGTGAAATTCCTCATTGCGGTTGTCGGGTTTTGGAAGGTGGATGTTGATGGAGTTTTAAGATGCAACGCATAGGAAGGGAACAAAGTAAACTGTGGTAAAAAGCGGTAGTAAAAATATGGGCTCCATTTGGGGTCTAGTTGTGGCTCGAAGCTTTTGGTTGATTTCAATCACTTCTAAGGGTTGAAAAATAAGGGTAGAAATTTTTAGAATGCCCTAGCTCAAAAACTTTAGTTATAAAGGAATTGTTTTTTTCATCGATATAAAATAGTATTGAATTTTTAGGATCGAATGAGACCACCCAGAGCTCTGTAGGACCAACCGTTCACTCCCTGTGAGCATTCAAGTGTCGGACTTACGATAAATCAGGGAGACGAGTGGGAATCGCAAAACAGGCCTAATTTCCGTTCAAATTTTAGCTGACCCAAATGCGACTGTAGCACAAAGCACTAGTTACTCAAAGTACAGTCCTAGCTTCACACAGTACATAATACATGGACAGACTCGTGGCAATATGAAACGGATTTTTCCAAATTTTCGAATAAATTTCGATGATTGCTCAAGATCTATCATAACTTTCTTTCTTGTAGCGACTCCTAGGCATCACATTCTCTTGTCTCGGGTGGTACCGCGATGGTTCAGCACAAACCGTTATTGAGACACGAGCAGGTACTTCGTAATCCAAAAGACCTTGGCATTTCGAAAACCTATCATTTGCAAGTGATGGTCCTGGAAACTTGGGGTTTCTCTGTGCATCTTTTCTACGAGACACGGAAGTCATAATGCAGATTAGGCGAGGCTCGAAAGAGTACTCTCGAACGTGAATATTGATAAGTAAGCAACCAACACTTTGAATAAGAAAATATCCGACTCGTCGAAGTGAAACGACTCTGACCTGTGAGTAGCAGAATGTTTTCCCATCTCGGTAATTTTGAATAATTTATGAAAATAATACTATCAGCTTGGGAGAATCATCAAATTATTAATTTCGAACATTTCGGTTTACTAATTTCTCTCTTGAACCTTGGGAATCGAGCAAAAAAGTCTGCCAAGTGGGTGTGGCACATAGCTTCCTCGTATCCATAACCCGATTGTATAGATCAGCGGTTCCCAACTGGTGGTCCGCGAGGTATGGCTGAGGGGTCCTTAGGATATACAAATTAAATATATATTTGCAGCTTCTGAACGTTGACTTCTGCGTCTGGCTTCATACAACAACTAACGCTAGCACACTCTAGTTTGGCTTTATGTATTTCAGAGATGTCAGTTATTGCTACATTGTTAGTTATTTATTGCTAGTGCTCACAGAGTACTGGAGACAAGTTAGTGCTAGTGGAGTTTGCTAGTGCTAGTGCGGTCCCTGACCGAGTTGTTTACATGTGTGATTTTGTGCAACATTTTAGTGATTGAAAAGCTTTGTTTTTCACGGAAAGTTAATTACACGTACGTTATGGACCGTTGGTTAAAATTTGGATCGTTAAAACGGCCTAGGCATACAGGCGAAGAACGATAAAATGCTTTCGATGTTAAAGTTAATAAGTCAGTGACTCTCGAACCGAACTTGCTAGTAACTCTTGAACCCAACTCGTCGGCGTCTCTTGAACCTTGAAAAATCTCTGTATTTTCACGAATAAATCCTAAGTTTTATAGCATCAGTTTGATTTATTTTTTCACATATTTTGGTTCTTTATAGGTAACTTTAGATAGTGGGGGTCCTCGTCATTGATGAAGGGGTCCTTGGAAAAATTTAGTTGGGAACCGCTGGTATAGATGATGTAGTTAACCTTAAAACATCAATAGGGGACTCTACACGTCAAGCCGCACAATCTTTGATTATTGATGGGAAAATGTAGAAGTTACGGCTGTTACAAGGATTTCACGTTTGCGCATGCGCACGAGATACTTTCAATTTGTGGGCCATGATTTTCATAGGGGACCATCTCCACCCCAACCCGCACAATCCCTGAAAATTTCATCGAAATCGGATGAGAAATGTAGAAGTTGTGGTTGTGGCAAGGAATTCATGACAGACACGGCGGAACCAATATTGTTCAAGATTTTGGAGACCATATTTTCCACAACTCGGAAGCGATCATTTTTCAACACATGACTAGGCATACGAGGAACCGACTGGTCGCTACAGGACAAGGAAGAGATGTTACAGAGGAATAAATTTTTTTTTGTTTGTTACACAAGCCTGAGGGTGCTAGAAGTTTGACTAGCGAAACTGTTGCTAATGATAAATGGGTCATTTCAAAATTTGGGGTTATTTCTTGTCACGCAGCTTTTGTGAACACTCTATTTGTCTTGGAAATTCAGAATTTTTCAGGGAGATACAGCAGGTTGGTGTCTACAAAGATCACATAGAATGAATTTCACTAATCAATTAACTCAGATAATTAAAAATCATTAATGATCCCAATTCCCTCTCCCTACACCTGTCACAGAGGGTAGGTTGGGAACTTTGAAAATTTTTGGAGAACTCTATATTCATATTTTAATTTAAGTAAAAAACGTTATTGGTCCAGGATACTCTCCTCTTCAGGAATAAATTAGAAACGAACGAAAATTCCATGAATTGGAAGGGTTTTTGCTATGTTTTGATGCTGTCACAAGGTTTTATTCTCTCTCCCTACAATTTTTTTGAAATGCCCGCCCACTCCTGGAAAACGATTATTTTGTGTCATGAAAAACAAAAGTGAACACTGCTGCAAGGTGGCTTCCGAAGCTACTGAAGTTTGTTGAATTTCCAAGCTCCCAGTTGTGTGGGTTATGTTGTGAAGTGTTGAAGCTTTGAGAGTAGGTAAATTCTTTCTCCATCCCTACAACCACCTCACTCATCAGGGTAAGTGTTCAACAAAGTTCAATTAAACTCAAATTGCAATTATGAATGCCATAGTGTTATGTATTTTTTCTAACGTTCAGAATCAATAATGGTGAGGCCAGTAGAGAGTGATAACCTCACAAATCTCTCTCCCCACAACCTCTCTCCCTACAACTTCTGGGAAGAGGCTGGTTTGTAGGAAGAGAGATGGAATTGCAGGGAGAGAAGTTTTTTTTTCAAAGCCGTTTACATTTTTAAGAGTTACCTGAACTATTTACACCGCTGGGTCATATAATTCTGACTTTTCATTCACCCACATTTTACGAAAGATTAGACTGATTGAAAGGCTTGAAAAATCTGATAATTCTGATGTACCTAGATTATAGCTTCGGACTGTGATTGCGGTAAGTAAAAGAGACTCCTAAACTAAGATTCTCGTATTTTGAAGGAATAAAAAGGTTTCATGAGTTCAACTCACACTTGGTTTTCTCTCTCAATACAAAGTCGAAATTATGGAGAAAAAAATTCAAAATTCTATAAATTTGAAACTACTTGATAAAGTGTGCGCCCACTTCAGGATCTGCCTCAGTGGCCAAAACAAAGGACGTTTACGGGAGAAAAAACATAAAAACTTCAACAATAATTTATGGAAAAGTTCGAGGACAAAATAACTTCAAATTTTGAAATGACCCAAATATAAAACCAACGTGCAACCTTCTTCCTACGAAGAAGAGGACCCAAAGTCGTTTCGACCAACAATTAAATCAATACCTCACGACTCCACAATGTTCAACAGGCTCAATATTTTGCTTCCGAGTCTACCAAGGAAGCGGAAGCTTTGTTTTCACTTTCCAAGGTTGAACAAAAAAGTTCTCCAAAATCAAAATTTCCACTCGCGTTTTACATTTCAGACCTTCCTGAACAATTTTGGTTCCGTGTCTGTCTGTGTGTTTATCTGAATAATTTTCGTTCCGTGTCTGTCTGCCTGTGTGTCTGTCATGAAATCCTTGCCACAGCCATAACTTCTACATTTCTCGTCCGATTTCGATGAAATTTTCAGGGATTGTGCGGGTTGAGAGAGAGAGAGAGAGCTCTTTATTGTTTTTCATACCAGTGGTATATAACAAACGTCAGATTGAAAATAAAAAATAAAAATAAAAACACAGCGGAGATGGACCAAAGCCCTAAACAGATCATGTCTCACAACAATACTCATTAAAACTCAACAATGCAAAACAAAATACAATCACAGCCCAAAAATCGAAATCCCAGGCTTCTATCACTGCCAAGGAACAAATTACAGAATAATTAAAACCCCATCATAACAAGAACAATGTAAATAATTAAAATTGTAGGTACAAAGTCAGGCACATAAATGAGCGTACTACTTTCAATTTTCCTCTCAATTATGACGAAAAAGAAAACTAAGTGATTTTGAGATTCAACAAAACTGTGTTAAAAGTGAAACTGGAGGAAATCATCAGTTGAATAAAATGCACGATTCTTCAAAAAATTTGTAATTTGCTTTTTGAAATTGTTCATGTCTAATTTCTTGTAGTTAATCGGCAGTTTATTGTACAATTTTATGGCCCAATAGTTACTGGAATTTTGGCATCTTTTCAGTCTATTGAATATTGAAATCAACTTATCGCATCCTCTAGTTTGATAATCGTGGACGTCGCTACCCTTCTTCCAATCCGCACTGTTTTTATGTGCCAGAACCAAGCATTCTTTAATAAAAACAGAAGGTAATGTGAGTATACCTAATGATATAAAACAATCACGACAGTCCTGGCGATAACCTCTTTGAGCCAAAATTCGAACTGCGTTTCTCTGAATGCCAAAGATTTTGCCAGCAGATGAGCAGTGTCCCCAGGACACAATGGAATGTGGATGTATGGCATGTAGATGGTCCCCTATGAAAATCAACACTGAGAGCCGGACTGATAGTAGCCGCTGCGCATGCGCAAATGCATAGAAAAACTGAAAACATGCAAAACCCTTCCTATAGCCATACCATGATGTTTTGAGATTAACTACATTGCATCGGATCATCTAGACAACCGGGTTATGGATACGAGGAAGCTATGTGCCACACCCACTTGACAGCCGCTTATTTTTTATTTAATTATTTATTTTTTTGATTAATATTGTAACCAAACTACAAGTGGTAAAATAGTCTTCTTCTTTCGGCAGTGAGAAAGCGTGATCGTGATCCCACGCTGATGGGAGGTGGGGAAGCATGATTCTTCCAATCTCGGTGTGGGAAGAGCTTTTTAAAGAATGATAGAAAGCGTGCTTGGAAACATGACACAAGGAGAATTTCACAGCCTGCTGCTTTCTATCGAGATCCCCCAACTCCGTCGTCCTGTTTCCTAATGCAATTGTCGCATTTAACTTTCACTGTTTCCAGTGCAGTCCCTCCTTGCATCATTGGTACTGTGAGACGGGAAGTGACTCATTACAGAATCCTTACAAATAACAGAGAAATTACTAGCAAATTACGGAGGAAGCATTGTAGTGAGAACGTTGCTAGTGATGTGGGTTCTAGGGAGGAGTGATGAGTATTTTCTCCCAACTCTTGTGGTGTTTAGGACGTCCCACAGTAAGACTTGGGCGACCTTATGCGATCGATCTGAGGTGAAGTTGGACAACACTCAATAGAAAAAAACCACACTCTAATCCGTTTTAGACCATTCTGATTCCAAATCCGAGAAAAAAACCATAAGTGAATGTCTGTGTGTGTGTGTGTGTGTGACATCATCCTGTGTCGTCTGAACAGGCCTTAGTTCTCAACCCATTTTCGTGGTTCTTTTGGTTTATTATTTTCAATAAATTATTGATTCATTTAATTATTGGTTCATTAAATGAACCTTTAAAATCGACCAAGAAAAAAATTTAACCCCCCTCAAAATTTGTTGGTTTACGTTTCAAGGTACCTAGAATCCGAAAATCGAATAAAACGCTGCAAATCATTGCTCAAAGGTTTATTATTTTCTGTATAGATCACCCTTCTGTATAGATCACTGGTTCTCCATCAATAGCACCTACCACCATCTGTATTCTCCCTTGACCTTCCCTCTCAAATTTCAGCTTCCTGCGTTCAATAGGATTGAAAATGGCTTCGGAGCTCACTCAGCTGATCAGTGATCTGAGGAGTGAAGAAGATCTCCTCGAATGCTGGAGACGCCTGGAAGAGCACTTCCATTCAATAGGATTGAAAATGGCTTTGGAGCTCACTCAGCTGATCAGTGATCTGAAGAGTGAAGAAGCCTTTGAGCAATGATTTGCAGCGTTTTTTACCCACCAACATTTTTTTTACCTACCAACTTTTGCTTCCTCACTACCGAAGGTTGGGAAGCTTTGTATTCGTGAAAGAAGTGAAAAAAAAAATGTCCTCCAAAATCAAAATTTCCACTTGCTTTTTGCGTTTTAGAGCTTCCCGAACAATTTTGGTTCCGTGTCTGTCTGTCTGTCGGTCTGTCTGTCTGTCTGTCGGTCTGTCTGTCTGTCGGTCTGTCTGTCGGTCTGTCTGTCTGTCGGTCTTTCTGTCGGTCTGTCTGTGGTCAATCCTTGTCCCGGGCAAAACTATACTAACCTGTGGTCCGATTTTGATGAAATTTTCAGGGATTGTGCGGGTTAGGTCCTAGACGGTCCCCTATCAATTTCAGCACCTTCGGACCAATAGGAGCGAGTGCGCATGCGCAAACGTGAATTTCCTGGAACCTCGGTTTCTAATGAACCGATTTTGCTCAAATTTGGAGGTTAGTTAGGGACTAACTTCTAAGAGACACCCTATAAGTTTCAATCATATTGGTCAAGCAATAGCCGCTGCGCATGCGCGAATTTTAAATTTATTGTTAGAACCAAAACTCCGCAACTATTCAACCAATTTCGATGAAATTTTCAGGGATTGTGTGGGTTAGGTCCTAGACGGTGGACCGCTAATATTTTGGTATTCAATAACTCTTTGAATCATAATTTTTTCGCCAACTGATTCTATACGTCCATGTTACAATGAGTGAGGAAGCTATAGTGCCCACCCAACTTGGCAGACGTTTTTTTTACCTACCAGCTAGGTACTACCTACCTCACCATACTGGCTTCACACCTTCACAATCAAGTTTATTAGAAAGAACTAAACGCTTCACACTCGATTGGAAAAATAGAAAGCTTCATATGGAAATTTGATTACTGGTTACGCAGAAGGCAAAACTGTATACAAATCGAAGAAATGAACAGCGATCGCATTTTAGTCCGATACAATTTGAAAGGAGATTAGACCTCTTTTGCGATTCACACTCACGATTCTGTTTTATCGAAGGAAAACCTTCAAGTTCTCGTAGGGACCGAACGGTTTGTCCTACAGAGCTCCGGGTGGTCTCAAAAATTTTTAAAAATTCAATACTATTATGTCTGCTTGTCGGCGAGTGAAGGAGCTGACCTTCTCGCTGCGGCGTTTGTTTCTTCTTTAACTCCTACTCAACTAAGAGGGTGTTCCCTAGCCTAACATGAAGTGCTGTCGCATCGGCGGTTCATAACCACACCGAGGTGCTAAGCACTGTGAAGGCGGCTAGCCCGTCAGCCTCGGCGGTTCATAACCACACCGACGGGAAGACGGGATATTTACCTAGTGAGCCTAGTACTTCGAGGAGATTCCTGTTTGAGGAGAAGGTTTGAGAGCGAAATGATAAAGGCGATAGACTTGACTAGATTGGCATGAGGAAGCATCCCTGAGTGAGCTTATATACTCATTTCGTTAGCTCGGGAGAGAGAGAGGTGGAAGGGTGACGTCATGTCGGCGTATCCCCCGTACCTCGTCTCTCCCTAGTGGGTGGTGACTCACTCAGGGATCCTTCCGGTAGCTTCTTTATTTAAGAACTAATAGTTGATGAAATGTGGGTCATTACATAGGTCCCCCTAGTTCTTAACATACAGAAGGTAATAGGAAAGCATATGAATTGTAACATTGAAAACGTGAACATTTGAGTGGTTGTTAGAAAAATATAAAAAACATATGGACCAATAAAATGTTCATGTGGCGTTGTCCGCAGGGTTGAGCTCGGTAGACGTAGAAAGAGAAGGCGTTCGCTAGTTGCATTTGTGCAACTAAAAAGTATTTCGTCTGCGTTTTGCGCGGTATGGTTGATGTGTGGAGTATCGTCCTTCTCCTCTCGTATGTACGATTTCGTCGCAGTCCCCTTTTGGAGAGTGCGGTTGATATGATTAAAAGTTGCCCAGACCGAAGTTTTTGAAGAAGGGCCCTTGCTTTACGGCCGCGGCGACGGCGGGGCTTCGGTCTGGGACTTTGGGTAGAAATAGGATGAGGCGGGAGAAGATTGTGAATTGTGTGCTCTATGAGGTCTTCTAACCCGCTCAGTTCGCCTATTTCCTCGATGTTTGATGTGGGGGCAGTGTCCACAAAGTTCGGGATGTATTCCTCGAACTGGCGATTGTTTTTGGCGTGGTAATATTGAAGAACCACGTCTGCCCTTTTTCTGGTCCTAGGGACGTCTATCGGCCAGATATTCCATGTAGCTCGCTTGTGCGGGTCGTGTTTGACGGCTTCGTAGGCAGCGGATGTTGAGGTCGATAGCGTCCGTTTCCTTGCTGGAATGGTGACTGGCGGCCGAGGAGCAGTGAGGCGACGAGGCTGGTTTGCGTTTTGTGACCTCTGCGTAGGTCGGGAGATTTCTTCGGCGGAGGCTGAGGGCTTCATCTCGGTCGTGCGACCTTCTTTGGGCGGTGAAGGCTGTTGTCTGCGGCGATGGTGGTGTTGAGAGGGTGCCGAGGTTGTCTTGATCCTCGGCTTGAAAATCTCTTGTAGCTCCTTCTTGGTGAAGAGAAGGTTCATCCTGCTTGATAGTGTCAGTTGCTACACGGAGGAGGTGTGGATCGAATGAAGTTTTCGATTGAAGTGTGCTTGCCGAGGCCGCCGCGGTGGGTATATCTAAGATGTCTAGAGTGGGGGTGAACCCGTACGCCGGCCGACACCTGTTCATTGTCACTGTTACTTTTGAACCGTCCATTCGGAGAGTAACAGTTTTGTCAGTTCGGTTAATGACGTCATACGGCCCGGAGTATAAGGGTTTTAACCCTTTCTTGAGGGTTTCCTCGCGGAGGTACATTTTCGGAGAAGTGTGGAAAGCTTCCGGAAATGGTCGTTTTATTTTCGCAGTTGTCTCGGTCTCTTTTTCAGATGACAACTCTGTGGGAAGTGGAGTGAATAAATCGGCGGGTAGTCGAAGCGGAGATCGAAATGTGCGTTCCGCCGCACTGTAGCCGTCCGAATAGCGCACCGTTGTTCGGAGACCCAGAAGGATTGTTGGTAGATCTTTCGACCAAGATGAGGAAGTGGCTGCTGTACGTAATGCATTTTTAAGGTCGCGATGCCATCGTTCTACTTTACCATTTGATTCGGGGTGGTAAGCGGTTGTTCTGTTGCGCTGTATTCCGAATTTTCGTAGAAATTCTGAAAATTCTGCGCTTTCAAATTGTCTCCCCTGGTCCGTTGTAATGAGAAGAGGGCATCCGTATCTGGCGATCCAAGTGTTGATAATGTTGTCGATTATTGCCTTGGATGTTATTGTTCGCATAGGTACACATTCTGGCCAGCTTGTATTCCTGTCGATCATGGTTAGTAGGTACTTATAACCCTCAGAGGGTGCAAGTGGTCCTACGAGATCTAAATGAATGTGATCGAACTGTAAACTGTGTTCAAATTGTTCTGGTGTCGTTTTGGGATGCCGAAATTCTTTAAATTTGGCGCAGCGGTCGCAGGCTTGAACCCATTTGCGCAAGTCGGTGTTCATTTTCGGCCAAAACGCACGCGTCCGAATTATATCTCTTGTGGCCCTTATTCCTGGGTGGCTTAGGGAATGGTAATGCTGAAATATAGATTTGCGGAGTTTTGTTGGAATGTACGGGCGTGGTTGATTTCCCGATACATCACACCATAGTTTGGTGGAGGACGAGGGAATTGTTGTTTCTTCTAATCGTTTGTTTTCGATTAGTTTTCGTAACTCGAATGATTTATCTTTTTGTTGTTCGAGAGCGATTGTATGTCCCGTGGGGAATTCTGTGAGTTCATTGAGTTCGGGAGTAGACGGTCGAGATAGAGCGTCGGCTACTATATTCGATGTTCCCGGCGTATAGCGGATGTCCGTAGTAAATTGGCTGATGAACTCCATTTGGCGTAGGCGTCTTGGCGAGGCTGTTTTTCTGTCTTGGTGCAAGGAAGTCGTGAGGGGTTTGTGGTCCGTAATGACACAAAATTCCCGGCCTTCTACGAAGTCGCGGAAATGTTTGATGCCTTCGAAGATAGCTAGGAGTTCTCTATCGAAGGTTGAGTACTTCATCTGGGCCGAGGTCAAGGTTTTTGAAAAAAATCCTAGAGGACTGATTTTTCCGTTGACCTCTTGTTGAAGCACCGCCCCTATTCCTACTTCCGATGCGTCTGTTGTGAGAGATAACCTGCCCTTAGGTGAAGGGTGAGCCAAGAGTGCCGCTGTTTGTAGATCCGATTTGCATTGTTTGAATGCTAATCGGCGTTGCTCCGTCCATTCTATAGGCCTTTTGTCCTTTTTCTTCGAAGGTTGTGGAATAGCTTCGACTAAAGGTTGTTGGTGAATGGCGGCGTGTGGAATGTGCCGACGATAAAAATTCAGCATTCCTAAAAAACGGCGTAAATCCGTTACTGATGTAGGTAGCGGAAATGTGGTTAAATTATCCACTTTTTTGGGAAGTGGTTTGATGCCGTCTTTGTTGACGAGATGGCCGAGGCATACGACCTCGGTTTTGGCCATAACGCATTTTTCTTTATTGACTGTAAGGCCTTCCGCTGCGAAGATGTCCAGTACCTTTTGAACGTGACGTTTGTGTTCGTTGATTGATGTGGAAGCTATTAGAATATCGTCGAGAAAGCAGAACACGAAGTTGAGACCTCTGAGTATTTGGTCCATGTACCTCTGCCATGATTGAGCGGCGTTCTTGAGCCCGAAGTTCATTTTTCGGTATTCATATAGGCCAAACGGTGTAATTATGGCTGTTTTGGGTATGTCCGCTGGGTTGACGTCTATATGGTGGAATGCTCGCGATATATCTAATGTTGTGAACACAGAACATCCGTGAAGGTGAGATGAGAAATCCCGTAGGTGAGGAACGGCGTATCGGTCACCGATAGTGCGTTCGTTCAGTCTTCTATAATCCCCACAGAAGCGCCATGTCCCGTTATGTTTCGGAACGGCGTGCAAGGGGCTCGCCCACGGAGATTTCGATGGCTGTATTATTCCGTCTTTAAGGAGTTGATCGAAACTCTCCTTAGTCTGACGGAGTTGTTCTGGATGAAGGCGCCGGCTTTTAGCTGTGACGGGAGGGCCTTTAGTCTCGATGTAATGTTTCACCGATGAGAGAAGTGAGGACGGTCGTTGTGCTGGTTTATATCGTGCCAGCATGTTTGAAAAGGCCGGAGGTGTAGCTTCTGTCGAGACTCCGGTGTTGACCGTGTTCACGTATCCCTGAATTGGGCGTCGTGAATGTGGGTTGTATAATTGTCTATTTTTGAGATCGACGTGAAGTCCGAAATAACTCAAAAAGTCTGCGCCGATGATCGGTCGTTTTACGTCGGCGACTATGAAAACCCATTCGTATGCCTCGTTCTCGAGAATTACTTTCGTACGATATTGTCCGTACGTTGATATGGCGGTACCATTTGCTGCGAAGAGAAGTTGATCGTGAGTTCTCCTTTTCCAGTTGAGAAGGTTGTTGGGAATGATTGAAATGCTTGCTCCTGTGTCTATGAGGAAGGGGATGTTGTTCTTCCGGCATTTGACGAAAAGTCTGTTGGAAATGTCGGTGTAAGAGGTGCCCGCCTTGTTATCAGGCGGGCCTCCTAGTTTTCCTGCCAGGACACAGTTTTGAAGGAGCATGGTTTTGAACATTTCAACGCCTTCTTTTTAAAGGTGAAATGGTACCAGCAGAGTCCTCCTTTCCGCGCCGGGGATGGTGATCGGCTGCGCGGACGTTGTCTTTCCGGCTTTTTGACACGAGAGGGTGGCTTACGATCGACCGTTTCGGTGTGCGGTGTAGGATCGATCTGATGTACGGATGTTGTGCTCCGTATCTCGTGAGCTGCGTCGGCAATTGGTGCGAGGAACTCCGCATCTTTCGTCATCCACGGAGCGATGGTGGTTTGCACTTCTACTGGAAGGGCCTTTATCCAGAAGGCTTTAGTGAGGTCTTGCGGCATAAGGTCCCCCAGTTGGTGCTTCATCTTCCGAAGGAGTTGGGAAGGTTTTTGGTCCCCCAGGTGTTGTTGTTGGGTGAGGGCCGTGATCCGTTGATGACGAGAGGGCTCGAAGATGTCAATGAGCCTAGCCTTGAGGTCGTCATAAGGCGTGACGAGTTGAGCCGCTGAGAGGTCTGCCGTTTGTACTGCTACATCGTAGGGAAGCAGAGGGAGTGTCCGGGTGAATCTGGCCCTTTGAGTGTTGATGTGTGCGCCGGTGTAAGCTGCATCGAGTTGAAGGAACCAGAGGCGTGGGTCGTCCCTGTAGAACGGTGGTAGTGTCAAGGGTATTGACACTTTGGCGGCTTCTGCGAAGTCAGGCTGCGGCGGTGGCGCGGGAACTCCGTTGTCGTCCATCTCTTGTGCCGAATAGGAAGTTAAAAACGTGCGGGGTCACCACTATTATGTCTGCGTGTCGGCGAGTGAAGGAGCTGACCTTCTCGCTGCGGCGTTTGTTTCTTCTTTAACTCCTACTCAACTAAGAGGGTGTTCCCCTAGCCTAACATGAAGTGCTGTCGCATCGGCGGTTCATAACCACACCGAGGTGCTAAGCACTGTGAAGGCGGCTAGCCCGTCAGCCTCGGCGGTTCATAACCACACCGACGGGAAGACGGGATATTTACCTAGTGAGCCTAGTACTTCGAGGAGATTCCTGTTTGAGGAGAAGGTTTGAGAGCGAAATGATAAAGGCGATAGACTTGACTAGATTGGCATGAGGAAGCATCCCTGAGTGAGCTTATATACTCATTTCGTTAGCTCGGGAGAGAGAGAGGTGGAAGGGTGACGTCATGTCGGCGTATCCCCCGTACCTCGTCTCTCCCCAGTGGGTGGTGACTCACTCAGGGATCCTTCCGGTAGCTTCTTTATTTAAGAACTAATAGTTGATGAAATGTGGGTCATTACAAATACTATTTAAAATTGGTGAAAAAACGATACCTTAATTTCGAGAGTTTTCGAGCTAGGGCACTCTTGAAAATTTCAACCCTCAATTTTCACCCTTTAGAAGTGACCTACATCAACCAAAAGCTTCGCGGCACAAGTAGACCCCAAATGGAGCCCATGTACCAAATTTGAACCAAATCGGTCCAGTGTTGCTAAGAAAAGTGCCGCGTACGGCGGACGGACGGAAATTTTTTTATTCGCTTTTCGGATTCTACGTACCTTGAAACGTAAAACATCAAATTTTGAGGGGGGTTAAAATTTTTTTTTCTTGCTCGATTCCAAAGGCTTATTATTGAAAATAATAAACCAAAATTAGACCGTCCGTACGCCGTACGCGGCACTTTCCTCAATTAGCATTGACCGATTTTGATGAAATTTGGTATGTAGGCTCCATTTGGGGTCTAGTTGTGCCCCGAAGCTTTTGGTTAATGTAGGTCACTTCTAAGGGTTGAAAATTAAGGGTTAAAATTTTGAAAACGCAATAGCTCAAAAAATGTTGATGTAAAGGTATTGTTTTTTCATCAATTTAAGGTAGTATTGAATTTTTAGAGACCACGCGGAGCTCTGTAGGACAAACAGTTCGCTCCCTACGATAACCCACAGAGTACTGGAGACAAGTACTCCTGTACTGACAAGTACCGATAACCTAACTGTCAAACTTAAGGGGGCCTCAGTCGGTCGCCGTTTATTTTTAGTATTTCGCGAAATTGAAGGCGCAAAAACTTAAAAAGTTGTACTTAAATTTGAAATTTTAAACGATTTTAAAAATTCATTAGTGCACGGCCTCAGGGAATTGAAAAACTGAAAGATTAGCGCTGGAATCATCAAAATCGAACGATAATTGCCAGAGAAATATGGGAAAATCCGTGTATTCAGAAGTGTTTCCCATTTTTCATTGGCAATTATCGTTCGATTTTGATGATTCTAGCGGCAATATTTCAGTTTTTCATTTCCCTAGGGCCGTGCACTTATGAATGTCTAAAATCCTTTAAAATTTCAATATTACTGTCAGTTGATTGAAAACTTGTTGTAGATGATGGTAATCAGACGAGCTTCTATCCTATAGTCCTCGATATTTCAAAACGAGGCTAAAGAACACTTTTTTCGATAGGTACCTCGTTAACGAGATTTCATACAACTGTGGTTACCGTGAGACGCCTAAACCAGGACCGACCGTGTGAAAGGTTGTCCATGTCGTGAATAATGATAATGTGGATAAATGTCCACCATTAGAGAGCCAAACATAAGTAAAGTAGATATTCGTACGCTGATAGCTGGACACTTATTCCTTGTTTCGATTCCACGTTGTTAGCTCGCCTCAGTTAATTTATGCAAATAAAATTACTGAATGTATTTTTTAATGCGGTTCACATTTTATCCAACAATCAGATCGCTTCCTCGATCTAATGAATCTCCAACGGTTCACACGCTGTCTCACTTCTCATCTCCGCAACCTACAGTCTGTGAAGTATGAAAGTAGGAATGTCTCACAATTACCCTGACCTTCCCTACATGGAAACACGGGAACTCTGCCGGTACTGAACATCCAATTCTCTGCTCATTATAATAATAATCGGAGAGTTTTCTGTGGGTTGCACAGCCCTACTTGCATAATAAACACATACAAATATTTACGTGTGACAAAAATGTGTATTATCAATCCTTTAATAACTCTATAAAATATTTATTTATTTTTCCGAAATTTTTTTCAACTTTACATTTGCAAATTATCCATTCCGAATTATGATTTGTCCAGTATCATCGTCAAATTTTCTAAAGGAATAGCTCCAAAGACCACCACTGTGGGACCAGTTTTGGCTTCCTAACTGCACCTACCAGTTTTCAGCACTTTCTTAGCTCTACGAATAGGGTTGCCTGATGTGTCCCATAGGATAAATCTGAGCATTTGTAGAGATCTTGAGGTGTACCAGTTTTCGTCAATGCACCATACATCGCCTTGCCTCAAAAGTAGCCCTTTGAGGGGTTTACTATCAGTAATAAATCACAAGTTGATTGAGTAGCTTGCTCCTTAGAAAATAGGTCATGGTACCGGAAATCGTAACGTATCAATAATCGACACTGTGACCTTAGATTCTTAGCTCTATGGGGAAATTTGCCTGATGTGTCCCCTCGGGGTAATCTGAACATCCTTGGAGAGCTTGACTATTGAGGTGTACCAGTTTGAATAGCGTTGAGCATCCTCCACCACTCCAAGACCTGTTCGAGTATTTACTCCGGCTTCGAGTAATGTCTATGAAAACCGCCCTAAATC
Organism: Apolygus lucorum; assembly: GCA_009739505.2. Classification (NCBI taxonomy): domain Eukaryota; kingdom Metazoa; phylum Arthropoda; class Insecta; order Hemiptera; family Miridae; genus Apolygus; species Apolygus lucorum. The sequence continues at coordinate 60,475,085 of CM019183.2, read as the reverse complement.
AATGCACCAGGCGTAGTCCTTTGATTTTAGACCTTCCCAAACAATGTTTATCATTCCTCTCCTTGAATAGGTTAAATCCCACAATGAAATGTAAGGGGATGTTGGGCCGGGAATGATCCCCAATACATTTCTGTATAGTCGAAGTTAATATCAATGAGGAATTTCACCATGTCGGAATTTCCTATTTTTGACCCCAAAATCGGATTCAGCACCTCGAAAAACCTCCTAAGGCAAACTTTCAGCCCGAACTTCCTAATTTACGAACAAACAAAACAGTGTAGAAAATGCGAACGTTTAAAAAAACCGGGAAAATGACGTCATGCTGGAATAGTTCATTTATAGCCGCTTGAAGCGCTGAGATCGAGAAATCTATAGTCCCCAGATGCAAAATTTCACGAAACAGTAAAGTTCGAAATCGAAAAACTGAAGAAAAAAATAGAAAAAGCAAGATGGGGAAAATTAGGTTTCCCCTGTTTTTGTTTGATAACTTTTCTCTTAGAAAACACGATTTCGTCGTCCCAATGGGCAACACTGGGAGGAGACGGCGATCCGAACAGCCCAATCAGCGAGCGTTCCCGCTTCACGTCCGTTTTCCCGGTTAGTTTTGAAATTAAAAATTTTGATTGTCTCCCAAAAATAACAGGAGACTTATTTTCCGAAATCAGCCCGATTTTCATCTATCCCACACCATTAACTATTCAGGAAAAATGCAAACAGAATTCGGTGAAATTCCTCATTGGCCATCATTGGCATGTAATTTTTCTCTTTACCTAATCAATCGACTTTTTCAAACCTGGTTTGAAAGTTACTTGGATCAACCACCGATCTATCTATCGTGTTATGGATTACGAAGAAGCTATGTGCCACACCCAAGTTTTTATTCACCACCTCGGAACTATACTGACTCGCTTGGGTTTTGCCATCGCAGTAGTTGGCTCTCCAGGGGTAGTCGCATCCTTCCGTCACTCCTCGGTTCTTGCCCGCGTAGACGAGTCCGTTGGGGCAGTCGTAGAGCTCAGGCTGGCCGTCCTGACACTCCCAGTACCTGTCGCAGTAGGTGGCGTCGGGGACGACTCGCCCTTTCACCTTACAAGGATCTTCTTGAGTCTGTTTTTGAGCTAAACCTGGAAAAAAGAAAACCCAACGATTTAACTAATGCTGTTTGCAGTTCTAATACGCTAAAGGTAGAGGAATTTCGAACATAAAATGAGATAGTTTTTCCCTAAAGTAGGTAACCTGCTCCAGAAAAGCGAGAGGTTCTTTCAGTTGAAAGTTTCTATCTACGATAGCCTTCCAAATAAGTAAGTACCTGACCAATACCTACACCAAAAAAGCATATAACATTGCTCCATCATATAAGAGAGTCGAGCTAAGTATGCAAAGTATCCAAAAACAGGTGAAATACTAAATTTTGCTGATCTTGTGGATTATTTACCATTATTTACATGCACAAAAACATAGTATTATTCCTGTTTTATTTTTGTTTGCACCACATTGTTTATGGAAAGACAAACAGTCGAGCTTTAAAAGGTTTCTAAAAAATGTTACCTACCGGAAAACTCAGGGAAGAGCTGTTTTCTAGAAATGATAAATGTGGATTCCGTGGGAAAAGTTGTGCTACTCCAAGGGGGGGGGGGGGGTATATAATATACCCTGCGTAAAACATAATTAAATAATGTCACAATAAATTTTATTGATTATAAATAAAATTGTATATTTATGTATTATTCATCTATTTATTAATATTAATTAATTTATTATACTGTATTTTATTTATTTTATATTTATGTTTATACATAATCTTATAATTTTATTTTATATTTAGGTATTTATAATCTTATAATCAGTCATAATTTGATTATAACAATATATTTTATACAATTGTTTTAGATAGGTATAATATACAGGGTGTCCAAGTAACTACGCTCCCCCCACTTATTTTCTCTAACAGTGTAAGAAAAAAAATCGGATTAATTCTATTCTTCATAATTTTTTGCGTAGAATTCAAAATTGACAAAATTTCGCAATGCGCAATTGCGCAACCATGCGCAATTAAGATCAACTTTGTTTTTTCAAATGAGAACCCCCATTTTTTATTGCAGATTCAGATTCTACGTCAAATTTCATGAACATTTTACTTCGACAACTTTTTTTTGGACGCGCTCAGCCCGCTCAGCGAGCGCTCAAAGATGCGCAACCCAGGGATTGCGCCAATGTTGAGATGATGGTAAACCTCAAGTGTGGCACATCACTTAGCACTGTTTTTCTACGCTGAATCGCCTGGTGATATCCCTTTCTCGATTTGATTTCTTTTACCGTATCTACAGCCGAAAAAGTCACTTTTTGAGGAGGAAATCATCGATTTTCTTACAAAGGATAATGAATCATCCTAATAAAATGTAAAAAAATTAAATTTTTAAAATTGTAAAATAACGGGAAACTATCTCAAACGCTATCTTTTATCTTATTGTTCATCCAATAATTTTTTAATTTCAAAATTAATGAAGACTGAAAATTATTTTGTAAAATTTTGTGATAATTATGTAGAAGTTTCCCGTTGTTTTACAATTTTAAAAATTTAATTTTTTTACATTTTATTAGGATGATTTATTACTTTTTGTAAGAAAATCGATGATTTCCTCCTCAAAAAGTGACTTTTTCGGCTGTAGATACGGTAAAATGAAATCAAATCGAGAAAGGGACATCACCAGGCGATTCAGCGTAGAAAAACAGTGCTAAGTATTGTGCCGCACTTGAGGTTTACCATCATCTCAACATTGGCGCAATCCCTGGGTTGCGCATCTTTGAGCGCTCGCTGAGCGGGCTGCGCGCGTCCAAAAAAAAAGTTGTCGAAGTAAAATGTTCATGAAATTTGACGTAGAATCCGAATCTGCAATAAAAATGGGGGTTCTCATTTGAAAAAACAAAGTTGATCATGATTGCGCATGGTTGCGCACTGCGCAATTTTGTCAATTTTGAATTTTACGCAAAAAATTATGAAGAATAGCGTTAATCCGATTTTTTTTCTTACACTATTAGAGAAAATAAGTGGGGGAGCGTAGTTACTTGGACACCCTGTATTTCAGCATACTTCTCACCAATGAAAATGTTCGAACTTTCTTCGGAAGCATCTCGTGGTAAATACTGCCTTCCAACTTGTTGTAAGTAGTTTCTCAAGGAACTTCCTGCTCTTACGGGGACATATTTTTAGAAAACTAATTGGCGACCAAGCGAACGGGGCTCGGGAGGTAAAGGTACCTCCTGAAAAGTCCTTCAGGAAGGTATGTAACGTTCTCACAGCGCTTCTCATTGTTCGAGAGGAAAAAAGAAAACGGAAAGAAGGAATTCATGTGAAGGTCGAAGCCTCCTCGTTCTTCCACCTCTTTCTCATCATCTGATCGGATCGAAAGGCGATCGGCTGCAGACGCCTTCATGGATTCGCAGAACGAGAGGTGAACCCTCATTAGGCAAACGTACCTACATGCCAAAACAACTCGCAAAATGTGATGGTCAATTCGATTAACTGTCACTTGTTTTGAAATGTGAGCGTCAATCTGATCAATCAAAAACCGGATTGTAACTATTCAGATTTTATTTGAATCCGAACTAACCTATAAGTCGTATGATTGACGTGTCACACCTGAAGGGCAAGAAATTTACTATTTAGCAGGACGAATAGGCAGGTTCCATTGAGCAAATCTGTTTTTGGCGTAGATTTTTCCAAGCATTTTTGAACAATGAGCGCGAAAGAAATGATTAAATTTTGAGATGATTATTAAATAATCAAGAATAAATTTTATTCTGATTCATAATTATTGGCTGGATTCATAACAAACCATGATCCATCGTCCTGTAATGAAAATGATACGCAAAGCTGCTTCGACGCTGATCTGAGTTCCACTCAAGTTACAAGTGAAGATTCCTCACAAAGATCGCCAAGATGAACATCCTATATGAAACATGAAATTCACGATCAAGTGATTTGCATGTTTGCAATATTTAAGAAAAAAATACAATTGAGAATTCTTTTCATTTCTTGTCGGTTTTTGAGTATAATATACTCAAAACATATACTCAAAATATTATTTTGATGTTTCCTCAGAATTTCCCAGCAGATTTGATTGCTATGACATTTATCAGCAAAATAATATTTACAGTGTGTTCACTCTCCCCAAAACACAATCACACCTACCTCTACCCATAGGCGCCATTTTGTATTCATGAGTGGGGGAGTGAGAGAGAGAGAGTGCGAGGGAGTTGGCACGGAGGTTACCACAAGGTTAAGACACCACAGAGCACTACTGCCAAGATGCCCAGATACTGCATAAGAACATACTGATTTTATACTATAATATTTTTATGATCTATAATCGAAAAGTGGGATGGAAATAGTATAACTATCACTCTGAAATGAAACACGTCTATTCGACGAATTCCAAAAGGAAAAGTGACAATTTTAATTAGTATCATAAACAACATTGTAACCCGGTCCCCAAAACCACTTGCTTAGAGCTTCACAACATCATCCCCTCCGTTTCTCTCTTCCAGGCTTGCGTAGGGTGTGAGGTTATCCGCATGCACTACAAATAGCTTCTTTCCTGGCGTTCGGATTCTGAATACGACGTCACTAATCGCTTTAACAATATAGCATGGTCCCATCCAAGATGACTGTAATTTCGGGCAGATGCCTACTCGTCGCCGAGGCCGGAAATACCAAACCTTATCTCCAGGCTGGAATCGTGGTTTGTTTGCATGGACGTCGTACTGTCGTTTGACATTGTCTGCAGCCTTTAGAAGTCGCTTACGTGCAATCTCATGCACCTGCTCTAGTTGTTCTCGCAACATTTTCGCGTAGGTTGTCTGGGCTGTGGCACCTGGTGCTGCGCCCACCAAGAGATGCATCGGGAGTACCAATTCCCTACCCATCACCATTTGAGCAGGAGACAATCCTGTAACCGAATGTTCAGTTGCCCTATACGCCAATAAAATGCACGGTAGCTTCAAGTCCCAGTCTCTCTGGCTTGTATCCACAACTTTGGCAAGGGCCTCCCATAACGTCCGATTAAACCTTTCTACTTGGCCTGAGCTCTGTGGATGAAGGGGCGTTGCTCTTGTTTTATGAACATTTAATAGTGCTGTTACTTCTTTGAAGATTGACGACTCAAAATTGGAACCCTGGTCAGAATGAATCTCACGTGGCACTCCAAAACGAGAAATAACGTTTGAGATGAGCCCTCGAGCAACTGACTCGGCTTGGACATTTGGGACTGCAAAGGCCTCAGGCCACTTGGTAAAGTAATCAACGACTACCACAATGTAACGATTACCTCGATCAGTGATGGGGAGTGGACCCACAACATCAATGCCCAAACGCTCGAACGGGGTGCCAACAGTATAGTTTTGCAAGGGAGCCTTCTTTTGTTTGATTTTTCTTCCTCTTCGTCCACAGATCTCACACGAAGAGCAAAACCATCTGACATCTTCGTGTAAACCTGGCCAGTAAAATCTTGTTCTTATTTCAGAAACTGTGCGACGACGACCAAAATGCCCCAACTCATGGGCTACTCGCAAAACCTCATTTCTCCGACTCTTGGGAACTAGAATCTGTTCAATTCGGGAATTTCCATCATGGCTTTCCCATATCCGAATCAGAAGACCATTTCTTATTTCGAGCCGCTGTAGTTGGGCCCAAAGAGCTTTTGTATTCTTGGTATGTCCCGCCACTTCTTGTCAGCTAGGTTTGCTTTTAGCCATCACCCAATGGTACACTGGTCCAATCACTGGATCCACCTTTTGTTCTTCTATCCACTGATTTTCCTCCTCATTACCAAGAATCACTCGATTGCTAGTATAACTAATCCCATGCTTTTGTTCCTGTCTCAAGCAGTTCTGGCAATCTTCCTTTATACAAGGTCTTCGAGACAATCCATCTGCATTCAGGTGCTTGATACCTGGCCTATGTTCCAGATGATAGTTGTATCCAGTTATCACTTGCAGCCACCGGGCGAGCTGACCATCAGGGTCCTTGAAAGATCTTATCCATTGAAGTGATGCGTGATCAGTCCTCACAAGAAATTCCACCCCACTCTCAAGCCCAAATGAACGAAAGTGCCTTAACGCCTTGACCAAACTGAGGAGCTCCTTACGGGTCACACAGTAGTTTCGTTCTTGTCTAGTCAAACATTTACTGAAATAACCAAGGACCCTTTCTTTTCCTTCCTGCATCTGGGAGAGCACTGCTCCTACTGCAGTATGACTCGCATCAGTATCTAGTATCAATAGACCATTCTGTCGTGGATGGCCTAGGATGGGTGGTTGTGTAAGTGCGTCTTTGATACCCACGAAAGCTTTGTCACACGCCTCATTCCATTGGAACTCTTTCGTTTGATCCTGTAATGCATAGAGTGGGGCCATTCTTTCAGCAAACTTATCAATGAAATTCCGGTAGTAAGAACACATCCCAACGAAGGAACGTAGCTCCTTAACGCATTTAGGTACAGGCCAATTTCGAACCTTGGAAGTCTTCTGCGGATCTGCCTCAATGCCCTTCTCAGAAATAATGAACCCCAAATAATTCACGTGCCGTGACAGCAGGTGACACTTCTTTGGGTTCAACTTCACATTATTTTGACGAAGAACCTTGAAGACTTTCTCCAACCAAACCATATGTTCCTCAAAGTCCGCATTATCTATAAGAACATCATCTAGGTACACTTTAACCCGGCCTTGTCTGATTTCCTCTCGTAGCAGTCCTGTCATTGCTCTTTGAAAAGTAGCTGGAGCGTTACAAAGTCCGAATGGCATTACCAGGAAGTGCCACAAACCACGTGGTGTGCAGAATGCTGTCTTTTCTTTATCGTTTACTGCCATTGGTACTTGCCAGTACCCGCTCTGAAGGTCAAGAGTGGTAAACCACGAGCTTCCAGCAACTGATCCAACCAATTCATCAATCTTGGGAAGTGGATGACCATCCTTTTTTGTGACACTATTGAGCTGTCTATAATCAACACAAAAGCGAGTTGACCCATCCTTCTTTGGAACTAGCACAATAGGGCTAGCCCAAGCACTTTGGGATGCTTCAATGACTCCACTGTTCTCCATGTCTCTGATCAATTTGTCAACCTCTTCCAATCTATGAGGTGGGATCCTACGGGGTGATTGGCAGATAGGAGAATGGTTACCAACATCTATTGTGTGAGCCGAACCCAGTATCCTTCCCAATTCCTTTCCATCCTTTGCGAAGATGTCAGCAAACTCATCCAATAATAGTTCGAACTTCTGTCTTTGAGCCATTGTTAATTCCTTGCTTGCCTCATCTACCAAGCCTTTTACATGATTTGGCAGTCCCAACTCACCACTATCCTGAATGGGATCGTCAAATGGAGTCAATTCCTGGTAACTTAAATCATCCTCGTCCAATGCCTCTTCCACTTGGTAAACCTGACTTGCTTCTCTTCCAAAGCGACGTCCTTCCACCATTATGGAGTGGTTTGCGGGATCTATCAGGCATTTTTGTTTCCGTAAAAAATCCAACCCCAGAACACATTCTTCTTGGATAGGAGCCACCAATGCTTTATGAAAACGGGATTTCCCATCTCCCAAATTTATGCACACATCAGCTTCTCCTTGGACTGGAATTAGCTCTCCTGAAATGGACCTTAGTGTTAAACCATGAACAGCACAAAGTTTGACCCCTGCTCGTTTCACTATCTCAGAATTCAGTATAGTTCTAGTGGCTCCAGTGTCAACAATCAAACTACAATTTTCACCACTGATCATTCCTGACACGACTAGGGACTTGTCTGGTGCTACCCTATACACCAAAACACATTCCTTCGAGTGGGGCAGTTCCTTGGTCGAAATGAGCCCCTTCAGTCCGACCTTGGTGGGTTTCCCGACTGGGAATGTTGCTGGGATGTCATTGACGGGTGGGTACTGAAATGTGGAGGATCAGCAAAATTCCAACTGTGGGAATTCTGTCCTCTTTGATTCAGTTGTGAGGTCCCATTCTGAAATTGCCCAACTGGAGGGTATGGGCAAGCCAAAGCCACATGTCCAGGGGCTGCGCAACGCCAGCAATATATGTCCCTTCCTCTCCTCTGATTGAATGGTGGACCTCTAGTCAGCTGTCTCAGCTGTCTGTTTGATGGGCGCAGTGAAGCGTTTGCTCTCCTAGTCGAAATTTGAGTCATAGGCTCCTCGGCATCTTCATTCGATTCACTCACTTCCACAGCTTCTGTTGCACATACAGAAATAGGTTTAGCCACTTGTGAAATCGTCTCAAATCGAAGTGCCACAACTAGAGCTTCGTCCAATGTTTTGGGCCATATTCCCATGACTTGTTCACGGATAACTGAATTGCGTAAGCCTCTCATAAAATGGTATACTACCATGCTTTCAACTGGTCCTGACATCACAACACCTGGCCATGCTTGGTGAGCTAGCTTCCTTATGGTTTGATGGAAGGCACTGACTCCTTCCTTTGGCTGCTGTGTTCTGGTCAATAATTCGGTCATAAAACGCTGTTCATGATGTCGAAGGCCAAATCGACGTTCCAGAGATTCAATCAGTTTTGGATATGTCCGAGGTGCGGGAACCTCCATCAGAATATCTAAGGCTGGACCAGCCAAAACTGACTCCAGTGTAGCAGTTTTTGTGGAATCGTCCCACCCGTTTTTGTCAGCAATATCTTCGAATTGTATCCTGTAGGCATCCCAGTTAACTGTGCCATCAAATGTTTTGGCTTTTAGAAAGGTGGACGATGACCTAGACAGTAGTTGATTCTCAGACAATTTCGAAGTCTCGACACGTGATCCTTGCATTTGATCTCTATTGGAAGCCATCTCCTCTGATATAATGTGCCTCAATTCTCCAAGACATGCACTCCATTCAATCTCCATGCTTTCTTTCAATGATTTTTGTTCGTCCCTTACCATTTGTTTCACCTCCTGGGTTAGAGCAGCTCGCTCTTCCTCCCAGTAGCTTCTAAATTCTGCAATGGTCCTTTGTGTTTCCCCAAAGGATTGCTGTACTAGTTCTTCTTCTTCAGAAGGCATTACCACTTGTTCTGGTAGTTCTGCTTCGTTTTCCCGATCCCTTATCGTAGATCGCGTATTCATGGTGCTTCAAATAGTCAATAATAAAAGTTCACAAAATGTTTCACAAAACTTGTACCATTCACTTGCACGTTACTAGACCATCCCACTTCTGACACCAGTTTTATGATCTATAATCGAAAAGTGGGATGGAAATAGTATAACTATCACTCTGAAATGAAACACGTCTATTCCACGAATTCCAAAAGGAAAAGTGACAATTTTAATTAGTATCATAAACAACATTGTAACCCGGTCCCCAAAACCACTTGCTTAGAGCTTCACAACAATATAACTTCTAGCCTCCAAATTAGAGCGTATATTCTCTAATCGGAAGATTATCGAGGGAAATCAATCGTAGATGGGACCATCAAGGGGCAAATAGGTTTATACATTTAATGTGTGTCAGTCTGTCCGTGGTCAATCCTTGTTTTGTGTATAACTACACGAAATGGGGAATTTGCCTCACATTTTTTTTTTCGAATGAGGGTTTATTTTTATGGAATAAAACTATAGTGAGCTGCTCGAAAACGCATCCAAAAAATTTAGAGAATTTAAGTAAGATGAAAATTTTAAATGTGGTGGCAATGTGTAAGAGGCAGCCATGTTTGAAACGTAACGGATATTCTACCAATCTGACTTCAAAGGAGGTTCTGTGGCGCTTACCACAGAAGCGGAACTTACACGAACTTTTAGCTTACAAGGATTAACACAAGAGTGTGTGAACTAGGAAGGAGGGCAGAACGCAGAACTCAAGACACAAAAGTGACCAAAAGAAACAATATTACTCACTGTTGAATCCAGTACATAGATAAGTAGTGAACCTTCTCTCTCTTCTGTACCCGTGGTTTTCTGTGTGTTTGTAAACACCCCGCCTCGTCTATCCCTTCATTGCCTTCTCCTACCTATGGTAAAATCTTTTCACCTGCCCTCGTCAGTCCCCACGTTGTCTCCATCAAGTTGCCCTCGATGTACAACCCTCTCACCAAAAAAAAACCGTTTAATAATCGCTGCGTTACAATTAACCCTGTTGAAAAGGTCCGTATACCTATACTTTGTCGTGCGCGAAGTCTGAATCTCCCGAAGCCCCTTCCGGACGATCTACCGCCTCCACTTCGCCGCCTTCAGGTTCTTTTCAGCGCCGCAGTTCTCCCGGCCGGGATCAAACGCAAATACCTAGGATTAGGGGTGAGTTTTTCCCTTCCTTACCTATACATTTATAATCCTTGCAGGTGGTCAACACTCTCGGATTGCTGCGGGTTCGTCGAGAGAGGTGGCATCCGTATAATTTTATTATTACACATTACCTTTTTGGGGGTAATTTTGAGATATAATATTGGGGCTCGAATATTCCGATTTACACTCTCCCGGGGTTACCTTTGGGTTTTAATTACAGTCCACTAAAACTTACTAAATCGAAGCGAAAAAGGGTCTACACCCCGGACCGTTTTCAACACTCACTTTTTTTAAATACGATTCTACCTACTAGTTTATCAAGCATTATCTGTCAAGCATGTCTGTCTCTCTTCTCTTATTTAGTTTCAAGATTTGAATCTCATTATTCGAGTAGCCATTTCACTGGATCGTTTTGTGTGGCAGTGCTCGAACTCTGTCTGTTGTCGGAGTTGTTTTCGCGTCGTTTTTTTTTTCGTATGACGTCAACAATATTCCTCGATTTTCGCGGTGTTTTGTAACAGAGGCTTCACTTGTTTAGTCATTTTCTCCTACGGTAATTTTTTCCCCTTGGTTATTCCTAGTGTTAAACGTTATTCTAGGGCTCTATTATAGGATTTGACTTGAAATTCCAGAATCTAAAATTGAGGCAAATTCCCCACTATGGTTCCATTTTGAAGAAATTTCAGAGGTTGATGCTGGTTAGCCTAGAGATGGTCCCTTTTGAATTTCTTCGCCATAAGATAAGAAGAAGCGTAGACGCACATTCTAATGTAATTTTATTTAAATACCTCACAATCTGCCAGCTCGATTTCAATTATCTTGCTCAAATTCGGACGGTAGTTTGGGGAAAAAACTCTCGTGAATGATATCTTACGTACTTTTACGTATTATTTGTATTTTTCTGAATGATCAATCGAGTTATTGACAGCTGACCCACTGAGTTTGTGAATGGGTGATGCTGACCGTAATTGGCCTTACAGATTACACGTTCTCGCCATTCCGGTTTGAACTTTCTATTTCAGGAATCCAGACCAGTGTTGGGTGCCTTAAGTCTTGCAGTTCAATCCAACCAGACTCAAATAACGAGGCTTTGTGGCTTTTTACGGACTTTGCTGAGTTCAAATAGACTTCTATTGGGACGAAGTGGAGCTACAGGCGAGCTGGATGGCACAGTAGTCTGGCCAGATGAACAGAAAGTTGTGGAGTGCTGAGCTTCCAAGGATACAATTTTTGCATATTTACCACTGAACAAAATTTAAAGCCCTTGAAAAATTCCTGTTTGAAATTACGAGACATCATTAGTGGGAAAAATCGATACACAAAAAGCATGTGACGACTCAGGTATCCATCAGAAAGGAGAGTTGGACCCTGGCAGATGGCGAGTAGAGTAAAAATTGCTTATATCGACGGTTAAGCCTATCAAACTTTTAGCAGGTTTTCAGGAGACTGGGAAAATGGCTTGGTGCGATAGAATCAAATATCTACGATTCTTGATAAGATGTGGTAACAAAACTACAGGAGTGTTGCGCTCCTGGGGATCTGAAGGGGGAAACGACTCGTTCCAGCGTCTCCGGCGCTAAAAATACGTTCACCTACACTTGAATACCCAGCTGACTCAAAACCTCTAAAAATCTCGATAGGTCACACCACACCTACGATACAGCACCTTTCTGGAGAGCTCCCTCTGATTCTAATGACGAAATTGATCAACTACTCACCTTTCCCGCAAACGAGTTAATTCGTCTGTCTTTTAACGAATGTAGGATGTTTTGGTTCCTCACTATCAACGTATTTGGGTTCCCTAAAATAAAACTCTCCTGTGGAATTTTTCGTTTAAAATCTTTTTAAAAAACGTATGTTCCGTCACTAATGCCCTGTGGCCAATCCTAATACAATTAGCTCTGAATAATGGAAAAATTGAATAAAATTAAAAATAGGTACTTTATACCATAGAACAAAATACCAAAATAGTGATTTTTTTAATTGAAAAAAAAAGGTTTTTCGGGTTTCGTTTTATTGCTTAGAGCCTTTGGCTGAAATTGAAGAAGCATGGAACATGCTTTAGCCGCGCTTTTTGGCGGAATAGGGGTAGGGAAAAACAGGTGGAGAATAACCCCGAGTGACACTTGCCCTTTCCGAGTCACCCCTCCCGTGTAACGTTTTTGGGTGGTTAGTCCACGGCTAAAGCTTGTTCCATACTAAAATTCAATTCTGTGGAAGTAAGACAAGTATGAAAGTCGGTCGGGGACTTTATAGAACTCGGTTAGGTGTTGAACAAAAAAATAAAATTGACAGATTGATTATAATTTATATTTTTACGTTTGTATTCATTTTTTTGCCAAGATTGATATTTGAGATTGATTGATATATATGAAGCTGATCGACAGAATAAACTAATATTTCATTCAACAGGTCAGTCGAACGAGCGCCTAAATCACACCTACAGCATTAGTTCATATTTCCTCCGCTAGGGATAATATAGCGTTTTTCCTTTGAATCAGATGAGATAAGCTCAGTTATCTATTTTGGTAAAGCTTGAGATAATGCGATGCTGCTGATTCAAAGGAAAAATGCTTTACTATCCCTAGCGGAGGAAATATGAACTAATGCTGTAGGTGTGATTTAGACGTTGTGTCAGTCGATGAGTATCAGGGCTTTTTGAGAAATACTTTCAGGATGGATCTTCAAGAGCCCCACTCCAAGATACCAGTACTCTCTGGTACCGTTCTTGAAGAGTGCACTCACGCTGCTTTAATGCGTTATAAATTTGAAGCAGCAGTTTTACAGTGAGATACTTCCTCACATTGTAAAAGAGGTTTTCAAATTTACGCACTTTGGCTACCAAATTTGTAACGAGCGATTCCAATCGTAGATCCTCGTCTATGACTCCGGGGCACCTTGATTATACTGACTTTGTCTAGCATGGGACAGCGACAGGACATCCGAATGGAGCAGCTGAGAATGGGGGGTGCGCCTTGATTTTTTAGATTTTTAATCGAAAGTAGACTACATCCTGAGAATTTTGGCACCAACCGCGACCTTCTAGCGTGAGTAGATCTGTTTCCATGATTTTTCAAAGTTTCGACCGTTTATGACGTCACGCGCCCCTCTCGCCTGGGCGGGACCCCCCAGCCCACTGTGACGTCATAAACGGTCGAAACTTTGAAAATTCATAGGAAAAGATTTAGTCACTCTAGAACGTCGCGGTTGGTACCAAAATTCTCAGAATGAGGTCTACCTTAGATTAAAAATAACAATAAACAGTTTTTCCTACCCAGGCGCACACCCTATTTTTACTGTATCCATTACCCGGAGCTTCAACTAAAGAAGGTTATATTATACTTGGTCTCGGTTAAGTTCAGACTGAATGAGTGGCTTGATAACCATTCATACAACTTGTTGATAGAGAGGTTGGCATTAAAGAACACCTGGCTCCATGAAAATTAGGCGGGTGTGTCAAGTTTAGAGAAAATCTAGCATAATATGCTAAATAATATGCATAATATGCTAAATATCTAATGTCCTATCTAAATGCCCCAAATAGATGTTTGCAAGTTTGGATGATCGGCTCATCTCGAAATATTATTACTACTATTATTAATACTATTTCTATTTGGGGCATCAGAAAAGGTGATTAGCTTCAACTAAGTTTTATAACATTGGTCTACGCTGATACGCCGTATAAATAAAATAGACAAAGCGTCTCTTGGTTAGAGTCAACCCGCGGCAGACAAGCAGTTTCTTTTAGAGGTCAAGGACGTCTGGCAGATTGTTGCCTTTCGCTGGACTTGTGGCGAAGACAGTTCTATCTTCACTGCGGTCAGAAACTGTGAACTACTGAACCTGAGTAGAGTTCGCGACCAACCGCAAAGAACAACCGCAGTAAAAACGAAGTATCTCCATTGAGACAACTATTTGGTTCGAAAATAATGAAAAGTGTTGTTTAATTCAAAAGTTCTTCGAGCACACTGTTAAAAGGAAGATCAATAAACTCTAAATTTATTACAAGAAGTTGAAAACATTTGCCAAGTAGGGAGGGCAATATAGCTTCCTCACATGAAGTAACATACACAAAAAGAATTCATAAGTGTAAAAATGATGTGATAGCGATGATTGCAACATTAGAAAGAGCATTCAATTTCCCATATATGATGTTCGAAACATAGTTTCACTGGTGTGTACCGTTTCTGAGAAAAAGGTACATAAATTGGGTATTTCTGTTGTTTGAAAATCTGTCTTTGGCGATTTTTGAAATTTTTGTTTCTTACCGTAACCGATTCAGATGTTCACAGTAGTTTAGTACAGATGTGTAGAATATTTTGTGAAAGTTTGAAAATAATTGACTTGATAGTTTTTGAATCATAATCAAATGAAGACGTGAGGTGCGCTCCTGGCTCATTTTGCGGTCGAACCCCCGCAGTTCAGAAAAACTGTACCGACACTAGGATAGAGTAGGTACCTGCAAACCTACCTCAAACAATCTATCAAAACTAGGTCTTAATCAGAGACATCCAAAAGCCTAAAGCATGCTCCATTTCATGAGCTTTCCAACGGTCCGTCATTCATCAGGTTTACGATGAAATTTGATGGGAAAAAACAATACTTGATTGCGAAAAAAACGCAACAAATGAGGGTTTTTTGAAACTATTTCAAGGCGAAAAAAGTTACATTTTAGGCAGGTTAAAAAAAAGTCGTGGAGGGAAAAGCTGTAACGAGAAAGATGTAGCATCGATTACTGAAATATCGGTTGGATCGATTCCTGGTACCTTGGTTTCGGAACACCCTGTATAACTGTTCACCAATATCCCAGCAAAGTGGAAAAATCGTTCAATTTTGCTAATATAACCAGTTTTTTCGCATTCAAACACCATTTTCCCTTTCAAATTTCATACCAAATATACGAGGGTAATCGGAAAATTAGGTACTGGAAAGGTAGTCAGTCTTGCAGTAGGTATCATAGCACGATCCCCATTTTCAACTTAGTGATGACGACCACCAACTGTTGGTGGTTTTGTTATAAAATTTTGTTGAAAATTGTTTCGAAATCTTCGAAATTATTTTATTTGATTGACTGAAAAAGTCGAGAAAGAAGGTTGAAATCATCGAGACTACTTTTCTTGGTTTACTAGTAAACCAAGAAAATGGGGAACAGGTGGAATTGGAAAGCTGACGAAATGGCACATGTTTTAAGCTTTTGAGGGCCTCCGGAGAAGGCCGTGTTTTAGCAGGAAAAAATCAGCAAACTTTTAAAAAAAGCCAGACATATTTTCAAGTTTAAGACAGAAAGACTATCTCAGTGTACTTACAGTTTTTCTGATCTGGTCAAGAACTCATCAAATGGGAAATTTGACGCTCTTTCGAACGGTGTAATTAAATAAGAATTTGCATGAAAACGTAGGGAGTAAGAGAACTAAGGTCGAAAAAAGAAAAGAGAAAATTAAAAGTGAAAAAGTTGCATTTTGAAAGGGGTAGAAAAAAGTATTAGGAGGGGAAGGTTGTTGCAAATTAGTGGAATCGATTCCTGTTGATCATCTATTCTTGTTGATTGGTTCTGGGGCACCCTGTACAATGTTTCCTATCGAACCTAAACACTCTTGATCAATTTAATTGATTCGTATAGCACTTGGTTGGTGACAAGAGTTAGGTAATTACTACCTAACACGTCACATCAATAAATGCAGCTCCACTCCAAACGCCATCAGTTCAGCTGCCCGTTACCATCACAACCGATACACCAATATGAATTACTTCATTCATTCTAGGGATGTCCGATACTTGAAAAGTATCGATATAATATCGTATCGATACATCTAGAAAGTATCAAAAAGTATCGATACGATACTTTTAAAAAGTATCGATATTTTGAAGTATCGATACTTTTACAAATATGTGTGAAAATGCCTTTTATGTTTCTCTCTATCAGTGTGACATCTCTCTATCGCGAGGATAATAATTAATATAGAATGAAAAAAACAATAAATCACTCATTTTTTTTATTTAGGCACTTGTTTTCGTATTGCACTTGGTTGGGTTAACATTTTGGTGGTCCTTCCTAGATGATGGAGGGCACCAGGTTACCATAATATGATTATGAGGACAGCAGGTTATCATAATATGATTATGGTCTGTTCTGAGAGGCAGTCCTGAACAGTTCGGAGGGGCTTGGAGGAGCCCGAAGGAGTTTGGAGGAGCCTATTCACCTCTATCCCCTCCCCTTTCCAGTTCCGGTTTGGTTCCGAACTGCCTCACCGAACAGACCCATAGAGAGCTGGAGGTGGTGGTACATCATCTTTGTTTAGTTTGTTGAAGTGGTTGGTCTCCCAACAATCTACGTGGAGAAAGAGGTGCCTACTAAAATTCGAGACTTTCATCTAATGTGAGAGATAAAAAATAGATAGCATTTTGATCTAATGTGAGAGGTAAAAAAGTATCGCCTCCGATACTGGAAAAAAGTATCGATACTACGATATATATCAGGAAAAAAAAGTATCGATATGTATCGATACTTTTTTTGAAAAGTATCGATACTTTTAAGTATCGATACTTTTGGGACATCCCTAATTCATTCATTCTCAATTCCTATTATCATCGTCATGTAATGTAACTTGAGTTAGATATTTCCTACAATATATATTCCTACAAGTTATTACTCATTATAAATTCGTAATTCTTCATCTAAAGTTAAGCTATCTCAAAGCAAGCTAGCTTAACATGGTGCCGAAGAAAAACAAGAAACTAAAGAAGCAGGGCTCGCCGGAAATGAGCGAGGATGAAACCAGTTATATCGACGAAGGTGCGGTAAGCCTCAAACCACCATCGCCATTAGTAGTTAATAACATAGCTTATTATAACGATAACGTTATTATAACGACAGCAACACGTCATGATAACGTCATTATAACGATAGCAACACGACAATAAGATGGAAACAATGGCTCAAACGCTTTGAATGGTTTGCCGAAGCTACAAATTTGTACAAAAAAGTTGTAAAAAGCAAATTGCAACCTTTATGGCTACTATAGGAGAAGATGCCCTTACCATCTACGATTCATTTGGGATCGACAACGATGACGTCGGACTAATAGACATCAAAGAGCATTTCACCAATTATTTTGTAAAGAAATTGAATATTATCTATGAACGGTTTTTAATTAATAACATATCCCAAGCTGATGGAGAAAAATTCAACAATTTCCTTACCGAGGTCCAGAATCAAGCAAATAAGTGTGACTATGGGAGCATTAAGGTAAAAGCACCAATGGTGGAATGAGCACCAGTGGTGGAACGTTGACCAGAGAAATGGGTATAATAAGGTTTTAACGACAATTTTGAGGTTCCTTCAGCCTCCAGTATGATCAACTGTTATTACTGGTCATGTGAAAAAAGAAGAAATTATTTCTTGCCTGAATGAGCGACAGCCGGACAAGAAAAGTGACAGTCAGTCAGAACGTGTCAGCTGAAGCTCCATTTGTTAGTGAAATTGACAAGGTACGTTCCTCCGAAATTAGTGTTTATTGCTGATTGTGTTCTTTCTTTGTGGTTTCATTTGGTTTCAACATTGTTTATTGTGTTAGTTCTTCATGTTCTTGAGTTGTTAAACGTCTCTATGGTTAGCTTTTTCAATATATCAACCATTCCACTATTGGCACATAATTTTCGTCGAGAGTACCAGTGGTGGAATGGTCGTTCCACTATTGGAACTCAACTATTTTTTTGTGATTCAAGATTTTTGTATCTAATTGTTATTTGTAAATTCATCAAACGACTCCAACATATTCAAATATCTCGTCTCTACACCGTAGCCAATGGTGGAATGGGGTTGATAATATCAACAATACCATATTATCGTATTCCAAGACTAGAACATCTATATTCCACCATTGGATCAATGCAGTATTTGGTTGCTTTCAAATGTTTCTGCTGTCGGTTCATGTCATCAGTGATTTTTCAAAAATTTACCAAACCTTCCAAAGGACCTGAAAAGGATCTGCTAAAAATTACTTAGGTAGGTACTTATTAGTACCGAGGATCGTGTGTTCACGCCTCATCTTTTGAAATGTTGGTTTTTCTTCATCTTCATTTGTGTTTGCTTAATTTTGATTTCATCGTTATTGACATTTTCATGTCTTTGCTTTGGCACATGAACTGAAAAATCGTCACGAAAACTTTGATGCTTGGGTTGAACTAACAACCTTACTTCACTACCTTGTTGTGTAGTGGTTGACATGAAAATGTCCCAATGTGTTGCAGACTCGTATGCAAGCATTTAATTTAGTTATATCTCAATATGCCGAACCCGAGCTTTCGGAGCTACTCGATGGAACACAGTGAAAAGAAACAACCATGAGCCCATCCTCCCACACGATTGTTCATTATTGTATTATTCGAATTGAATATTTGAAAATGTGGTCAATTTATTATTTATTGAATATAGCTATAACTACTACCTACCTAATGCCCAATTCATATTGTTAATAAAAATGATTAAGCACCTACATAAGCATTTATAACGGGGAAATTTTAATGACGAGTTGAAATTTTGGCATCGTTCCACGACTGGAGCAAAATATTCCAACTTAGGATCACCCACAATTTTCAGCGTTCCACTAATGGTACAAAACAAGAAGCTGAGAAAAACGGATTAATATAACAAAAAACTACTTTTAAACCAATTTTCAGACATTCTCCGTAAAGGGGAAGATTTGCTGGAGCCATTGGCGTCTTCATAAGTTTTTTATCTGAAAAATTTAGAAAAATACCACGAGAACCGAGTACAATTGAATTGCTAAGGACCTTAAGCATTCCACCATTGGTGCTTTTACCTTAAGGACAATTTGGACAGAGACAGATTAGTTTGTGGTATTTTCAGCAATGATACCAGGGAAAAACTTTTCGAAGCAGAGGATCTAACATTAGATAAATGTATTCGCATGTATAGGTCTGCTGAAGAAATCCGCTGTCAGATGTCTAAAATGTCAGGGAGTGGGAGTGTTGTTAATTACATCAAACAACCACCGAACCTGTCATCATCAAATAATAAACCAGTTACAGATGATACATTTCTGTGTTCCCGGTGCGGAACTCGACATGGCCGAAGATCCTGCCCAGCCTACCAAAAAAAATGTGCAAAATGTGGGCGTCTCGGACATGTTCCAGCGATGTGTCGATCCAGAGCTGCGGGACCAAAGGCATGTGAAGACTCTTTTTTGACGAAACCAACTTTACCAACTGAAAATATATCTCACTGTATTATTCCATTTGCTGGGTTCCTGTAATCAATCGGTCAAGTTGAGTAGGTTGGTACGATTCGCACAGTCGCAACCTCCGAGGCAATAGGTTTAGGTAGGTGGTTGATATCGAGGCAGTTTCCTCTCGCTCCAACCATGTTGGGCACAACGTGAAACCGTAACCCCGTTTTCGGAGGCCTCTTTCAAATTTATTCCGATAGAAGCAGATCGACTCTGAAGAAGTTTTCTGAATCAAAAGGCTCGTATTCCGTAGAAAGCATTGCGAACTCGGCGAGGGGAGCCCGTCACGATGTGGCGTTACGACACCAACCCTGTGACCTTTGTACTGCCCAGACCGACCGACTCGCACAAGTTTATGTAACTGTTTTTAGGTTAAACCGTTTTTTCGTGGAAAAGAAGCGACGCTTAAAAACGGATTAGCATGATTCCACTAATCCAAGAAAGGTTGAGCGCCGGGTTAGCGGGTAAACATTTCGAAAACCTTCGTGATGGATCGCTGGTATCGATTTCCTGAGGAGTTCCCAGCAACCTCCTCTGAAGCGTGTCTGGTTCAGAAGTTTAGACTGAATTTCCGGTGTTCTCATCGTATAAGTTGAACTTGGCCTGGTTAGCGTTCAGTTGGTAAACCCTCCGTGGTGCCGTGTGAAAAAATGCTGCCTCAACTTCGATATTATTTTAGACAAGAAATAACGCCCGTAGTACTAAAAACGTCTGCCAAGTTGGGTGGGCAGTATATCTTCCTCACTCATTGGACGTATAGAATCAGTTGGCGAAAAAATTATGATTCAAAGAGTTATTGAATACCAAAATATTGACTATTCTTGAAATTGATTAAAGTAAAATGAATGAAATACTGATGTCACAAACATAGGTTATACTATTCTTTTGAGGAGGAGTATGTAGACATTATGGAGTGAATTATCGAATAATTAATTATTAATAATTATTAATTATTAATTACTTATTTAGCGGTCCACCGTCTAGGACCTAACTCACACAATCCCTGAAAATTTCATCGACATTGGTTGAATAGTTGCGGAGTTTTGGTTGTAACAATAAATTTAAAGTTCGCGCATGCGCAGCGGCTATTGCTTGACCAATTTGATTGAAACTTATAGGGTGTCTCTTAGAAGTTAGTCCCTAACTAACCTCCAAATTTGAGCAAAATCGGTTCATTAGAAACCGAGGTTCCAGGAAATTCACGTTTGCGCATGCGCACTCGCTCCTATTGGTCCGAAGGTGCTGAAATTGATAGGGGACCGTCTAGGACCTAACCCGCACAATCCCTGAAAATTTCATCAAAATCGGACCACAGGTTAGTATAGTTTTGCCCGGGACAAGGATTGACCACAGACAGACCGACAGACAGACAGACACGGAACCAAAATTGTTCGGGAAGCTCTAAAACGCAAAAAGCAAGTGGAAATTTTGATTTTGGAGGACATTTTTTTTTCACTTCTTTCACGAATACAAAGCTTCCCTACCTTCGGTAGTGAGGAAGCAAAAATAAAACTGGCCTTGAAAGATCGTAGAACGCAGTTGCAGGGGCATTTGAGGAATGTGAGATTGAATCGCAATTATCACATCAAGGGTTTTCTGTCAAACGTCGAAATGATGGAGAACAGGATTCAACATCAGAGCTCACTGTGATGATTGTAAGTTTCATTCAAAGATTCAATTGAATTAGTTCGTAGAAGTGAATTAACCCTAAGTGTGATCTTTCCACATCTTCAGGAGAACAGGGCCAAGAGCGCCCTTGAAGCTCTTCGTTTGCTGACAAATTTCAGCAATGCAGAAACAGGATGGAAATATCCCGACGCTCACTCCGCTGACCTCAACCAGCCATTCAGCCACTTTCAGCGAATTTTCAAGGAAAATGAAGGTATTGCAATAATTGGTAAATAATTGTTTCGCGAATATGTCCAAGTTTTCGCCAAAATGTTCATACATAATAACAAACAAAAAGAAGAATTCGCCAGCCAGGAATTTTGGACAACCCTAGAGTGTCCAAATTTCAAAAATGAACCAAAAACGGGGGTTTTCCGGTTTATGTAGTTATTACCATCACAATGGTTCGGACTCAGTACAAAATTTCTAATAGCGACGCATATTCGAAAATTGTTCAAGAATAAAAAAAATAGAATCAATGATCACCTATAAGGCAATTTGCCTCACATTCAAAGAACAAATTTTTTTTTTAATATTCAAAGTTTTATTTTGATAACGGAAATTCCGACTGATAGAAAGTGGATTTTTCGAGAAAAAATAAAGTCTGTTTGTTATGTTGTTGTCTTCAACGTATTGTGTGTGGCTCATGACCGTTCTTTTTGGAGGTTTCTATTAACAATTTTTATTTGGAAAACATAGGTGCTATATAAGATTTTCTATTTAAAAACGCTTGCATACGAGTCTGCAACGCATTGGGACATTTTCATGTCTTTACCTATTGCTTTTTTGGTTTATTATTTTCAATAATAAGCCTTTGGAATCGAGCAAGAAAAAAAAATTTTTAACCCCCCCTCAAAATTTGATGTTTTACGTTTCAAGGTACGTAGAATACGAAAATCGAATAAAAAAATTTCCGTCCGTCCGCCGTACGCGGCACTTTTCTTAGCAACACTGGACCGATTTGGTTCAAATTTGGTATATGGGCTCCATTTGGGATCTAGTTGTGCCGCGAAGCTTTTGGTTGATGTAGGTCACTTGTAAGGGGTGAAAATTAAGGGTTGAAATTTTCAAGAGTGCCGTAGCTCGAAAACTCTCGAAATAAAGGTATCGTTTTTTCACAAATTTTAAATAGTATTGAATTTTTAAAAATTTTTGAGACCACCCGGAGCTCTGTAGGACAAACCGTTCGGTCCCTACGAGTACTTTTCCTTCGATAAAACAGAATCATGAGTGTGAATCGCAAAAGAGGTCTAATCTCCATTCAAATTTTATCGGACTAAAATGCGATCGCTGTTCATTTCTTCGATTTGTATACAGTTTTGCCTTCTGCGTAACCAGTAATCAAATTTCCATACGAAGCTTTCTATTTTTCCAATCGAGTGTGAAGCGTTTAGTTCTTTCTAATAAACTTGATTGTGAAGGTGTGAAGCCAGTATGGTGTGGTAGGTAGTACCTAGCTGGTAGGTACAAAAAAGTTGGTAGGTAAAAAAAAATGTTGGTGGGTAAAAAACGCTGCAAATCAATGCTCAAAGGCTTCTTCACTCTTCAGATCACTGATCAGCTGAGTGAGCTCCGAAGCCATTTTCAATCCTATTGAACGGAGGAAGCTGAAATTTGAGAGGGAAGGTCAAGGGAGAATACAGATGGTGGTAGGTGCTATTGATGGAGAACGAGTGATCTATACAGAAGGGTGATCTATACAGAAAATAATAAACCTTTGAGCAATGATTTGCAGCGTTTTACCTCACTATAGGATTTTATAACCCACCCTCCGTTGTTGTCAGAATGTGAAACGAATCATTAACATAATAATATCTAAGTCGAATACTATTATAGGTGGCACTGTCTTCTTACTACGAAAGAGTGTAGATATATTATGTTACAAATTGACACAATTTCGTGATGTTTTTTGTTGCTACGAGGGTGGATCAAATATAAACGGGACTTTATTTTTTTTTTTAATTTTATTTGTTAGAAAATAAAAAGCGGGTATATGTCACTTTTCTACATAGTCTCCTGCTTTTGTGACACATTTTTCCCAGCGAATAGGAAGTTTTTTAATCCCAGCATCAAAAAACGATGAAGGTTGCGTCTGAAGCCAATTGCGCACAAACCCCTCGACCCCCTCATCATCCTCGAATCGCTGTCCGCCAAGGGCTTCTTTAAGTGGCCCAAACAAGTGAAAATCACAGGGCGATAGGTCAGGGCTGTAGGGAGGATGATCAAGTGGAGTCCAATGCATTTCTTCCAATTTTTGAACAGTTAGAGCTGCAGTATGGGGCCTTGCATTGTCGTGGAGGAGGATGACGTCACAAATTGGTTGATTCCGTCTTTTGCTGCGATATGCAGCCCTCACCTGAGTCAGCAGCTCACAATAGTAGGCAGCATTGATTGTTCTTCGCTCATGCAAAAAATCAATGAGCAAAACGCCTCGATAGTCGAAAAAAACAGTTGCAAGGACCTTGCCAGCAGACAGTCGAGTTTTTGCTTTCACTGGGGCTATCTCCCCCTTCCTCCGCCACTCCATACTGGCTTGCTTCGATTCGGGTGTGTTGTGATGGACCCATGTTTCGTCGCAGGTGACGATGCTAGCCAAAAATGCTTCTTCCTTCCCTTCTTCCTCAAACCTTGCAAAAAGCCTCTGACAGACCTCCAAACGTCTCAACTTCTGATCTGCAGTCAAAAGGCGAGGGACCCATCTGGCACACACTTTACGGAATCCTAGGTGCTCTGTAATGATCGTTTGGCAGCTCCCATAACTTACCCCTACCTGCTCAGCGATTTCGGAGACAGTCACACGTCGATCATCTTCAAGAATGTCACGAACCGCTTGAATGTTCTCATCCGTAATGCTGCTCCGGGGACGACGATCGTGTTCCTCATTCTCTACTCGTTCTCTTCCCTCCTGAAACTCTTTGTGCCAGGCAAACACACGGGTCCTAGAGAGGGTTTGGTCCCCGAACTGGGCAGTCAACCTTTGAAAAATTTCCGAAGGTTTGACTCTTTCACGGGTAAGAAATTTTATGATAATTCGTTGCTCAATGGAAACGGGTACCTTTTGTTCAGACATCGCGATAACTACTCATGAAAGGTTGTAAAGGGGGAGACGCCCCCCTCATCCACCTTCTAATGAACCTGTTCAAACAATCTCGAAGTGACGGGCCCGCTTCTGTCAACCGTCGGCGCTCAGAGGTCAGAGTCCCGTTTATATTTGATCCACCCTCGTATGTTCCAGGGTAAACTGCAGAGGCTACCAAATCTCAACTACCAACAGTTAATAGGAGAGGTGGGTACCATGTAAAGAGGTAGGTACTACGAAAGAGTGTAGATATATTATGTTACAAATTGACACAATTATTAATATTAAGAGGTAGGTACCTAATTTCAATAAAATAGACGATTCCGGATTAATTATCTTCTACACTCAAGATCATTAGTTTGTAAACAAAATATGAGAACAGTTATGCCCATAGCTCCGCTATTCGTATAGTCAATATGTTATGGAGAACATGAAAATGTTCGTTAAATCGAGAGCTTTCCAACGAGTGGTGAACGATTTTTGTGGGTTAAAAAGTGTAGAAAAGGAACAAACCTAACAACGGGGTCGTTGTAAGCGGAAATCATTATAAAGGCACTGTAACACAATTTCGTTACGCAATTTCGTGATAGTTTTTTGTGCTATGTGCCAGGGCAAAGACATGAAAATCTCAAAAAAAAAAAATAATGCAAATCTGCGTATATTTGTTGTACCCAAAAATGCAGTAGCCGTGTGGGTACTCTATTAGTTCGTGGAGACGAGGAGAACGTGAATATGGACTCCTAACATCTTCAAAGCATACCCTGAGCCTACAGTATGTCGGTATGGCACACTAAAAATCGAAAAAATACACGTGTTAGTACGCTATGAGTTTGAAAAGAGTTTTTTAGGTATTTGAAAAAAAAATTCAACCATGAATATACCGGGTGTCCCAGAAGTTATGGTCCACCCTCCAGCATTTCCGTATTTAATTACGTAAAAAAATGGGTCCAATGCCATTTTTCATATTTTTTTGTAAAGAATTCAGAAAAAAATACTTTCGCGCAAAAAATTGCGCGCAAGTGCGCGCAATTGACACTAACTTTGTTTTTTCAAATGGGAACCCCCATTTTTTATTGCAGATTCAGATTCTACGTCAAATTTCATGAGAAATTCATACCCGAACCGACTTTTTTCATTGCGCGCAACTGGTACTTTTCGCGTGCAAAGTGACCAGGGTGCGCAAAAGTGCATTTTTTAAACCCCAAGTGTGGCACATGTTTTGTCATTGTTTTTTGACGCTGAATCACGAGGTGAGGTCCTTTCTTCGATTTCATCGTTATTTTTCCAAATTTAGAAGGCAATGTTCATGTTTTTGGGCTTTATTTTCCCTCCCCCTTCCGCAATACGGGCTGGGACCGGCTATGGCGGGATTAAAAATAAATTCCTCACTTCAAAATTTTAAAAAATGTTCGAAAAGTAGGAAAATGTTGGAATGTTGGAAAATGTTGGTTAAGTAGGTACTTACCTACTTTAATGTGAACAAAAATAAAAAAGCTTCTCATCTAAAAACCTTTAAAAAAAAATTAAAAGTTACAAAAGCTCAAAAAAGTAATAATAAAATGAATGCCTTATCATTCTTCACCTTGGGTTGGGGGTCGGCACCCGACTCGTCAAAGACCGTTAGATGAGAAGCTTTTTCATTTTTGTTCACATTAAAGTAGGTAAGTACCTACTTAACAAACATTTTCCAACATTCCAACATTTTCCTACTTTTCAAACATTTTTTTTTTTAATTTAGAAGTGAGGAATTTATTTTTAATCCCGCCATAGCCAGTCCCAGCCCGTATTGCGGAAGGGGGAGGGAAAATAAAGCCCAAAAACATAATTTTTCCTTCTAAATTTGGAAAAATAACGATGAAATCGAAGAAAGGACCTCACCTCGTGATTCAGCGTCAAAAAATAATGACAAAACATGTGCCACACTTGGGGTTTAAAAAAATGCACTTTTGCGCACCCTGGTCACTTTGCACGCGAAAAGTACCAGTTGGGCGCAATGAAAAAAGTCGGTTCGGGTATGAATTTCTCATAAATTTTGACGTAGAATTTGAATCTGCAATAAAAAATGGGGGTTCCCATTTGAAAAAACAAAGTTAGTGTCAATTGCGCGCACTTGCGCGCAATTTTTTTGCGCGAAAATATTTTTCCTGAATTCTTTACAAAAAAATATGTAAAATGGCGTTGAACCCATTTTTTACGTAATTAAATACGGAAATACCGGAGGGTGGACCATAACTTCTGGGACACCCGGTATAATTTTAACGATTCGTCCTATGCGCCGCATCCTCCAGGCTGAGGACTCTGTCATACAACTAATATTAGATTTTTTCAAGCCAAAGCTTTGAAGATTTATTTGATAATTCGCTGATTAATTCATGTTGAATTAATTATTTGAAGTCCATGAATAGACCTTTTTCTTGTTGAATGTCAGCTTCCTGAGAGAAACTGGACGAGCACAACGAGAATGACTTCACCACAATAAAGTCGGTCCACAATAATCCCCTATGGAACTTCAATGGCCAGGGTGAAATCTTTTCTTCACCAATCGTTGAAATCTTAAAAAAACCCGTTAACACCTACCTAACCCCCTATTAAAAAAATTGTTGTTGTTTCGAGAAGATGGAATGGTGTTTGGGACCTTCTCGTGCCAGACTGAGATGTCATCAACCTGCTTACGGGGGTGAATTATGCCAGGTGTGATGTCGCCTTCTCGAGACTTCGAGGTCTGTAGCCCCTTTTCTGGTAGCTCCTCTCTTATGTAACGTAAGAGCTTGTGAAACATCGTAAAACCAGAAAAATTCTCCTTTTCAACGCTTTTTATTACCTACAACCGTCGAAGACGACCTTCCAAGTCTGATATTCATATTGCTTCTCTATTTTCAGAAAAAACGCTGCAAATTATTACACAATGGTTTATTATTTTTCTATAGATCACTCGTCTGCAAAGCCACCAATCATCCAACAAAAAGAAAAACATCGAAAAAAAAAGAAAGAGAAGCAGGCATAGCATTTCGGTCAGCTATCATTTGAACGGAGATTAGGCCTCTTTTGCGATTCACACTCGTGTTTCAGATTTATCGTACGTCCAACCCTTAAATTATCGTAGCGAGCGAACGGTTTGTCCTACAGGGCTCCGCGTAGTCTCGAGAAATTCTGAACTACCTTAAATTGATGGCAAAACAAAACCTTTATATCAAAATTTTTTGAGTCAGGGCGTTTTCAAAATTTAAAATTTCATTTTTCGACCCTTAGTAAAGACCTACATCAACCAAAATCTTCTGGGCACAACTAGACCTCAAATGGAGCCCACATACCTAATTTCATCAAAATCGGTCCATGAAAACTGAGGAAAGTGCCGCATATGGATGGCAAAATTTTTATTCGGTTTTGAACTCCACGTACCTTGAAACGTAAACCCACAAATTTTGAGGGGGGAATTAAAAAAAATTTTTTTTTTGGATTATTGAAAATAATAAACCAAAAAGTGACAACGGCAAAGCAAGTTGTGATCTATGCATAAGAGTAATCTATACAGGAAAATTATAAACATTTGTGAAATAATTTTTATACGTTTAAATACGTTTTTTATACGATTATACTTTTAATTTTTTTGACATTTTCATGTCTTTCATATGGCACATAAAAAAAAAATCGTCACGAAATTTGTTGCGACGAAATTTGCTAACGAAATTTGTTGCGACGAAATTTGTCCCAAGTCGCCACAATGATGATTATGACCATCAGAAGTGAAGTTGTTAGGTAGGTAGGTACTTTACAGTTTGATATTACCAGATCAGCTGAGTCGAAAATCGAGCTCCCAGATCAGCTGAGTCGAAAATCGAGCTCCCAGATCAGCTGAGTCGAAAATCGAGCTCCCAGATCAGCTGAGTCGAAAATCGAGCTCCCAGATCAGCTGAGTCGAAAATCGAGCTCCCAGATCAGCTGAGTCGAAAATTGAGCTCCCAGATCAGCTGAGGCGAAAATCGAGCTCCCAGATCAGCTGAGTCGAAAATCGAGCTCCCAGATCAGCTGAGTCGAAAATCGAGCTCCCAGATCAGCTGAGGCGAAAATCGAGCTCCCAGATCAGCATGAAAATGTTTCAATGTGTTGCAGACTCGTATGCAAGCGTTTATTTTTTGATCAATGTTTCCCCTGCAATTGTGATGAAGGACGGTATGTATTCTTAGTTGTAAGAATTACGGTTTCTAAATAATTTCCTCTTTTAAAGTTGTAGTTTGACTAATTCAGTATTTCACTGTCGAAACTCACGTGATTTCGGTAAATTACAGGTACGTGTGTTGAAAAAAAAAAAGTTAATCGAGTCTGTAAATTTCAACGGAATTTTATTCTTTATATTGACTAAGTAAAATAGGTGTACAATATAAGGATCCACACGGTTACAACATGAATGTGGTCAGTGAAACCCCGAAGACTGCCAACCATCATCTCACGAATCAGCAGAGCAGACTTGGAGCAAAAAGGTCTGCTGAGTCTCGAACAGAGCTAGTCGAATCGAGAAATGAGATCAGCTGAGTCTATGATTAACCAACTAGATCATCTGAGGCAGAAAGTTCACGAATCAGGTAAATCTGATCATTGATTAACAGATTACAGTTGAGGCAGATATTTCACAAGAGAGCCAAATCGAAAATTGAGCTCAGCGGAGTCGCTCAATGATCAATCATAATCATCAGAGACTGGAAATTGACAAATAAGCTGAATCAAGAAGTGATCAGCCGTATCATTAGGGGTAGAAAGAAATGCCACTAATCAGCTGAATCAAAAATTCAGCTGAGGCAAAATAAGGATATCAGATACTAAGACCAGCTCCTTTGAGTCTTGAATCATGCTCAGCTACATTTGAAATTGACTTCAGCTGAGCCAGTCATTGACCAACTCATTGACCCTATACTCCTCTCACTCCAACCTAGCCCAGTCTCACCTAATCCCAACCTTCAGCCACTATCACCCCTCTCCTGCTCTCGAAGCACCGCTCCAACAACCAGGCGGAATTGTTAGCTATTGCATAGGCACTTAGCTGGAGGATAACTCTACGCCTCACCTTCTCTCACTCCACCATTCTCCTGCTCTCAGATCAACCTCCACCCACTCTCACTCGACCCCTCACCTCCTCACTCCCCTCCACTCTCCTGCTCTTACCCCAACCACCCCCAGCTCTCACCCCACCACTCCTGCTCAAACCCCAACCACCCCCAGCTCTCAACCCCCACTCCTGCTTTCACCCTAACCACCCCCAAGTCTCACTCCACCCCTCTCCTGCTCTCACCTCAACATCTACTTACTCTCACTCCACCCCTCTCCTGCTCTCACCACAACCTCCACCCACTCTCAGTCTACCTCTCATCCCACTCCTCTCCTGCTCTCACCTCAATCTCCCACAGCTCTCACCTTACCCCTCTCATGCTCAAACCCCAACCACCCCCACTCTCACTCTACCCCTCACCACCTCTCACCCCACTCCTCTCCTGCTCTCATCTCAACCTCCCCCACTCTCACTCCACCTCTCTCATGTTCTCACCTCAACCTCCACCCATTCTCACTCAACCCCTCACCTCCTCTCTCCCCACCACTCTCCCTGCTCTTAACTCAACCTCCCCCAGCTCTCACCCTACCCCTCTCCTGCTCAAACCCCAACGTCCACCTACTCTCACTCCACCCCTCTCCTTCTCTCACCCCAACCTCCCAAAGCTCTCACCCCACCCCTGCTGGTCTCACCCCAACCATCCCCAACTCTCACCCCACCCCTCTCCTGCTCTCACCTCAACCTGCACCCACTCTCACTCTACCCCTCACCACCTCTCACCCCACCCCTCACCTGCTCTCACCCCCCTCCCCCCACCCACACTCCTCCTTCAAAATTTTCAGGGAGATTGCTTTTTCCCAAGCTTGCTCCCTGTGATTCACCACTGCGACCCTCGCATCAACAGTGCTTTTGAAGGGACAACTGGTGCATTAGGATCACTCTTGTTGGCGGCCCAGTCAGACCAGAGTGATCAAGCACGGGGGGCACAAGTCCACAACCCGAGAACACACCCAGTTGTGGGCTCCAGGAGGGCTTCTTTTCAGCTCACATGCCCTGGAGTTCGGGAGAACGAGGCCTCCAACTTTCCCCCAAAATCGGCCTCCTTATATGCCATTGATTTCATTTTGGAATTTCTATTCCACGGGAGGAACGACATTATGAAATTTTCATAAGGTCAATATGTTCAAATGATGAATAATTATTATTATTTAAAAAAAAACGGAAAATCTGAGTGTTCAGACATCTGAGCTTTAATGGAGTTCATATAAAGTTCACTCTCAGACCAGCTCCAAGATTAGAGAACTGCTGTAAACACTGCTCAATTTTTTAATCTATTCAAATTTAGACTCAGCTGGTTTGAGAGATTAATTTGAGATTTATCTGTACCTAATTAACGTTGGTTCCAACTCAGCTATTGAAAATTAAATGCCTATTCCGCAGATCAGTGAGTTAGGTTTTAGCATAGGCAGCAGATCGAACATTGATTCACCTGAACTCTGTCATTGATTCAGCTGAATCATGAACTTTCTAGTCTCCCCAGGTGATCTGGTTGATCAGCGATCGACTCAGCTGAGCTTAATTTTTGTTTCAGCTGATTAGGGAACTTTCTACTACAGATGAACTAGTTGAACGACGATCTACTCACCTGATGTCAATTTTTGATTCTGCTTATTAGAGAGCTTTCTACCTCAGATAATCTGTTTAATCATGATCAACTCAGCTGAGCTCAATTTTTGATTGATCTGATTCATGAACTTTCTACCTAGTATCTCCAAATGATCTGGTTGATCAATGATTGACTCAGCTGAGCTCAAGTTTTGATTCAGCTGATTAGTGACCTTTCTGACTCAAGAATATTGATGATCATCTGATGATCTGGTTAATTATGATCGAGTCTCAACAGCCAATTACAAAGCCAACGTAGAGCACAAAGGTCTGCTGAGTCTCGAATTGAGCTCATCGAATCGAATATTGAGATCAGCTGAGTCTATGATTAACCAACTAGATCATCTAAGGCAAAGTTTATGGATCACCTGAATCAATAATTGAGCTCAGATGAGTTGATCATCGATCAACCACATCATCTGAGTCAGAAAATTCAATAATTAGCTGAATAAAAATTAAGCTCAGCTAAGTCGATCATGATCATCAGATCATCTGAGGTGAAAAGCTCCCTAATCCGCTGAATAAAAAATTGGGCTCAGCTGAGTAGATCATCGATCAACCAGATCATCTGAGTCAGAAAGGACACCAATCGGCTGATTCAAAAACTTGAGCTCAGCTGAGTAGATCATCGATCAACCAGATCATCTGAGTCAGAAAGGACACCAATCGGCTGATTCAAAAACTTGAGCTCAGCTGAGTAGATCGTCGATCAACCAGATCATCTGAGGTAGAACGCTCCCCAATCAGCTGAATCAAAACTTGAGCTCAGCTGAGTCGATCATGTTCAACTAGATCATCTGAGGTAGAAAGCTCCCTAATCAGCTGAATCAAAAATTAAGCTCAGCTGAGTCGATCATTGATCAACCAGATCATCTGGGAAAACGAGATAGTTCATGAATCAGCTGAATCAAAAATTGAGCTCAGCTGAGCCCATCACTGATCAACCAGATCATCTGGGGAAACTACAAAGTTCATGAATCAGCTGAATCAAAAATTGAGCACAGCTGAGTCGGTTACTGATCAACCAGATCATCTGGGAAAACGAGATAGTTCATGAATCAGCTGAATCAAAAATTGATCTCAGCTGAGTCGGTTACTGATCAACCAGGTCATCTGGGGAAACTAGAAAGTTCACGAATCAGCTGAATCAAAAATTGAGCTTAGCTGAGTCGATCACTAATCAACCAATCTGGGGAAACTAGAAAGTTCATGAATCAGCTGAATCAAAAATTGAGCTCAGCTGAGTCGGTTACTGATCAACCAGATCATCTGGAAAAACGAGATAGTTCATGAATCAGCTGAATCAAAAATTGAGCTCAGCTGAGTCCATCACTGATCAACCAGACAATCTGGGGAAACTAGAAAGTTCATGAATCAGCTGAATCAAAAATTGAGCTCAGCTGAGTCCATCACTGATCAACCAGACAATCTGGGGAAACTAGAAAGTTCATGATTCAGCTGAATCAATGACAGAGTTCAGGTGAATCAATGTTCGATCAGCTACCTATGCTGTGTGCTACCTATGTGTTTACAGCAGTTCTCTAATCTTGGAGCTGGTCTGAGAGTGAACTCTATATGAACTCCATTGAAGCTCAGACGTCTGAACACTCGGATTTTCCCGTTTTTTTTTTTTATTTTTTATTTTTTAAATAATAATATTTATTCATTATTTGGACATATTGGCCTTTGAAATGTCGTTCCTCCCGTGGAATGGAAATTCCAAAATGAAATCAATGGCATATAAGGAGGCCGATTTTGGGGGAAAGTTGGAGGCCTCGTTCTCCCGAACTCCAGGGCATGTGAGCTGAAAAGAAGCCCTCCTGGAGCCCACAACTGGGTGTGTTCTCGGGTTGTGGACTTGTGCCCCCCGTGTTTGATCTCTCTGGTCTGACTGGGCCGCCAACAAGAGTGATCCTAATGCACCAGTTGTCCCTTCAAAAGCACTGTTGATGCGAGGGTCGCAGTGGTGAATCACAGGGAGCAAGCTTGGGAAAAAGCAATCTCCCTGAGAATTTTGAAGGAGTGTGGGTGGGGGGGAGGGGGGTGAGAGCAGGTGAGGGGTAGGTGAGAGCTGGGGGAGGTTGGGGTGAGAGCAGGAGAGGGGTGGGGTGAGTTGGGGGTGGTTGGGGTGAGAGCAGGAGAGGGTAGGGTGAGAGTTGGGGGTGGTTGGGGTGAGAGCAGGAGAGGGGTGGGATGAGAGTTGGGGGTGATGGGTGAGAGAAGGAGAGGGGTAGGTGAGAGCTGGGGGAGGTTGGGGTGAGAGTTGGGGTGGTTGAGGTGAGAGCAGGAGAGGGGTGGGGTGAGAGTTGGGGGTGGTTGGGGTGAGAGCTGGGGGAGGTTGGGGTGTGAGAAGGAGAGGGGTGGGTGAGAGTTGGGGGTGGTTGCGGTGAGAGCAGGAGAGGGGTGGGGTGAGTTGGGGGTGGTTGGGGTGAGAGCAGGAGAGGGTAGGGTGAGAGTTGGGGGTGGTTGGGGTGAGAGCAGGAGAGGGGTGGGATGAGAGTTGGGGGTGATGGGTGAGAGAAGGAGAGGGGTATGTGAGAGCTGGGGGAGGTTGGGTGAGAGTTGGGGTGGTTGAGGTGAGAGCAGGAGAGGGGTGGGGTGAGAGTTGGGGGTGGTTGGGGTGAGAGCTGGGGGAGGTTGGGGTGTGAGAAGGAGAGGGGTGGGTGAGAGTTGGGGGTGGTTGGGGTGTGAGCATAAGAGGTAGGTGAGAGCTGGGGGTGGTTGGGGTGAGAGCAGGAGAGGGGTGGGGTGAGAGTTGGGGGGTGGTTGGGGTGAGAGCATGAGGGTTAGGTGAGAGCTGGGGGAGGTTGGGGTGAGAGCAGGAGAGGGGTGGGGTGAGAGTTGGGGGTGGTTGGGGTGAGAGCAGGAGAGGGGTGGGGTGAGAGTTGGGGGTGGTTGGGGTGAGAGAAGGATAGGGGTAGGTGAGAGCTGGGGGAGGTTGGGATGTGAGCAGGAGAGGGGTGGGGTGAGAGTTGGGGGTGGTTGGGGTGAGAGTATGAGGGGTAGGTGAGAGCTGGGGGAGGTTGGGGTGAGAGAAGGAGAGGAGTGGGGTGAGAGATGGGGGTGGTTGGGGTGAGAGAAGGAGAGGGGTGGGGTGAGAGTTGGGGGTGGTTGGGGTGAGAGCAGGAGAGGGGTGGGGTGAGACCTGGGGGAGGTTGGGGTGAGAGAAGGAGAGGGGTGGGGTGAGAGTTGGGGTGGTTGGTGTGAGAGCAGGAGAGGGGTGGTTTGAGAGCTGGGGGTGGTTGGGGTTTGAGCAGGAGGGGGGGGGGAATTTTACATTTGATTTTGGATTCTAGGTACCTTGAAACGTAAAACATCAAATTTTGAGGAGCGTTTAAAATTTTATTTCTTGCTTGATTCCAAAGGCTTTTATTGTAAATAATAATCCAAAATGCTCGCCAGCAAAGAACACAGTTTTGCCATCATCGCTACCCACCAACCATATTTTCCCTTCAGAATTAAACGCTTCAAACGTAATTCGAAGAAATAGAGAGTTTCAGATGGGAAAATTAGTTAGTTGGGAGTTAGTGTTCATTAGAAAATTTGATTACTGGTTGCTAAGGACGTGGATGAGGCCTCATCTGAGATTCACGCTCGTGTTGCTGATTAATTTATTCTGCAGCCAACCCGTAAGTTCTCATGCGGAGGTTTGTCCTCTGGGTGGTCTCATTTGATTTTAAAAACTCAATTCTATTTTCAATTGATGAAAATTTACAATACCTCTATATCAAAAGTCTTTGAGCTAGGGCGTGAAAATTTCAGCCCTCATTTCTCAACTCAAATGGAGCCGGCATACCAAAGTTCATCAAAATCGGTCCGTGGTAACTAAGAAAATTGCCGATTACGGCGGACGGACGGATTTTTCTTTCTTTCAATTCGATTTTTGGATTCAAAAAACATACTTACTTTGAAAAGTCTATCATCAAATTTTGAGGGGCGTTAAAAATTTTTTTTCTTGCTTGGTTCTAATGTTTCAACATTGAAAATAACTAGATTCTTTCTTCTAGATCTGCAAAGGTTTTGCAGATTTCGATGAAATTTTTAGGGATTGTGTAGATTGCCCTGTACTTTGCCGATAACTATCGCATTTTCAACCCAAAATCGATGACATTTCTAGGGATTCTTGAGGAGGCACGAATAACGCCTCCACAATCCTGAAAACCTGGAAATACTCTACGTTTTGGACAACGAAGATGGACTCCGGCGACTCAAGCGAAAACATATTGTTGTGGATGTCCAGAGGGGTTTAGCAATATGAGATTGAATTGCAGAAATGCAAGGTTGATGGCAGAACACGAACTGAGAGATTTTATTAGCAACCTAAATTTGTAAGATAACAACAGTAAACATAGTAATTTAGGTAGCCAAGTATTCACGAATCTATAACACTATCTCCCCTCTTCTCTTTGGTGCTTGAGCATGGGGCCAAGCTGTCAGCATGCACGACTCTCTTCTTTCCATTTGGCGTACGAATCCTGTAGACTACATCAGAAAGAATTTTCAATACCCGGCAAGGTCCAACCCACGGTGATTGTAGTTTTGGGGTCACCCCTACTGATCTTCGAGGCCAATAGTACCAGACCTGGTCGTCTACTTTGTAGCTTGGAGCTGCGGAGTGAGCATCATAGCGTCGTTTGCTACTTTCTGCGACTTTGCGCATATGCTGACGTGCGAGTTCATGGGTTGCTTGCAGTCTCGCCTGTAGTTCCTGAGCATACGACGATGCTGAGCTTTTTCCTGCAGGAATCTCCCCTGTCAGAAGATGAACAGGGAGTGTGAGAGCCCTTCCAAGGTTGAGTTCAGCTGGTGAGAACCCAGTTGACGCTTGCTCTGTAGCACGGTATACCAGAAGCACACATGGTAGCCATAGATCCCATTCAGTCTGGTTGTTTTGCACCATCTTTGACAACATTTCCCACAATGTCCTGTTGAATCTTTCAACGAGGCCATCACTTTGTGGTCGAAGTGGAGTGGTCCTTGTTTTCTTGATCTGTAGCAACCCCATGACTTCCTTAAATACTTCAGCTTCGAACCCAGTTCCCTGGTCTGAATGTATTTCTCTTGGGACTCCATATCGAGATATCACTGTATCCACTAATCCTCTGGCGAGAGTTTCAGCCTTAATGTCTCGAACACAAAATGCTTCAGGCCACTTCGTAAAATAATCAACAACAACAACTATATAAAGGTTTCCTCTCTCTGTGCGAGGCAAGGGACCCACAATGTCAACACCAACCCGCTCAAATGGTGCTCCAGAAACAGAAGACTGTAGTGGTGCTCTCCGTCTTCGACCTGACTTTCCACGTCTCGCACAAATCTCACAATTTGCACAATGTATGCGAACATCTTTAGTGAGTCCAGGCCAGTAAAATTGTTGGCGAATTACACTCAGAGTTCTTTGTCTACCAAAGTGTCCCAAATCATGGCTCAGGCTCAACACTTCTTTTCTTCTTGACAATGGGACAATTACTTGATTTATCTTTTGAGTGCCTGTATTGTTTTCCCATTGACGCACTAGGACTCCTCCTAACAGATACAGCTGATCAAACATCGCCCATAGCGCCTTACTACAGAGGCTGTATGATGTTATATCCTGCCAAGCAGGCCTAACCTGGGACTCAACCCATCCATACACCGGTTTGATATCAACATCAGACAGCTGAGCCTCTGTCCATCGTCCAGGAGGGATATCTAGTTGCACCCGACATACATCTAGTAACATTTCTTGGCGCTGTTCTTGGCGAAGGCAGTGTTTGCACTCCGTTTCCCGACATGGTCTTCGAGAGAGGCCATCAGCATTTGAATGGAAACGACCAGCTCGATGCTCGATTTTATAGTTATATGGTGCCAACACCTGCAACCATCTAGCTAATTGACCGTCTGGTTCTCTGAAATTCTGAAGCCATTGGAGCGCAGCATGGTCTGTACGTATCAGAAACGCTTCCGACTCGAGCCCATAAGAATGAAAATGACGTAAAGCTCTAATAACACTCAACAACTCCTTTCGGGTAACGCAATAGTTGCGCTCTTGGCGTGATAGGCATTTACTGAAGTATGCAATAACAACCTCTCTCCCTTCCTGCATCTGCGATAGTACAGCTCCGATCGCTTTATCACTTGCGTCTGTATCTAGGATATACTGTGATTTATGTCTTGGATGTCCCAATATTGGTGCCTCTGTCAACGCTGTCTTGATATCGGAGAATGCACGCTGGCACTCTGGTGTCCATTCAAATGGAGTTTTCTGGTCTTGCAGAGCATAAAGTGGACAGACGCGCTTTGCAAAATCTTTTATGAAACAGCGATAATAAGAACAGAAAGATACAAATGAACGTACTTCCTTCACATTGTCTGGGATAGTCCAGTTTCTAACTCGTTCCGTCTTCTTAGGGTCGGTGGAAATACCACTCCCAGAAATCACATAACCGAGATACTCAACCTTGCGAGTGAAAAGTTTGCATTTCTTCGGATTAAGCTTTATACCAGTATTACGGAACACCTCAAAGACATTGCGCAGCCAAGCAATGTGTTCATCAAAGTTTGCTGTATCGATCAAAACATCATCGAGATAAACCTTGACACGACCTAGTCGAATAAGTCCATGAAGAATACCACCCATGGCTCTTTGAAATGTTGCCGGGGCATTACAAAGACCGAAAGGCATTACCCGGAACTGCCACAGACCCCGGGGAGTGCAAAACGCAGTCTTTTCTTTGTCTTCCTCCGCCATTGGTATTTGCCAGTACCCGCTTTGCAGGTCTAGGGTAGTGAACCAAGTACTACCTGCTAAAGAACTGAGCAACTCATCAATTTTGGGCAAAGGGTGGGAATCTTTCTTGGTTACATCATTTAGCCTCCGGTAGTCTATGCAGAACCTCGTGGAACCATCTTTCTTCGGTACCAAAACAATTGGGCTAGCCCATGGGCTCGTCGACATTTCAATTACACCATTTTCTTCCATATCCTGAACTAACTTGTCAACTTCCTCAAGTCTATGAGGAGGTACTCGTCGCGGTGATTGTCGAATTGGTGGATGACCAGCTACATTTACTTTATGCTCTATGTCCTTGACTCTTCCAAGATCCTTCCCATCCCGAGCAAAAATATCACTGAACTCCATTAGTAACTGCTCAACCTTCCTTTGTTGCAACTCTGTCAGCCCCTCCATAGTCTTGATCAATGGTTGGATATGCTTTGCTAACTCATCTGAAGATTGTTGTTCTGTTGACTCCAATTTGTCGAATGGCGTCAGTTCATGGAGACCACATTCGCTTCCTACATCATCATCTCTAACGTGGAATACATCCACTTGCGCTGCTCTCAACATCTGTTGTCCTACCAGTACTGACTGGTTTGCAGGGTCAATGAGACAGTTGTGCTTCCTCATAAAATCCAACCCTAGGATACAGTCCTCAAAGATTTCAGCTACAAGAACTTGGTGTTCTCGTAATTTTCCATCCCCTAGATTACAGGACACAATCGCTTGTCCTTTCACAGGAATTACTTCTCCAGAGACTGTCCGAAGAGAAGCATTGACACTACCACCTAAGCTGACACCAGCTTTTTCCAGTACTCTTGGGTGGACTATAGTTTTTGTAGCACCTGTATCTATAACATATTCACATTCTGTATTATTTACAAAACCTTTCAGGATTAGTGAATCACTAGAAGATGCCCTGTAT
Source organism: Apolygus lucorum (assembly GCA_009739505.2). Taxonomy (NCBI): domain Eukaryota; kingdom Metazoa; phylum Arthropoda; class Insecta; order Hemiptera; family Miridae; genus Apolygus; species Apolygus lucorum. Next base: position 60,436,431 of record CM019183.2, on the reverse strand, counting down.
ACTACTAAAGGGACACAAGCATTTTTATTCATAGGTTGTACAATTTTGGACTGCTGAAAGATGGGTTGACCAGTAGGTGAATGAGGAAAATTATAGACAGGGAACTCCCTTGAACCAAAATAAGGGAACTGTGAACTGAATACCTGATTCTTCTGAGAGCGATTTCTTTTCGTCTTTCTTGTTTTCCTTACTGCCTGCTGGTCCCTTACAGGCTCTGATAACGGGTTTCCTTGCTTAGGTCGCAATTTCTTAATCAGGTCCGCCTTCAATGTATCGAGCAGAGCATCCATCATTGAGCCTGAATTTGCAAACATTGCCTCTTCTCTAACACCTGGATCCCTCAATCCTTTTAGGAATTGTAGCCTTAGCATTTCATCAACCGCTTTCGTTTGCCAATCATTCGGCCAAGCCCTCCTTGCCGAAGTCCTAAGCTCTTGATGATAATTGGTAATATCTTCTTCGGGATTTTGTTTACGCTGAAAGAACTTCACCAGATTCAACTGTGTCTTGTGGTAGTGGCCAAACCTTATACCTAGAGCTTTTACTAGTTCTAAATAGGAACTGGAACTTCCTACTTCTACTAGTACTTCCAAGGCAGGTCCTGAGAGAATGGAAGACAAACCAACTTTCTTGGAGGATTCATCCCAATGGTTTCCTTCAGCAATTGCTTCGAATTGAACAAGATAGGCTTCCCAGTCTTCACTTCCATCATAGATTCTTGGTTTGAACCTCAAACGCTCATTTGAGAGGCTGGATAGAGTTTCTCGGATCAACTGATCAACATGTCCCAGGAAGGAGCTTTGTTCTTGATGCCACCAACTACATATCTCTTCTTTCCTCGACATCCCACTTCTGACACCACTGTTGTGGATGTCCAGAGGGGTTTAGCAATATGAGATTGAATTGCAGAAATGCAAGGTTGATGGCAGAACACGAACTGAGAGATTTTATTAGCAACCTAAATTTGTAAGATAACAACAGTAAACATAGTAATTTAGGTAGCCAAGTATTCACGAATCTATAACAATATTGTTAAGTGCATTCTAGGGGACGTCTCATTGGATAAGCGATATTAGTATCCTACAGACCTATATTTTTTTCGCGGGTTTGGATTCAGAATTGTCTAAAACGGATTGGTGTGTGGTTATCCAAAAAAACCACTGGACTTGATGCTGTTAAAGAGCAATTATAGCTCATTTTCGAAGATACTGTACTGAGAAGGGGCTGGGTTTTACTGTAAACGGGCTCTCAAGGAGTGTACAAATGATATGTAATATTGCTAGATGGATTGTATTCTAATATTCAGTTGCAATAATAAATCACGTTAAAAAAAATCTAGGGATTGTGTGGGGTTGGTCCCCTATGATGTGCGGTAGTTGTTAGTTGCGCTAGTAGTCCTCCACTGAGGAGGGAAACCTGGTTCCTGCGCCTTTCTTTCCTTACGGATCCGGATAAAGTCGAATGATTTCCTTTCGACTTATCAGGTAAAGGACACCTGGATGGCTCTGGAATCCCTGACAGGCTCACGTTCCCAGATAGAGTTCCAGAGAGACTGTTAGCCGGCAACATTACGTCATTAGAGTCACCACGAAGGCGAGGCCGCGCCCTGAGGGGGACAATGAGTGAAAGTAATGCGCCGCCACTTACTTCCTCCTTCTTCCCTCATCTTTTTGAGCAACCGCCCTCAAGTGGAGGAGACTGAAGGGGACTAAACGCGAGAGGACGCGCCCTGAATATCCGCCAGTAAGGTCACAAGGTCAGTGGAGGCATTCTTGTGGGCGATCAGCTCAGTGACATAACTCTCCCTTCAGTCGCAACATCCACAACATTTCCAAAGCCCAACTCGAACTCTATGGGGGCATTTTTTTCATTTCCTAACAGAGCTGAAAACTAATTATTTCTACTGCGGATTTTGGAAAGAAATTAATAAACGCCTGCCATGAGGGCGCGGCACATAGCTTCCTCATATCCATAACCCGTTTATCTGTAGCTTATCTCAAAACATCAATCTCTAAAAGCCTTGCACTATCCTAATAGTTGACCATCTACGCCACAATCTGAACAATCCCTGAACATTGCATCAAATTCGGATGGAAAATTTGGAAAATATGGCTGTTACAAGAAAATCCAAGTTTGCCCATGCGCATTGGCTGCTATCAGTCCGGGGGCGATGCTTTTCATAGGGGACCATCTGCACCCTAATCTGAACAATCCCTGAAAATTTCATGGAATTCGGGTGGAAAATGCATAAATTATGGCTGTTACAAGAAAATCCACGTTTGCGCATGCGCAGTGGCAACTCTTAGTCCGGGGGCGATGATTTTCGCCGAATTAGTTTATTATTTAATTTAAGTGGCCGACAAGTTCATTCCCCGAATGAGGAATTTTACCGATTTCTGTTTGCATTTTTCCTGAATAGTTAACGGTGTGGGATAGATGAAAATCGGGCTAATTTCGGAAAATAAGTCTCCTGTTATTTTTGGGAGGCAATCAAAATTTTTAATTTCAAAACTAACCGGGAAAACAGACGTGCAGCAGGAACGCTCGCTGATTGGGCTGTTCGGATCGCCGTCTCCTCCTAGTGTTGCACATTGGGACGACGAAATCGTGTTTTCTAAGAGAAAAGTTATCAAACAAAAACAGGGGAAACCTAATTTTCCCCATCTTGCTTTTTCTATTTTTTTTTCTTCAGTTTTTCGATTTCGAACTTTACTGTTTCATGAAATTTTGCATCTGGGGACTATGGATTTCTCGATCTCAGCGCTTCAAGCAGCCATAAATGAACTATTCCAGCATGACGTCATTTTCCCGGTTTTTCTAAACATTCGTATTTTCTACACTGTTTTGTTTATTCGTAAATTAGGAAGTTCGGGCTGAAAGTTTGCCTTAGGTGGTTTTTAGAGGAGCTGAATCCGATTTTGGGGTCAAAAATATGAAATTCCGACATGGTGAAATTCCTCATTCGTATTGTATATCATGTCGCCTACGAATCTGTCTTCTCTAGTCCAGACATATTAGGACTGACAGATGAAACCTCCCCCTCCATTGTATTGTGATGGTGCTCTGTGCCGCAGACGTGATTGGGTTAATGCATGTCTCACGCAAGACGGGGGCCTAAACAGCATTCCTATTGTCGGGATGGGCCGCCAGTGTCGCAAGCTGGCTCATTCTCCCAGCAAAGATTCCTCTGATGCTTTCTTGCAACATCCGATCTGAATCTTTGTTCAGAACGGGGTGCAGTGTTGAGTCTTCGGAATTACTCGTCATTTGTGCGTGTAATCCTTGCGTATCTTGGCGAAACAAATTCCTTTTGTTTCTTATAATGCTGCAGGGATTTTAAACCGTGACAAACTACGACTATTATATGTATACAGGGTGTCTACACTTTCGATGGGCATAACTTCAGGGTTCGATTCTACAAGATATTTCCAACAAAAAATGTCTCCTAGCAATTTTCTTTTAACCCACTCAAAATTCCTTTTTTTGCACTTTAAAGTTTTTCTTCGCGTTTTCGACCTCACGGCACTGATATGGTCATAACTCCCTTATTTCTCCTGAAAATTCAAATCTGACTACACCGTTAGAAAGAGCGTTCAATTCCTAAGCTACCTAGTGCAAAATCAAAATATTTCAGCAATAAAATAGTTTCAAAAAATCAAGTCAAAAAGCGAACTTTAAATGTTTTTTGAAACTTGACTTTCTTCGACCAACGTTTTCACTCTAAATCCCTGCCTGTTTCGATGGGCGCTCTTCGGAGAAAACATGCTCAAATTGTCACCTTTCCAACGGTCTATCAATTTTTCTGTTCAACATTTAAAAAGAAAGAGTAAATGAAGTTTGAATGTCAAAAAACGTGTGTTTTACAAGCAAATCCAGTGTTTCAAGCCGGTTTATGGTCCCCCTCGACCTCAAGATGGCTTGACGATTTTGGTACCATTTTCTATGTAATTATTTACGCTGAATCCAATAGTGATACTTCCGAATGATTCCGACAGTTAGAAAGTGGATTTTTCGAAGAAAACCTTCGGTTTTCGTACATAAAATACGCATTATTCGTAGATATGGAAGATATCATAAAGTAACACTTTTCTACTCAACAAAAACTTCAATCAGCTTGAAATTGGGTGTTTTATTGAGTAGAAAGGTGTTACTTAATGTACGATGCGAATTTTATGTATGAAAAACGAAGGTTTTCTTCGAAAAATCCACTTTCTAGCAGTCGGAATCATACGGAAGTATCACTATTGAATTCAGCGTAAATAATTACTTAGAAAATGATACCAAAATCGTCAAGCCAATTTGAGGTCGAGGGGGACCATAAACCGGCTTGAAACACTGGATTTGCTTGTAAAACACACGTTTTTTGACATTCACACTTCATTTACTCTTTCTTCCTGAATGTTGAACAGAAAAATTGATAGACCGTTGAAAAGCTGACAATTTGAACATGTTTTCTCCGAGGAGCGCCCATCGAAATGGGCAGGGATTTAGAGTGAAAACGTTGGTCGAAGAAAGTCAAGTTTCAAAAAAAATTTTAAAGTTCGCTTTTTGACTTGATTTTTTGATACTTACTGCTTTATTGCTAAAAAATTGATTTTGCACTAGGTAGCTTAGGAATTTAACGCTCTTTCTAACGGTGTAGTCAGATTTGAATTTTCAGGAGAAATAAGGGAAGTTATGACCATATCAGTGCCGTGAGGTCGAAAACGCGGGAAAAAACTTTAAAGTGAAAAAAATAGAATTTTGAGTGGGTTCAAAGAAAATTGCTAGGAGACATTTTTTGTTGGAAATACCTTGTAAAATCGAACCTTGAAGTTATGCCCATCGAAAGTGTAGACACCCTGTGTACAGGGTGTCACCCTTTCGGGCGCACCACCGGGCAGAGTTCGATTCTACAACTAATTTGCAACAAAAAATGTCTGATAGTAATTTCTTCTTAGAGGCTTCGTTTTCGAGTTATTTCACTTTTAAGATTTTTTTCGAGTTTTCGACCTTACATCACTAAAATCGCTGTAACTCCCTTAATTCATAAAGTAAATTAAAATTTGATTATATCATTGGAAAGAGCGTCAAATTTCCTATCTCCCTGATGGGGTTTTAGAAAATTTCAAATGAAACGAACGGGTGTAAAATAAGCAAAAAGTAAAAAATTGGTAAGGTTTCGAAAATTTTTACTTTTTTCAAAGTTTGATTCTCGAAACGTCGTGAACAGAAATTTCCATGCTGTAAGCCTAAAAGTTGCATGTGTATCCCAGCTTTCTAACGGCGTAGTCATTTTTTTTAAACACCACTTATTCAGTAAGAAAACGACGTTTTTTGGGCAGAAAACGTTCATTTTCGGGTGTAAATCGGCGTTTTTCACCAGAAATGCTTTCCAACTTAATAAATCATTTGACATGAAATTTTACGTACTTTTTGACGCTGAATCGAATGGTAACACATTCCGATCTCCTCGACAAACAAAAAGTACTTTTCAAGCCTTTTTCTTTGGGCAAAGGCTCTATCTCGTTGTTCGTTTTATCCAAAATTGTCATTGAGGGAGGTCTGGGTTATTAATGACTCGCACTCTTCCACTTTGTTGACTTACCTAATTTTCGCCCTCTGTCTTGAAAATATCGTCCCGATCATTTGCGAAAAGCTTTATCTTTTCGATAGATTACAAGTTGGGGGTCGAGGACTCTGTTGTACCCTGTTTAACCCAGAAAGAGCTTGAAAAATACTTTTTGTTTGTCGAGGAGATCGGATAGTGTTACCATTCGATTCAGCGCCAAAAAGTATGTAAAATTTCATGTCAAATGATTTATTAAGTTGGAAAGCATTTCTGGTGAAAAACGCCGATTTACACCCGAAAATGAACGTTTTCTGCCCTAAAAACGTCGTTTTCTTACTGAATAAGTGCCTGGTGTTTAAAAAAAATGACTACGCCGTTAGAAAGCTGGGTAATGCAACTTTTAGGCCTACAGCATGGTAATTTCCGTTCACGACGTTTCGAGAATCAAACTTTGAAAAAAGTAAAAATTTTCGAAACCTTACCAATTTTTTACTTTTGGTTTATTTTACACCCGTTCGTTTAATTTGAAATTTTCTAAAACCCCATCAGGGAGATAGGAAATTTGACGCTCTTTCCAATGATATAATCAAATTTCAATTTACTTCATAAATTAAGGGAGTTACAGCGATTTTAGTGATGTAAGGTCAAAAACACGAAAAAAATCTTCAAAGTGAAATAACTCGAAAACGAAGCCTCTAAGAAAAAATTGCTACGAGACATTTTTTGTTGCAAATTAGTTGTAGAATCGAACCCTGCCCGGTGGTGCGCCCGAAAGGGTGACACCCTGTATGGCCTTAGTACAATCAACCATAATACAGTATGGCATTGCGGAGAGGAGAGGGGGGGGGGGGAACCAGCTCTCCCCAGGAAAAATCTTGCCACTTCAACATGAAACTGATTGAGTCCTCCATTCTTATTGATACTTCACTGAGAGTTAGTAACTAATGGACGATGAATTCAATAATCGATGGAAGTCCTCTGGTTGTTTTACTAACTTCGAAAAACTTCGATTCCACTTCCAGAGTGTCGAGAAATACCTAACAATTCGAACCCAATCATTTTAGGGTCAGTCCCTTCGTCAAGCTCGAGTCGGAGCTTAGAGTTCCATTGCATAACAAAAGTGACCTCCAGGCGTCTCGATTAGCTTATGTAAACCTCCCTTGTGCAACTCAGTTGGTGTACCATCCCTTGCGTTCGTAATTTAGGAACGCATTTTGAAAGCTGTGAGTTCTCCTCGTTTATCGAGGGATTTCCCGACGACAGACAAGCAGACGCTGCATTCTTATCTCCTATCGGCGTACAAGCTGGTCGGTTGAGAATCCACACACTTTACAAGTGGAGAACGTAAAAGGGGGACGTACAGGTACGCTGACTCTGACCACCGGCCAAAAACCACCAGCTGATACCTACAGTATGCAAATGGATGATCTCGGCTAAGTGTCCTCAATTTTAATAAGATTTTTTGGATAGATGGCAGCACATTCGAATGAGTGTCTAGCCCCCAGAAAGTATTGTCGGGTTTCAGCGCTACCTACCGCCACTTCAGCGAACTACCATCCTTTTTTTCAGCTCGATGTGAGCGTGGTCAAGCGGCATTTCTGAAAAGTAGGTTTACCTCGATTTTACCACCTCGGTTTTACCACTCTCTAATTTCTAAGTTCGGTGGCTTTACTTCCCTGCCTTTTTAAATTGCGAGGAAAAGGAAGTTGATATTGCATTTTTGTGTTGTTTTCATTTGATGTGTTGTTCTTCTTTGCTACATTGTAATATTGGGATAACTTGCAAGTTAGAGGAGCGACGGTAATGCGGTCGCGAGCGTGATCACCTGATAAGATATCAGAAATGGTAGTTCGTTGAAGTGGCAGTAGGTAGCACTGAAACCTGAAAACACTTTCTGGGGACTAGACTCTCCTCACATTCGAGGACACACTTAAGTAGCTTCCCATTTGTAAACAAAATGGAATATTTGATAACTGCTTACACAGTTAAAGTGTCAAGTAAAAAAGTGACAAGTAAAAAATTTTAAATACCTAATTGAAATTTTTAAAATAAATTTTGAGCAACAATAATTCAAATAAACCAGGTTTGAGGCAAAATTTTGGAAAAACCCACAAATGGGGAATTGAAAAAAGGTATGACTATCACATTCCGCTGAGCAGAATTTAAAATTTAATTACAGCTTCGTCGGTATTAGTAAAATTGGCTAAAATTAATGAGAGTAAGGACGGAGGGCGCCCTTCCTCTTGAAAATCTTCTAGAGGAGTTGAAATGGGAGATTACTTTCAGCGGGCGCCAGCCTTTCTCGATAACAAGGTGATGCCGTGCGCCAATGGAGCGAAATATCTAGGAATGAGGCTGGATGCCAAACTAAGGTGGAAGTCCCACGTCAAGAAGAAAAAAGCCGAGCTTTTGATTAAATGCAGGAAAATGTATTGGCTGATGGGCCGACGGTCAAAATTGTCTGTCCACAACAAGCTCATACTGTACAAGCAAGTCCTAAAGCCTGTCTGGAGTTACGGTGCACAACTGTGGGGGAGCACGGCCCAGAGCAATCGGGACATAATCCAGCGCTTCCAGAATAATGTACTGCGATGCTGCGTTGATGCATAGAGAAAAATGTAGGGAAAGAATAAAAGAGCATGAGAAGGATTTCAGGGATAGCAAAGGTGATTCTGCTTTGGCGAATCACCTAAGAGAATCCAATCATGACCTTAGTTATGATCTAACAAACGGACAGTATATAGAATTTCCTCATTTTTGCTCGAAGGGAGGTATGTTGGATGTGCTTGAAAAGTTCGAGATTCTTAAGAGTGATAGGTCTGGTAAATGTCTGAATGAGGTGGTCCCTCAACATGTTCCACCGTTGATAGGTTCCTTCCTACAATAGCTTGGTCTCCCCTTCACAATGTTACCCTCACCAATGTTTGAGCTCCCTTTCACTTTGTCTGCCTTGATTGGCATTTGAAGATCCTCCCAGGTCATTTCACTTCTCTGAGCCAATAGGATTCTCCTTTCACTTTTCTGATTGGGTATGACTTTCACTTTCTCGACCAATGGGATTCAAGCTCCCTTTCACTTGTGACTATATAAGCTATGCTCTCTGTGATGTACCTCCAGTTACTGTTTGTAACTGATGATGATCTAACCGTCGAAATCGATTTAACTTGTAACTCATTATTTTCGTGGAAATATACAACGTTCTACTCAACTCCGTTTTTAATAAAATAGTTTTCCACAATCTCATCGCGAGTGATTTTATTCGTGAAGATTGAATCTGTCAATGAGTTCATTCGCCATGAATCACCTTTTGAGGCTCCAAGATCTTGTAAATGAGGATGTCGCTTCTCAACACAGGTGATCTGCTTAGAAGACTTAAGATAACCAAGCCACACGATCTAATTTACATAGTGTGACCATCATGAAGTGCAAATTTCAGGACAATACGAACTAAGTGAAGTACCTTTAGTTTTCTTAACGTACCTACACCAACTAAGTATCAGAAAAATGTTGCTTATAAGTTGTAACTTGGTGCAATAAAACAAGTCGGAAAAAACAAAAACTTTCAGCGGGTAGTAAAAAGGTGTGCTAACAAGAATGACTCACCCGAAGGGTCAGTCAAGCTCCATTCAAGCTTTTCGACTTAGAGGAAAACTTGACCATGCGATTTGAAAACAATTTCTAGCCGCACGAAAACCTCTACGTGCGGTTTTCTTAAATCATAAATGATTCATTTCATGAGAAAACGGGGATCGAGAGTTCTTTTGAATGTAATTGAAACGACCTCTTCTACGAGGTTGACAGGCAGGCTCAGTTGTATGTTGGTTGTTTTGAATTTGTCGGGCCATTAAAATTTGAGTCTAACTATATTTCATCCAAATTAAAATGCCCAATCGCAAAACGAGATTTTAGTTTAATTAAATAAGTGTGTTCAAATTTCTAGTTCAAAATACAAGAAGCATATTAAAATATATCTTTGAAGATCATTATTGTAATATTGAGGGAATTTTTCAGAAGTAGTGTAATGTGACTTGATAAATGGAAAATCGACAAGAAATAAATTCAACACAAGTATTTTGTGAAATATTTTGAGAGAAGTGTGTATTACTTCTGGTTGGTAACTGAAACCATAGAGTATCAGGGAATACCCATAATGACAATTTAAATCCCAATGAGGTATACAGCCGGGCATACAAAGGATTCATGGTGTATTATAAAAGATTCACATCTCCCTACAGGCTGTACAATTGTTTTGGTATACCAAGGTAGCTTTGTTTTCGATTTTCAAGGTTGAAAAAACAAATTTTTGTTTTACGTTTCAGGCTTTCCTGAACAATTTTGGTTCCCAGTGAGTCAGTCAGGAAATCCTTGTAACGGGCAAAACTATACGATGTTATTGTCGATTTCGATGAAATTTTCAGAGATTGTGCCGGTTGTCGTGTAGATGGTCCCCTATGAAAATCATCGCCCTGGGATCAATAGTAGCCTCTGTGAATTTCCTTGTAACAGCCATATCTTTTACAATTTCGATCCGGATTTGATGAATTTTTCAGGGATTGTTCAGATTGGCGTGTACATGGTTCCCTTCGAGGACAGTGTAAGGTACTTGGGGATTGATGTTTTGATACGGATACGAGGAAGATATATGCCACAATCGCTAGACAGACGATTTCTAGTGCTTTTTCAAGTTCAATATGTCCTTCAAAACCTGAATTTTTAGAAATTATTATCATATTTATTCATAATTTAGTTCATTGGAAAAAAACAAAAATTGGCCCTGGAAAACCTGGAAAATTCAGAGATTTTGGTTTATTATTTTCAATAATGAACCTTTGGAATCGACCAAGAAAAAAAATTTTCAACACCCCCTCAAAATTTGATGGTTTACGTTTCAAGGTAATTATACGTACGTTTCGAATCCAAAAACGCTGCAAATCATTGCTCAAAGGTTTATTATTTTCTGTATAGATCATCCTTCTGTATAGATCACTGGTTCTCCATCAATAGCACCTACCACCATCTGTATTCTCCCTTGACCTTCCCTCTCAAATTTCAGCTTCTTGCGTTCAATAGGATTGAAAATGGCTTCGGAGCTCACTCAGCTGATCAGTGATCTGAAGAGTGAAGAAGATCTCCTCGAATGCTGGAGACGCCTGGAAGAGCACTTCCATTCAATAGGATTGAAAATGGCTTTGGAGCTCACTCAGCTGATCAGTGATGTGAGGAGTGAAGAAGATATCCTCGAATGCTGGAGACGCCTGGAAGAGCACTTCCATTCAATAGCATTGAAAATGGCTTTGGAGCTCACTCAGCTGATCAGTGAGCAATGATTTGCAGCGTTTTTTACCTACAAACATTGTTTTACCTACCAATTTTTTTTTACCTACCAACTATTGGTAGGTACTACCTACCACACTATAATGGCTTCACACCTTCACAATCAAGTTTATTAGAAAGAACTAAACGCTTCACACTCGATTCGAAAAATAGAAAGCTTGATATGGAAATTTGATTACTGGTTACGCAGAAGGCAAAACTGTATACAAATCGAAGAAATGAACAGCGATCGCATTTTAGTCCGATAATATTTGAACGGCGATTAGACCTCTTTTGCGATTCACACTCATGATTCTGTTTTATCGAAGGAAAACCTTCAAATACTCGTAGGGACCGAACGGTTTGTCCTACAGAGCTCCGGGTGGTCTCAAAAATTTTTAAAAATTCTGTACTATTTAAAATTGGTGAAAAAACGATACCTTTATTTCGAGAGTTTTCGAGCTAGGGCACTCTTGAAAATTTCAACCCTTAATTTTCACCCCTTAGAAGTGACCTACATCAACCAAAAGCTTCGCCGCACAACTAGACCCCAAATGGAGCCCATATACCAAATTTGAACCAAATCGGTCCAGTGTTGCTAAGAAAAGTGCCGCGTACGGCGGACGGCGGACGGCGTACGGCGTACGGCGGACGGACGGAAATTTTTTTATTCGATTTTCGGATTCTACGTACCTTGAAACGTAAAACATTAAATTTTGAGGGGGGGTTAAATTTTTTTTTTTCTTGCTCGATTCCAAAGGCTTATTATTGAAAATAATAAACCAAAATCGAATAATTATTTGGCCGTCCGCCGTCCGCCGTACGCGGCACTTTTGCCACTTAGCATTGACCGATTTTGATGAAATTTGGTATGTAGGCTCCATTTGGGGTCTAGTTGTGTCCCGAAGATTTTGGTTGATGTAAGTCACTTCTAAGGGTTCAAAAAAAATTTTTGAGACCACGCGGAGCTCTGTAGGACAAACCGTTAGCTCTCTACGAGAATTTAAGGGTTGGACGTACGATAAATCAGAAACACGAGTGTGAATCGCAAAAGAGGCCTAATCTCCGTTCAAATTTTAGCTGACCGAAATGTGATCGATGTTTTTCTTCATGTTGGGTGGTGGTGGCTTTGCAGACGAGTGATCAATATAGAAAAATAATAAACCATTGTGTAATAATTTGCAGCGTTTTTTTTCTTCGGGGTATCGCTGGTCACTCTGGAATTAGACGATTTTTCCAGTAATCAATTGTTGGTTGTTTGTGTCTTGTTTGAGTGTAAGTTTTGACTCGGGATCGAAGGAGAACTTATTCTCTCCCAGTAGGTACCTCGTCCCATCTCATCTGCACGTGCTTCACCTTGAACTTCCTCGATATCCTGGTCAGATCATCCGATAATTGGAGCGTCTGCCCTGAGCCAGATTCTGTTTTCAGCTCGCGACACCAAAAATCCGCGTTGGCAAACTTCTTCATTATGCTGACCCAACCAGTCGTACGGTGAACAGCAACAACTTTCGAAAGGCCCCGCTGAATTTCATGTTGAAACTTATGAGCTTGGACCATTCGGGGCTGACCTTCGAATTCAGGTTTTGTCAAAATCGTTGTTGAAATTACGTATCCCCGAGGTGACTGACCTCCATTTTCGAAATACGACCTCCTCTTCATACTCAACCAACAATTTATTGATACCATCATTCATCATCAAACCGACTAAAGGTAGATACCTACATGATGCAACACGAGGAAGTTATACAGCCCTCCCACCCTTTCCTCGGTAAGCGTGTTTTTGACTTAGTTCTGGGGGTCATTCCAAAAATTTCGATACACAAACAATGCAACGCTTATTTCTGATGCTGTTGAACGCAGGAAGCTGAAATTTGAGAGGCAGGGTCAATCGATACGTACTTCTATACATCATCAAAGTTGATGATCACTGATCAGCTGAGTGAGTTCCACGGCCATTTCCTCTCCTGTTGAACGCAGGAGCTAACTTTCTCATTTTCCACCCACAAAAATCGTTCACCACTCATTGGAAAACTCTCAATTTATTAAACATGGTACATGGTCCCTAATATGAATGTACCTGTACGGAAAGCTGAATTATGCGCATGTTTACTAACATATGATCGTGAGTAACAAAAGAGATGTCAACATGATCGTGAGAGGAAAATAGGTATCGTCATCCAACAGATCCCTTTGAAGCGTTACGGAGGCAGGGTCAATAGAGAATGCTGAAGGCGCCTGAGTGGTCTCTGATCAGCTGAGTGAGCTCCAAGGCCATTTTCTCTCCTGTTTAACGCAGGAAGCTGAAATTTGAGAGGCAGGGTCAATGGAGAATGCTGAAGGTGCCTGAGTGGTCACTGATCAGCTGAGTGAGCTCCAAGGCCATTTCCTCTCCTGTTGAACGCAGGAACCTGAAATTTGAGAGGGCGGGTCAATGGAGAATGCTGAAGGCGCCTGAGTGGTTATTGATCAGCTGAGTGAGCTCATCATTTAAATTGCCATCATAAGACATATCCATGTACAGATGTATCTGCATGCAATGTTTTTTTAATTGGATTTTCACTGATAATGATAAGAATGTTGTCGCAGCTTGTGTCTATTCTCCATGAGAACTCACAGCCCAGTCAATTTATACAAGTAGAAGGCCAGACATTGTAATGAGGAATTTCACCGAATTCTGTTTGCATTTTTCCTGAATAGTTAATGGTGTGGGATAGATAAAAATCGGGCTGATTTTGGAAAATAAGTCTCCTGTTATTTTTGGGAGACAATCAAAATTTTTAATTTCAAAACTAACCGGGAAAACGGACGTGGAGCGGGAACGCTCGCTGATTGGGCTGTTTGGATCGCCGTCTCCTCCCAGTGTTGCCCATTGGGACGACGAAATCGTGTTTTCTAAGAGAAAAGTTATCAAACCGAAACAGGGGAAACCTAATTTTCCCCATCTTGCTTTTTCTATTTTTTCTTCAGTTTTTCGATTTCGAACTTTACTGTTTCGTGAAATTTTGCATCTGGGGACTATAGATTTCTCGATCTCAGCGCTTCAAGCGGCCATAAATGAACTATTCCAGGATGACGTCATTTTCCCGGCTTTTTTAAACATTCGTATTTTTTACACTGTTTTGTTTATTCGTAAATTAGGAAGTTCGGGCTGAAAGTTTGTCTTAGGGGGTTTTTCGAGGTGCTGAATCCGATTTTGGGGTCAAAAATAGGAAATTCCGACATGGTGAAATTCCTCATTGTGGGTGTCGAAACTACCTAGGTACCGACTAAATTCCAAATTGTTTGAATCAGTTAAACAGTTGATGTTACTCCAAGATGTTTTATTCACCACTTGTTGAAAATCATTATTACAAAAATATAGTTCATAAAAAACCACCTTGCGTGATAATTAATTTCAACTTCAAATACAGAAATTAACTACCTCCAAACTTAAACGCAGTCATTTTCTTATTTACGATTTTGTTATGTTGTAAGAATCCCTAAACGTAGGTTTTCCCAAATTTGCAACCCTAAAACGCTGTGTTACTGACGTAGTGCGCTAAAAAACGTGAAATATTTCCACTTCCTTTAAGCTAGAACTTCTAAACTTTGATGATTTCAATAATTTATGCTTCCTAACTATTATTATATTATTAAGTAGGTTAAATTTGCTCCAATTATTGAGACTGGAACTTTGCAGGTTAAATAAATATGGAGATACAGCAGTACAAAAATATTCCATTTTTCCAAAAAGTGAAATTTTCGAGTTTAGGCCGTGCTTTGAGGCTTTCAACTGCAAAACCACTCTCTTTGAAAAGAAGTAAAGAGGACTTTGTAATGAAATCTGCCGCAATTTAAACCTTGTTACACCCCCCAAACCCATCGTAGTTTTTTACAGAGATGCAATAGACTGTGATGGAATCAGTAGATATGTTTAATTTGTCCAACTTGATGATCCTCAGCCATTTACGTAATTTCATTCAATTGATTTGGCAATATACTGAGCTAGTGCTAAGACGCAATTTATTACGAAAATTATCAAAATTCACAATCAAAGATCTACAAACCCACTTTTTCCATGTCCACAGGTTTGTTCATTTTTGTTGAAATTTTTTTTAAAATTAAAAAGAATTGTTGAGAAAACTATAACGGGTGCAGGTATGATCAATATTTCAAATTGCAGATGATTGCGTTTCTTTTAAATTCGCCTCAACTTCTTTCTAGAATGAGTAGTTTTGCTAGCGAAAGGCTCAAAACACAGAAGGGGTTCTCAGTCGGTCGCCGTTCCTTCCTCGTTACGGGGCAGTCAAAGAATGGGGATTTCAGTCAATTTTTTTATTTTATTTTTTTCAAAAGAGTATGGCTCAGGAATAACGGTAATCGGGTCTGTTCGTCGAGAAAATGTTTTTAAAAAATCAGAGAAGCTAAGGAAAGTTGAAGATTTGAATGGTGTGACGTAGCTAGCCAACTGTCTTTGAAAAAAGTATCCATGCACAGAAAACCTTGGAGGACCTCTTGGATACTACAAAATACTACTCGCACACGCGCGCGGCGTAGTCCTTGCCTAGTGTGTGTGCATTTATAGCGGCCCGCCTTTTTCAAACGTGTGATCTCTATAATTTATTTTTCTACCACATGTTATAGTATCATTGGGCTTAAAGTTGTAGTATATAGGTTTTCAAGGGTGCTGAATCCAAATTTGAGGTCAAAAACCTGAATTTCCGACCCACTGAAATACCCCATTGGCGATCAAAGCCTCAAAGTTGTACCTAACTTTGAAAATTTTCAAGGACTTTCGAAATTCACCAGTGTGTCATTAGTGGATCTGCCTAGGGAATTGAAAAACCAAAAGATTGCCGATGGAATCAAACAAAATTCGTGATTGAATAAACTATGTACTATGTATAAACTAAACTTGTTCTATTTTGATGATTCAAGCGGCAATCTTTTCATTTTTTCAATTCCCAAGGCAGATCCACTAATTAATGAGGAATTTCACCATGTCGGAATTTCCTATTTTTGACCCCAAAATCGGATTCAGCACCTCTAGAAAACCCCCTAAGGCAAACTTTCAGCCCGAACTTCCTAATTTACAAATAAACAAAACAGTGTAGAAAATACGAATGTTTAACCCTTTAGCGTTCCTTGGTACAACTGTTGTACCAAGGTAGAAGCAGTTTGAATTCTGGCGTGTTTTTTGTTCCGTTCCTTCTCAATAGGGTGCAGCATCATGGGAAAAATGGTAGCATCTCTTAGCTCCGCCTATATGTCGAGATATTGCAAAAGTGGGTGTTTTGCGGTACTACTGTTGTACCAAGGAACGCTAACGACGAAGTTTTTTTGCTGTTGTTTTTTATTCAAACCAAAACATTACGCGGTGATGTCCACACGGATGAATTTCGTCTTCTATTCGAGGAACGTAATTTTTCTATAGCTATTCAAGTATCAATAATGAAAGTATCAATAATTCAAAACGATGTTATTGAAGTTTTTCGGGGCGGGCACCCCATGATTTCTCACTGGAGATTGGACGCGTCGCATACCAACGCGACAAGTCCTATTGAAATGTTGCTTGCTGTCAAATTTGTCATCAGTTTTATATTGATTGAAAGTAAGATCATTCAGAATAAACTCAAATTACGATCATTCCCTGATTACCTTTTACTGGTACAAATGTTGTACCAAGGAACATCATGGCCGAAAAGTGCACCTGGTGGTCCTTGGTACACATGCTGTACCATGCCATTTTATGGCGCGTGAACCATTTTTTTTCGCAAAAAAGGCTGAAATATTGTTAATAGAACTATAAAGACCCGACTAGATCGGAAAAAAAATTTTTCCCATGACGCCCGAGTTTTGCCCGCTAAAGGGTTAAAAAGACCGGGAAAATGACGTCATCCTGGAATAGTTCATTTATGGCCGCTTGAAGCGCTGAGATCGAGAAATCCATAGTCCCCAGATGCAACATTTCATGAAACAGTAAAGTTCGAAATCGAAAAACTGAAGAAAAAAATAGAAAAAGCGAGATGGGGAAAATTAGGTTTCCTCTGTTTTTGTTTGATAACTTTTCTCTTAGAAAACAAGATTTCGTCGTCCCAATGGGCAACACTGGGAGGAGACGGCGATCCGAACAGCTCAATCAGCGAGCGTTCCCGCTGCACGTCTGTTTTCCCGGTTAGTTTTGAAATCAAAAATTTTGATCGTCTCCCAAAAATAACAGGAGACTTATTTTCCGAAATCAGCCCGATTTGCATCTATCCCACCCCATTAGCTATTCAGGAAAAATGCAAACAGAATTCTGTGAAATTCCTCATTGGCTAGCTACGTCACAGCATTCAAATCTTCAACTTTCTTTAGCTTCTCTGATTTTTGACATTTTCATGTCTTTGCTTTGGCACATGAACTGAAAAATCGTCACGAACTGTTTGCTCACACGACCAATAAACAAAATAGACTCACTGTGTTGTGTAGAGAACAATCAACTGTTTTCTTACTTCACTACCTTGTTGTGAAGTGGTTGACATGAAAATGTCCCAATGTGTTGCAGACTCGTATGCAAGCATTTCCATCTTGACTGGTTGTTTCCGAGCCTACCAAGGTAGCGGAAGTTTGATCTGAAGGTAATATTTTAAAAACATATTTTCTCGACGAACAGACCCGATTACCGTAATTCCTGAGCCAAACTCTTTTGAAAATTTTTTTTTTTAAATTGGCTGAAATACCCCATTGGCGATCAAAGCCTCAAAGTTGTACCTAACTTTGAAACTTTCAAGGACTTTCGAAATTCACCAGTGTGTCATTAGTGGATCTGCCTAGGGAATTGAAAAACCAAAAGATTGCCGATGGAATCAAACAAAATTCATGACTATAAACTATGAATGTATAAATTAAAGTTGTTCTATTTTGATGATTCAAGCGGCAATCTTTTCATTTTTTCAATTCCCAAGGCAGATCCACTAATGAATTCCTAAAATCCTTGAAAATTTCGAATTTAGGTACAACTTAGAGACTTCGAGCGCCGATTCGTAAGAGATTTCCTCACCGGAAAGAGGAATGAACGACGTTTGGAAAAAAAGATATTTTTAGTGGCGGCTGGTGGTCCAAATCAGGGCTGGAGCATGAAATTTTATTGTCAGTCCACAGAATCTCATGCAGTCGATTATCTCCGTCAATATAAGTACTTAGATCGAGTTCTATCAACTTGTACATTGTGACTTTTGATAGCCAGTAGATGAACAGAATCTAACTGGAATCGATGTTCCCGAAGGTTGCTGAGGTGTTCTTATTTGATTCGTGGGACTTTCATTGCGGTGCTTCAGATCAACTACACCCTTAATAGTCCACAGAGGAACACCACCTAATAATAAAAGTGGAAATCCGAACAAAGCAATCCGTTTTGAACAAGTTAGTGATCCTTGGGCGCCGTTTGTTTACACCTACATTTTTGCAATCGACGCGTCCGCGATTTTTCTCCTCTTGTTATCGTGAGTATAGGAGTCTCGCCCTAAGCTTATGATGAAAATCGTCCCTTCAAAAGATCGTACAGCCGAAAGCTTCGGTTGCAAGGAGGCGACGGTATTCACGGACAGAGAAAATAGCTCATGGTGAACAAAATACATGAGAAAATAACTCACATCCAAAGCTTCCACCATCCAAAGCTTCGTTTCGATGAACGCTGGACAACACAACACTCACTGTCACTGGTAGGTAATTTTAGAAAGGAGGAACAGATTAATTAGTTTGATTTCCAACATTCAAACAAAACTGAAAAACGATCAAATTAAGTAGTTGAGATAGGACAGGACAAACTCACAATGGAAAAAAAATTCTAAGAAACTATCATTTCTGCCAACTGTTGAAAAGTATTGTACATCATAGAGTGTGTAGGAGGCAAGGCCCTTCATCGGGTGAACCAGCACTTCACTTCGGCTGTCGACGAAGAAGGCCGAACCATGCCGAGTGAAGTCCTTGGCGCTTTTCCGTTATCATGAGGACTTAAGGTTATCAATTTCGAGCTGTTTTGGTTTATTATTTCTAATAATAAGCCTATGTGATCGTATCGCAAAAAATTTTTATAACCCCCCCTCAAACTTTGTCACTTTACGTTTCAAGGTGCGTAGAATCCAAATTTGCAATGTCCGTCCGCCGTACGCGGCACTTTTCTTAGCAACACTGGACCGATTTGGTTCAAATTTGGTATATGGGCTCCATTTGGGGTCTAGTTGTGCCGCGAAGCTTTTGGTTGATGTAGGTCACTTCTAAGGGGTGAAAATTAAGGGTTGAAATGTTCAAGAGTGCCCTAGCTCAAAAACTCTCGAAATAAAGGTATCGTTTTTTCAGCAATTTTAAATAGTATTGAATTTTTAAAAATTTTTGAGACCACCCGGAGCTCTGTAGGACAAACCGTTCGGTCCCTACGAGTACTTGAAAGTTTTCCTTCGATAAAACAGAATCATGAGTGTGAATCGCAAAAGAGGTCTAATCTCCATTCAAATTTTATCGGACTAAAATGCGATCGCTGTTCATTTCTTCGATTTGTATACAGTTTTGCCTTCTGCGTAACCAGTAATCAAATTTCCATATGAAGCTTTCTATTTTTCCAATCGAGTGTGAAGCGTTTAGTTCTTTCTAATAAACTTGATTGTGAAGGTGTGAAGCCAGTATGGTGTGGTAGGTAGTACCTAGCTGGTAGGTAAAAAAAATGTTGGTGGGTAAAAAACGCTGCAAATCATTGCTCAAAAGCTTCTTCATTCTTCAGATCACTGATCAGCTGAGTGAGCTCCGAAGCCATTTTCAATCCTATTGAATGGAAGTGCTCTTCCAGGCGTCTCCAGCATTCGAGGAGATCTTCTTCACTCCTCAGATCACTGATTAGCTGAGTGAGCTCCTAAGCCATTTTCAATCCTATTGAATGGAAGTGCTCTTCCAGGCGTCTCCAGCATTCGAGGAGATCTTCTTCACTCCTCAGATCACTGATCAGCTGAGTGAGCTCCTAAGCCATTTTCAATCCTATTGAATGGAAGTGCTCTTCCAGGCGTCTTCAGCATTCGAGGAGATCTTCTTCACTCCTCAGATCACTGATCAGCTGAGTGAGCTCCAAAGCCATTTTCAATCCTATTGAACGCAGGAAGCTGAAATTTGAGAGGGAAGGTCAAGGGAGAATACAGATGGTGGTAGGTGCTATTGATGGAGAACCAGTGATCTATACAGAAGGGTGATCTATACAGAAAATAATAAACCTTTGAGCAATGATTTGCAGCGTTCTTTATTTTTCTTCAGTAGTTTTGGTTTTATTACGTCCTTTTGGTTTTATTTGTGGTATTATTTGTATACTTAAAAAAATTCAAACCTCTCGACAAATATACCTTTATTATTTGTGGTATTATTTCTATACTTGCAAAAAAATCAAACCCCTCGACAAATAGTGGGGGATATATAAAATAATATTATAATAATATACATAACACTATATAATATATTATATAGTGTTATGTATATTATTATAATATAATTAATTAATATATATATATATAGTTAATTAATATAATTAATATATATATATAGTGGGGGATTCGCGAGATCAGGCAATACATACGTGGAAAATCAGGAAGGCAAAACTTACTACTAGAAAGTTAAGTAAAATCCCTCCAAATAACAACGGAGAATCAGACTATTAGTAGGTTGGGAGTTGATTCCACGAAGGGTCTTGCGCCAGGACTCTTCAGGGGGAGTTTGAAGGAGAAAAAACTTCTTGGTGACAACATCCTGCGACGCCATCATTGAAAGTGATCGGACTAATCACTTCCACGAAGTAAATAAGAATACAAGGTCGAAGAAAACACGCCCATTGGCTCGCCTCGCGTTCTCTCTGGAGGCAGCACCGACCAACGACCGTTGATGGTGTCTACTGTGAAAAGAAGCCCATGTCGTATCTTACCTACTCAGCGACCTGGACAACCGGGAATGCTCAGGGAATTTTACTCTTCTGGGAAACTCAAAGAATTTCATTTTTTTTTAACGAAAAACACTGGAAAAATCCCTCGCGCCAAAACTTTTAGTGGGAAGTTCCGGCAGTCTGAGGGGACAAGGTTTTAGTACAGAAAAATACTCACACATAAAAAATTTACGGAGTAGGTAGGTAGTAATTTTATTCCGTGAAACTAGCCATAATAGATTAGATGAGTCCTCATAGAGTTAGGAGAGGGAACATTCAGTTGCAGTCAGATTGCAACCGCCTATCTAAGTAGGGCTCGTAATGCGGGTTAGTATCTGCGCTGGTCAGTCCTTTGTTATTAGCCCTGCCAGTGAAAAACGTATGCCAAGTGGGTGTGGCACATAGCTTCCTCGTATCCATAACCCGATTATATAGATGATCCGATGCATAGTAGTTAACCTTCAATCCGTACCTTCCCCCCCCCCCCCTTTCAAAGAGCTGTAGCGCCACCTGTGCTAGGATGAACTGGCCTGACACCTCAGTACCCTCGTGGCTCCCGGAGGACACGCATAATTAGGTGAATAAACGTTCGTTGCTCCGCCCCTTCCCCCCCTACTCAGTCAAACTCGTAGGTTTGCCGAGGTATGACATACCGATGGTACCTGAACAGCAAAATTTACTTGAGGTATGAGATACTCTCTGTACGTGCAACAGTGGTTTTCGATACAAAACCATTGTTACAGTTATAGTCACTTGCCTCGTATTTTTTCAACATTTACCCATTTTGATAGGCCATTCTATGTCTACCTGATTACTCTCAGCACCTACCTAGTTCATATCCTTCGTTGAGGTGACTCGATTTTAGTGTCGTATTTTTAGGACGTCCCACAGTAAGACTTGGGCGTCCTTATGCGATCGATCTGGGGTGAAGTTGGACAACACTCAACAGAAAAAAAAAATAACCACACAGTAATCCGTTTTAGACCATTCTGAATCCAAATCCGCGAAAAAAACCATAGGTGTATGTCTGTGTGTGTGTGTGTGTGTGTGTGTGTGTGTGTGTATGTGTGTGTGTGTGTGTGTGTGTGACAAAATCTTGTGTCGTCTGCACAGCCCTTAGTTGTCAACCGATTTTCCTGGTTCTTTTTTTGTTCGACGCGGAAAACTATCTAGTTGTGCACTACGTCGCCGGAATTTCGAATTTTGACTTTTAAGGGGGGGAAAGGGGGGGTTGATGCTCAAAAAACGTGCGTTTTTGGGCATAATCTTGTGTCGACTGCACAGGCCTTAGTTCTCAACCGATTTTCGTGGTTTTTTTCTTCTTCGACGCGAAAAACTATTTAGTTGTGCACTACGGCGTCGGAGTTTTGAATTTTGCTTTTTAAGGGGGGGAAAGGGGGGGTTAATGCTTAAAAAACGTGCGTTTGCGGGGGTAATCTTGTAAAATCTGCCCAGGCCTCAATTTCAAACCAATTTGCGTGTTTCTTTTTTTGTTTGACTCAAATAACTTCCGAGTAGTACATGATTTTATCAGAGTACCATAATTTGCAAGGGGAGGGGGTGAGTGGGGGTATAATATTCACAAAATATCCGATTTTTCATTATTTCGGTTCCTTTACTGCTTACTAATGGTACCCAACCTTTGAAATTGAGGAAAAATTCTCATTATACCTCTGGATTTTCATGAATTATTCTCTGTGCCACCATGGAACTAATAGTGGTGCCACCATGGTGCCAGGACACCATAAACCGCATATTTCGTGGGTTTTTTTTGTGTTTCACCTTGAATACGGACGTTAACCTCGACGGACTGCCTATTAAAACTAATAGATGAAACTTCAATGTTAAGACGTATTTCCGCTTTGGTGCCAGACTGACACCATTGGTGGTGGTGGTGGGGAGGGGGGGGTGAACTCGAATTCGCACGTTGGGTATCGTAGATCATGGATTTTAAAATGCTCTTCAGATTCGAGGCTCCCACGCCGCTAGAAATGTTATGGTGGATAAGGGTGAGGTGGGGGGGGGGGTCACTATTTCTTATCTAAAATAATAAATAAATTACATCGCGTGAAACAGTTTTATCGCTTACCAACTGGTTAAACTTATCTAATGCTTATCCAATGGGACGTCCCCTGGTTTCATGTATTCATTCAGATAACAACATGGAGAAACCCTCAGTATTTACTTTTGAGATCAAAATGTATGTGACATGATTCTAGTGTTCATTTCGTGGTGCTCTGTTCTTAGTTCAATAATGTATTCATATTTTTTCCAGTCATGTATTCATAATGTTTTTTTTCAGAAATTTTCGTAGAGTAGCGGCAATTTACGATGATGCCATTAATGCATTAATAGGTAATGTCAGAATTTATAATGAAGACTGCCAAACGCTGTGTTTAAAATAATAAATAATGTTAGGAATTTATCAACAAGACTGAGAAAGAATACATAAAAGTTGGTTCCTAGTTATTTAATATTCTCCTTATTTCATGCCTATAACATTCCCCCAGACCAGATTGCTTTAAATAGTACACAATACTATATTATATTGGATAATTCGATGATTTCGACGTTCATTCACGAATTTTTCAAACAATCGAAGGTGAAAACAAGCCTTTGAAGTGGTCATATCTCTCGAGTAAACCAACAAGTTTCGATGATTTCGACGTTCATTCTCGACTCATCCAAGAACCTTAAAAAGAAGAAGACATCCTGTGTTGTCTGTCATTAAATCTTTGTTGGGGGCTAAACTATTCGACGTAATTTTTTTTATTCCGGTCAAATATTCAGGATTTGTGCGAATTGGGCTGCAGATGGCCCCATGTGAAAATTATCGCCCTATGACTGTTTTTATGGGACTTTTACAGTTTCCATCCAATTTGGATGAAATTATGACAGATTGTGCTGATTGGAGTATAGATGAACACCATCGCCCCCGACTGATAGGCACTTTCAGATTGATGTTGTGAGAAGAGCTACTATACGTAATACTCCTTCATTCCAATATGTCCTTTAAAACCAGAATTTTGACAAATTTTTATCACATTTATTAATATTTTATATGATTTAGAACCCTGAAAAAGTCGAAAATTCAGAAAAAAGAAAGAGTCGAAAACTCAGGGAATTTTTCTTTTTTTCGTATAACCGCTGGAGACCCTGCTACTATTCGGTCACCCGTGCGTTGCATGGATTTGGCTATCAAGGCGTCCATTAGTCAACATTGCCAAGGATTGCCTCGTTCGAGATGAACTTACTCATCACAATAGTGTAACCCTCATCAAAATCGGTTTGTAGATTAATCCCTCAATACAGCGCAAGTGAATGGACGAACGAATATTTTTATTTATAACACTACTCATCGGGAACATGTTCAAGCCTGCAGCGTTTTTCACCTTTCTAGCGTTATTGGTGAACTGCTGTAAGGGTGCCTGAAACCAACCAGCAATTCCTCTACATCGGTTCTACAACTAATTCGCGACAACTTTCCCTTAATATTTCCATCCTACTTAAAAATACCACTTTTTGCTTACGAGTCTACCGGAAGCTTTGTTTTCACTTCTCAAGGTTGAAAAAAAATTTTCTCCAAAATCAACATTTCCATTCGCGTTTTACGTTTCAGACTTTTCCGAACAATTTTGGTTCCGTGTCTGTCTGTCTGTGTGTCATGAAATCCTCGCCACAGCCTTCTAAATTTCCCATCTAATTTTGATGAAATTTTCAGGAATTGGTTGGCGTGTATGGATGGTCCCTTTGAAAATCGTGGCCCCCAAATTGAATGTATTTTGTGCAAACGTGAAATCCTTGTAACAGCCATTAGCCATAACTTCTACATTTTCTCACAATTTAGAGTCTCTTAATAGGGTAGTGGAAGGTACTTAAACATTGGTGTTTTGAGAATAACTACTATGCATCGGATCTTCTATACATTCGGCTTATGGATACGAGGAAGCTATGTGCCACACCCACTTGGCAAACGTTTTTTACTTTGATTTTTTTTTGTACATTCCGGTTCAATAACACGTTTTTTCTAATTTGAACTCCATTTTTGTCCTCAAATTCGATAGTAAACATGAAGAATGATAGACCATTGGAAAGCTGACAGTTGGCAGCATTTTCTGAAGAGCGCACGTCGAAATGGGCAGCCATCAAGAGCAAAAACTTCGATCAAAAAAGTAAAAGTTCGTAAAATTTTAAAATTTTGATCTAAAAAAACTTGATGTTTTACTTTAATATAAGAAATTGGTTCCGCTATAGGTAGCTTGGAAATTCGAAGAGTCGTTCTTGATCATGCTGATGCTTCTCCACTTTTTCGCATGTAACGCCCAACTCTTCTTGGGCCAGCCCCAAACTACCCTCCAGATTTGTGAAAAATCGGGTTTATGAGTGAGAAATAGGTTTTCAGGTACAATCAATCACGTTTGTTCGAGCGGGGATTTTTTTTTTTTTTTTTTTCATTAGATTTTCGGATTTTAAAGGATTTGTATCTTGAAAGGAGGTACATCAACTTCCGAGGGAGGACGAGAATTTCAGTTTGATTTCAAGGTTGGAAAAAATCATACATCTTATTTCAGGAAGCTCATACTATTTAATAACTACCTACCTATTTTATTATTATATAAATTACACACACTTTTTTCCAGGGGAACCACTTTAGGAGCATTTTAGGTTGAATTTTCAAAAACAACTAGGTATTTACTTAATTATCAGTTCAAGGCAACGTTTCTCTTAAAAACTCTTTCGAAGGCTAATAAATTATTAGTTTCAACCAAATTACCGCTGCGTGAGGAAAGCTATTGAGTCATTTTAAGTTATTCGTGGGTCGTAAGGTTTCAGTGTCAGTGAAATCAAGTAGGTATTATTATTACACAGGCGGTTATCGAGGGCCAAACAGCTGAACCGACTTTGATGGGGGTCGCACCAGTGAGATCAGTAGAGCTCGGAATTTGCATATTTTGCATATCTTTTATCATGCGGTATATCTTTGTATTTGAACGTTTTGAAGGTTTCTGAAGGGTATGCGGTGGTTTAAATTGAAATTGCATATTTTTGCATATTTCGGTCATTTTGGGGATTTTTTGCATGTTTTGGTCATTTTGGGGATTTTTGCATATTTTGCAGCATATTTTACCAGTTTTTTGCGTATTCGGGATTTTTTTTTAAAGTCAGTGCTGGAAGTTGACAATATTCGAAATCGAATGTTGGAATGTTTTGTCCCCTCACTCACATCACCGCAGCAGGGAATGGGCTAATGGAGACCAGGGGGATGGATCTCTGCTCTGCCGTAGGTGCTGTTTCCGACCTGCTCGAAAAAAGCTCCCACTGGCGTAGAACAACTGGAAAAGCCGTCAAGGATGAACTGGAGGGGGTCCTTTCGAAAAATCCAGGGTGGTCTTCAGTGGTTCAAATCCCGAAAATTCTCAAAGGAGAAGACAGCTCATGGGACTCTCCCTACTCTCCAAAAGAGATTTCCACTTTAAAATTTTTGCCTATTGTATCTTGCGATGTAGAGAGATCGTTTTCTGCATTGAAAGAAATTTTAAGTGACAGGAGACACTGTTTTACACCTGATAATTTGGAGCGTGTAATTGTTGTCCAACATAATAATATTATATTATTATGTAGTTCATCTTTACATTTTATACCTAGTTCGTATAAATGTATAAAAGTAAATAAAAAATGTATAACTGATTTTTTGAATTGCTTGTTTACTTTACCTGATGCTTCATAACTTTTTTCTAGGAGAAAAAAGGGCTAGAAAAAGTAATAGTATGGAACATCCTTTCTTAAAATACTGAAATGCCAAAGTCGTATGCAGTTTTAAGGGCAAATGCATATTTTGCATATTTTTCCAGTTTTCGGTGCATATTTTCGAGAAATTTTCGTGCATATTTTTCGAGCTCTAGAGATCAGCAAGTTCCAGAGAGGATATATGTCAATTCAGACTAGCGAAATTGCATGAATTCATTGTCAGATTCTGATGATATCTTCAGGGATTGTGCGGGCTGGTGTGTAGACGGTCCCCTATGAATGGCATAAAATCCCACGGGAGGCTCGACCGGGATCTACGTTGGCGAAACAAAACACGCTGTACATTATTACACAACGGTTTATTATTTTTCTGTACTGATCACCCGCCCGAAAAGAACAAGGCTCGCCCATTATTACCAGCCTATCAACTTTATTACGACGGCAAAACGTCAGTATCGTAGAGTTGTGGGAGCCCTAATATAACAAAATTTGGTACTTGGTTGTTAAGGAAGCGTAACTGAGTGACTCGAAAGAAAAATGCTGAACTTTTTCACACTCGAGTTTCTGATTCATTTATCTGATTTTCCCTCAAGTCCTCGTAAGGAGCTCGCGGTTGGTCCTACAGAGCTCTGGGTGGTCTCATTCGATTCTAAAAATTCGATACTATTGGTGAAAAAACATTACCTTAATATCGAAATTTTTGAGCTAGGGCGTTTAGAAAATTCCAACCCTTACAAGAGACTGACGTCTACCACACGCTTCGGGGCTCAACTAGACCCCAAATGGAGCCGGTATACCAAATGTAAAAAAAAATAATTTTAATTCAATTTTCGGAATCTACGTACCTTGACTCGTGAACCAACAAATAATGTTTAACCCATTTCTGCCCAGCGTTGCATACATGCAACGCGGAGTAGCTCTTCTTAGGAGGCTGGCTAGGACATCCACAGAAATGAAAAACTTTGTTCAGCGTCTGTTTCTCGAAGAGGAGAGCCTATCAATTAGATTCCAACTGTCAGAGTGACGTTTTCATTATGTATAATAATTGTATTTACTTATTACAAGTGTTCTCTCTTCTCGATTTCGAGAATTGCTGACCCAATGGACGAAAAATAAGTACAATGTTATGCACTGTTTTCAAAATGGGATGAATGTGACTCTTTACCACTCTCAGATACCTGCATGGGCTTATGAGTACTATAGTCCAATTTTTTTTGTCATTCCTATTGTTCCCAGTGTTGTCTGAAATATTGTGTTGCATATATGCAACGCTGGGCAGTGCCCTGACCCAACTGCTATGACTCGATTTTTAATTTTGTCAGAGCTTTTTCTCAGCTTTTGGGCCCTGGAATTTCAGTTCAAGATGCTATAATTATTTTATTCGGCGACTAAGATGATATGTACGAGAATTCACTGTATATTACTCCCCCAGTCGAGAACGACATGTCAGATGAGGATTCTGGTGATGAAAATGAAGGAGTAATCCTTGACAATTTGAACAGAAACCACTTGAAGCTGAACTGAAACAAACACCTGCTGAAGCTGAAATCGTCTTTCAAAATCTGGATGATGTATCTGGATGATGTATATTCTCTACCTCCTTGTATGAGAGAAAGTTTTTTTTTACTGCCCTCCTGATTTTTATGCCTCTGGAACTGAAGAAGAGTAGTCGAGGGCATTTCGAATCCGCAATCAATTGAAACTATTGTGCAATTGCTTCCTAATAGAAAGACAATTATGTGGTTTCTTTCGTCTTGCTTACAGGATTCAGCCAGTTTCAGTGGTAAGAAGATATTCTGCACGAGAGAAGAAACCCATTCAAGTTCCTCGACCTTTTATAATTGAAGAATATAAAGCATGGGAGAGTGCGACATCATGAATCAAAAGATCGAAAATCCAACCTGAAATGGTTGTTTACTTTGCTTACAGGTTACCTGACCAAGTAAAACACTCAGCCAAAAGGTGTAGGAAGAATGTCGTCTATCGATCGAACCGATGTTCGGTACGAATGAATTTATTGACCGGAAGAAAAACAGAGGAGATACACAGAGTAACACTGTACTTCAACCGTGAAATTGCTTTTATCCGTGTGACGTCACACAGAATGGATGTATCGATTCTTCGACTAATCGAACGGTTATTCGAATCTCGCTGAAAGGCGGCCATGTTGACTCCGTTGTAAACAAAGATTGCATGGACGGTTTTTCATTATGCCAATTTATGCGGTTATTAGTTGCTCTTCTTGTCCCGGAAGCGGTGTTTAATTTTTTGGTTTGCCAAAAGTGATTAGAAACAGTGTGGAAAGACAAGAGAACTTTCCGAAAAAATGAGAATATCAGCCTTTTGGTGTCGCTGATTCCCAGCGTTCCTGACAACCATGTTCCATTGAACTGACTGAATTCCCATCCTTGTAAACAAAGATTTTTTCATTAGGCATGCCGATTTGTGCGGTGTTTGGCTCGTAGGGTATTCTGTACATAAAAATAGGTAGGTACTATATAAGTTTTAAAAAATACCTAAAAATCTTGCTATCTGTACTTTGATCAGAAATTTGAAAGAAAAACTCACTACAGACCTCAGTTTGGAAGTGAATTTAATGAGGCCACCACGGTGCCAAAACGTTCATGGCACGACCACTACATATGGATGAATGCAACCATAATAATGCGTTAGTGTTGTTCTTCAACGTACAAGTCAACTCATGGGGCCAGTTATGACTCCATTGCATGTTAATCTATCCATATTCGAACCATAAAACGGAGTAAACGTTTAGGTCAATATATATATATATGGAACATAATTTTGAAAATTTGCTCATACAATATTGCTTCATGGCTTGAAGTAGGGTGCGTGCTAGAGTCGGGAAAGTGGTTTATTATAATTTTTAATTGAAAGTAGAGCCCTCACTGAGAGTTTTGGTATCAACTGGATTCTTCTATGATGAGTAGATCTTTTCCCATGATTTTTCAAAGTTTCATAACAATGTTGACTTAGCAATGGGCAGGGGATGCTATCCTAACATTATTTTCATCAAACGACCGTTGTTGAATCTACTACCTGCCCAAAACATGGCATACATCGTTATTATTTCAATTAACCTAATAATAATTGGATAACATTTGAATTACTAACCTTTCCAAACACCATCACCTTGTCACCTGGGAGTACCTTGCATGAGACGGATGCCCACATGCCCTGAATTAACGAAGTTGTGCGGATCCAAAGATTTGCAGCACTTCAGTTGCTTCAGGGATATGAAATCCGTCTTCAATACAAGATACTCCACGAGATCTTCGCGAGTTATGTCAGGAAAATCGTCTTCACACTCAACAACACTCTGCTCAAAGGGGTCTAAACCACCGCAGAGACGTATCTTAAGACACATAATGAGTATGGAATTTCTTGTCAGACATCTAACCCACAAGGGAGACATAATAATAACGATTACATAATTGCTTTTAAAGAATATTATCACCATCGTTCTGTTTATATACCAAGAAACTTGGTATGCAAACAAAATAACCTTGCTGGATAGGAGCGCAAATGGCGCCCCTTCACGACCAGCTGATCGGGTCAGAGAAGGTTATGTTGAGTAGGTTATGTTTGATATCGAAAATAATCGATTATTGAGTCTCGAGGATAAAACGAATATCAGTGCAGCAAGTGCAACATGGGACTTTGTGTTGATTCCGTCCTAACCTCAATCTTGTATAATCACTGTTTCAACATTATTTTGCCTTATTTGCGAATTTTGAAGCTTAATTGATATTTTATTGATTTCATAAAATTTATTATACAGCTTTTTATTCTTATCCGTGCTGGAAATATGGGAATAAATGAGGTCACTAACAAAAAACATCATAGTAGCAACTTCATTGGGTAACTGCCCAGCGTTGCATATATGCAACGGAGGCTCCTGCCCCTCCTATCATGGTGGATGACAAGGTAACCTTATATTTAACATTAGAAGGTATAAAAATGAAGAATTGAAGAGGAATTTCGAAAATTTTGTCAAAAATGGATTTCTGGGCAGTAATGGGTTAATTTTACAACCAAAAATGATTTTTCTTGGTCTATTCCAAAGGTTTATATTCGAAATAATAAACTAAAATGGCGGTTCACAATAAATTGATTGATTTATTATTTCGAATAATAAACCTTTGGAATCGACCAAGAAAAAACATGTTTGGTTATAAAATTAAACATTATTTGTTGGTTTACGAGTCAAGGTACGTAGATTCCGGAAATTGAATACAAATTCTTTTTTTTACACAATTTTTACACAAACATTCGCCTGCTTTCGATAGTGAAGGATTGAAATGTCGGCTTCGCCTGTAGGCAGAGGAGGTAT
Source organism: Apolygus lucorum (assembly GCA_009739505.2). Classification (NCBI taxonomy): domain Eukaryota; kingdom Metazoa; phylum Arthropoda; class Insecta; order Hemiptera; family Miridae; genus Apolygus; species Apolygus lucorum. The sequence continues at coordinate 60,405,552 of CM019183.2, read as the reverse complement.
TTCGAGGAGCTCAGCAACAGTTGTGAATATTCCATATCCAGGAAGGGGAATGTGGTGGGGAAATACCCGAAAAATACCCTGGACTGTGGGGAATCGCGAGAATTTTATTCATTTATGTTATTGTTACTTACAGAAACGAATAGTGTCGTTACAAATCTTTTAATTAAAAAAAAATGAAAAAAATAAAACATTGAATATTACGGAACGGGGATATTTGCAGCATTCCTAACAAAACTGAAGCCAAATATTGATATTCTGGTATCGATCCATCGAGTGCATCCCTCCCATTAAAATTATGATTTTTTTATATGTCACTCTAGAGGCTACGTCACGTCATAACATTTAATTTTAAATAAATATTGACTGTTATCACATCACATAGTAATAATGTATTTGAATGAAAATACGACACAAACGTCTGCCAAGGGGGTGTGGCGCATAGCTTCCTCCTATCAATAACCGGATTGTATAGATGATCCGATGCATAGTAGTAGTACCTCGCACTACCCTCATAGGGGACCATCTAATGCCAATCTGAACTGTCCTGAAAATTTGCATCAAATTCGGATGAAAAATGTAGAAATTATGGATGTTACAAGGAAATTTACTTAGGCTGCTATTGATCCGGGGATGAGGATTTTCGTAGGGGACCATCTACACGCCAACCCGCACAATTCCAGAAAATTTCATCGAAATCGGGCAATAACTTCGTATTGTTAAGGTTGTTACAAGGATTTCATCACAGACAGACACACAGACAGACAGACACGAAACCAACCTGGTTCAGGAAAGAGTAACCGTTAACCATAATTACTTTTAAAAGTAATCGCGGAAAAGTACTCGTTAATTATTAATGTCGCCCGACGAATAACGAATTCATCAAAAGTATTCTTAATTGATGATGTCGGTACCAAATTTTATATTTTCTTCATATTATGTATTTTCATGTTTTTAATTTAGTTATATCGTATATTATTTAACACGTCCATATAACCTTAAGCAAGGCGAGACTCAAGTCCTATTTAACCCACCCAGCACCGAGGGGATTCATAAGAAGTCCACCTGACTTACGCCGCTGACCGAGGGATTCTTAAGAGTCCCTGGCTCTGTGACGAAAGGCCCTCCCTTTTTTCGTCCGGTAGGGGGGGAGAACCTTCGTTTCTACTCCGGTCCGCTGTTTCCATCGGTTAAGTGTCGTTCAAGGTTTTGAACGGAAAACTTGGTTTGTGCGTGGATTGCCTACCTGGCGCCTGTTTGCGTATCTTCCTTCCGGTCCGCGGGGAAACGCACAGTTTTTAGTTCGGCGCTGGGTGGGTTAACCTTTTTGTCAATAAACGTTTATTATTATTAGGTATATTATTATTATTATTACGTTGACGATTACTTTTGTGTTCGTGAAAGTCGATTAACGATTGGTAATCGATTATGGCAGACGTCTCTGCTGAAATTTCCAGCTAAATTTGCTAATGGTCGAAACCTACAGCTAACAGCATCGGCTGCGGTGATTCAACCGTCAGGAGCAAGCTAAAGCTGTTAATTATCGCTGTAGCTGGTTTTAATAGCTAAAAGATAAATTTAGCTACCAGCTGTTGAGGAAACCTGAAATTTTCAGCTAAATTTGCTATTGGTCGAAACCTACAGCTAGCAGCTTCGGCTGCGGTGATTCAGCCGTCAGGAGCAGCTAAAGCTGTTAATTATCGCTGTAGCTGGTTTTAATAGCTAAAAGATAAATTTAGCTATCGGCTGTTGAGGAAACCTGAAATTTCCAGCTAAATTAGCTATAATTCGAAACCTACAGCTAGCAGGTTCAGCTGCGGTGATTCAGCCGTCAGGAGCAGCTAAAGCTGTTAATTATCGCTGTAGCTTGTTTTAATAGCTAAAAGATAAATTTAGCTATCAGCTGTTGAGGAAACCTGAAATTCCTAGCTAAATTTGCTATAATTCGAAACCTACAGCTAGCAGGTTCAGCTGCGGTGATTCTTCTGTCAGGAGCAGGTAAAGCTGTTACTTATTGCTGTAGCTTGTTTTAATAGCTAAAAGAGAAATTTAACTATCAGCTGTTGAGGAAACCTGAAATTTCCAGCTAAATTAGCTATAATTCGAAACCTACAGCTAGCAGGTTCAGCTGCGGTGATTCAGCCGTCAGGAGCAGCTAAAGCTGTTAATTATCGCTGTAGCTGGTTTTAACAGCTAAAAGAGAAATTTAGCTATCAGCTGTTTAGGAAACCTGAAATTCCCAGCTAAATTAGCTATAATTCGAAACCTGCAGCTAGCAGGTTCAGCTGCGGTGATTCATCTGTCAGGAGCAGCTAAAGCTGTTACTTATTGCTGTAGCTTGTTTTAATAGCTAAAAGATAAATTTAGCTATCAGCTGTTGAGGAAACCTGAAATTTCCAGCTAAATTAGCTATAATTCGAAACCTACAGCTAGCAGGTTCAGCTGCGGTGATTCATCTGTCAGGAGCAGCTAAAGCTGTTAATTATCGCTCTAGCTGGTTTTAATAGCTAAAAGATAAATTTAGCTATCAACTGTTGAGGAAACCTGAAATTCCCAGCTCAATTAGCTATAATTCGAAACCTACAGCTAGCAGGTTCAGCTGCAGTGATTCATCTGTCAGGAGCAGCTAAAGCTGTTAATTAACGCTGTAGCTGGTTTTAACAGCTAAAAGATAAATTTAACTATCAGCTGTTTAGGAAACCTGAAATTCCCAGCTAAATTTGCTATAATTCGAAACCTACAGCTAGCAGGTTCAGCTGCGGTGATTCATCTGTCAGGAGCAGCTAAATCTGTTAATTAACGCTGTAGCTGGTTTTAACAGCTAAAAGATAAATTTAACTATCAGCTGTTTAGGAAACCTGAAATTCCCAGCTAAATTTGCTATAATTCGAAACCTACAGCTAGCAGGTTCAGCTGCGGTGATTCATCTGTCAGGAGCAGCTAAAGCTGTTAATTAATGCTGTAGCTGGTTTTAACAGCTAAAAGAGAAATTTAGCTATCAGCTGTTTAGGAAACCTGAAATTCCCAGCTAAATTTGCTTTAATTCGAAACCTACAGCTAGCAGGTTCAGCTGCGGTGATTCATCTGTCAGGAGCAGCTAAAGCTGTTAATTAACGCTGTAGCTGGTTATTAATAGCTAAAAGATAAATTTAGCTATCAGCTGTTGAGGAAACCTGAAATTTCCAGCTAAATTTGCTATAATTCGAAACCTACAGCTAGCAGGTTCAGCTGCGGTGATTCATCTGTCAGGAGCAGGTAAAGCTGTTAATTAATGCTGTAGCTGGTTTTAACAGCTAAAAGAGAAATTTAGCTATCAGCTGTTTAGGAAACCTGAAATTCCCAGCTAAATTTGCTATAATTCGAAACCTACAGCTAGCAGGTTCAGCTGCGGTGATTCATCTGTCAGGAGCAGCTAAAGCTGTTAATTAATGCTGTAGCTGGTTTTAACAGCTAAAAGAGAAATTTAGCTATCAGCTGTTTAGGAAACCTGAAATTCCCAGCTAAATTTGCTTTAATTCGAAACCTACAGCTAGCAGGTTCAGCTGCGGTGATTCATCTGTCAGGAGCAGCTAAAGCTGTTAATTATCGCTGTAGCTGGTTTTAATAGCTAAAAGATAAATTTAGCTATCAGCTGTTGAGGAAACCTGAAATTCCCAGCTAAATTTGCTATAATTCGAAACCTAAAGCTAACAGGTCCAGCTGTGGTGATTAAGCCGTCAGGAGCAGCTACAGCTGTTAATTATCGCTGTAGCTGGTTATTAATAGGTAAAAGATAAATTTAGCTATCAGCTGTTGAGGAAACCTGAAATTTCCAGCTAAATTAGCTACAATTCGAAACCTACAGTTAGCAGGTTCAGCTGCGGTGATTCATCTGTCAGGAGCAGCTAAAGGTATTGCTGATAACTAACGCTGAAAATTGTATTCCTCCGCGCACACAGCTAGCAGCTAAGCTAACCATTTCAGCTTTGGAGCCTTCTCTCGAATGAATTCCACTGATCGCACCGCAAAACCAACTTGACATTTTATTGTCTCCGCCTGTTAAAAACCAAATATTGCAAAAATTTTCAGGTAAATTTTAATTGAAATGCGACGTCTTGTTTTACTAAGTGTTTCTTGTCAGGGTGACCACAATTCTCGATTACCCTGAGAGCTGTTTTGTTAAACATCATAGTTGTTTCAAAAGACCAACAAAGGTTTAATTCTATTGTTTGAATTTCGTTTTATTCGATCATATTTCGTTGTACGAGTAAAACATGTTTAAAACGGTTTAAAACAAGTCATAAAACAACTAAAAATCTTGAGAAAGTGACCGAGCTGCCAACACAGTACACACGTACTGGTAATACAGTATTAGGTTATAATGAAAATGTTTTTTTTTTTTTCACTTGAATCTTTTCTGTTTGAACTTGACTTTTTTTAAAAAAAGAAGTCATTGTCCAGTTAATAATATTACCAAGTTGATATTCCATTAATTTATGGTGCACTCAGACCGCCCTGGGACTCCTGCTGCAGCGTTGGCTATTGCTTGTCAGCCACAGTCATAGCTGTCAGCGTTGGCAGCTCATGACTGGGAAATCATCGTAGCTAAAGCTGTAAGCTACGCTTTTCAAAATAGTGGCTAATATGGAAAGAAATGTCGGCTGTTGTTGAACAGCTAATAGCCGAGTATTTAGCTGTTAGCTTCTCCAGAATGGCAGGTAATTTAGCTGCAGCAAATTTGTCCACTGGTGTGGGTGGGGTCGGAGCTTGATAGGGGGGTGACAACATACCTTGAGCAAGGCAGGCTGCGAGGAGAAGAGCTGCTCCGGCTGTAGAGGACCTCATGGCTTCACTTGTGTCTCTGGAGGGCGTTCGCCGGTCGAGCGGCTCCTCCGGCGCCTCCTCCTCCCGTCCGCGGGGCGGTGGGGGAGCAGCGGAGCGACGGAGAAAGTCCTCCGCTGCAGTCGCCTCGTATTCTCACAGCTTCCTGCCACCTCGCCGAGAGCTCCGAACCCCCGACCCTGACAAACGTCCGTCCGTGCAGCATGAGTTGCGAGCGAATTTTCAAAGAAATCTTTGATAGAAATATTAACCACACGAGAGTAGGTGTGGCACATAGCTTCCTCGTATCCATAACCCGATTATATAGATGATCCGATGCATAGTTGTTAATCTCAAAACACCAATCTCTAAGTACCTTTCACTACCCTCATAGGGGACCATCTACACGCTAATCTGGACAATCCTAGAAAATTTCATGAAATTCGGAAGAAAAATTAAGTTAGTAGATGTATGTGATTGGATCAAAATCGGCTGTTACAAGGAATTCACGTTTGCGCCTGCGCAGTCGCTTCTATCAGTCCGGGGATGATGATTTTCATAGGGGACCGTCTACACACCAACCCGCACAATCCCTGAAAATTTCATAGAAATCGGACAATAACTTCGTATAGTTATGCGCGTTACAAGGAATTCATGACAGACACACAGTCAGACAGACAGACAAAGAACCAAAATCGTTCAGAAAGGTCTAAAACGCAAAACGCGAGTGGAAATTTTGATTTTGGAGAACTTTTTTTTTCGTCCTTGAAAAGTGAAAACAAAGCTTCCGCTACCTTGGTAGACTCGGAAGCAAAATGAAGCTATTGCAATGGCCTCAAAATGTGTAGATTGCACTTTTTCGAAAATTTTTTGCTTCCGAGTCTACCAAGGTTAGCGTTAGTATGTGTGTGATGATTTCAGACGTAACATGGATGATGGGAATGTTACTATTCTAGTGCAAATTGATATGTCAAGGGCATACGATAATGTAAGGCATGACATATTTGTAGCTATGCTGGAACACTTTAATTTTGGTACTGATGTTATTGCGTGGTTTAGATCGTTTTTATGGTGTCGAAAGCAGAGGGTAGAAGATAGAGATGGATCAAGATCACAACAACTTGAATTAGTGAAGGTTACCCCTCAAGGGTCCGTTTTATCCTCGGTGATCTTCTCACTTTACCTTAGTACGTTGCCAGAAAAGTTAGTGCATTGTGAACATCACTTTTATGCCGATGATTTACAAATTTATATAGCAGCACCAATTAGCGAGTTGAATGAGACAATAAGAAAAGTTAATATTGATTTACAGCAAATTTTGTTATGGTGTAAATCTCATGGCCTAAGCGTAAACCCGCAAAAATGTAACGCTATGATGATTGGATCAAGGCAACGTGTAATGCAGCTGAAGGAATTTCCATTTACAGAGAATTTAATTTTAGGCAATCACTTTATACCCTTTGAAGAGGAAGTAAAAAGTTTGGGAATTGTGATTGATAATACAATGAGCTGGGAACCCCAAGTTTCGAAAATGACAGGTAGAGTTTTTGGGGGTCTCTATCAACTTAAAAATCTTGCATATTTTTTCCCCCATCATGTAAAAGCCCAACTCGTTCAGTCATTGTTATTCCCTATCTTTGATTATGCGAGATTGGCTTATTGTGATATTACTAAAGATAGGATAGCAATTTTACAACGGGCACAAAATTCAGCCATAAGGTTTATATTTGATTTGAAATACGATGATCACGTGACCCCATTTTATAAAAAACTTAAGTGGCTCAAAATTGAAGAGCGGCTGCAACTCTCTATAGCTATAATGATTTGCAAATTGTTAAAATTCCATAAGCCTCCATATTTAGCAGAACTATTAATTCGCCGAGACACAATCCACGATAAAAACACACGAACTTCGGTGAAATTGCTGGAAGTTCCGAAGCACAGCACTATTTTTTATGGTAGATCGTTTATTGTGCAAGGAGTTAAATTTTATAATCAGCACAGTTCTTTATTTGATTTAAATTTAGCAGTCAAGACATTTAAAACTTTAATAACGGATATGCTTTTAAGAAAATATGATTAACCTAGAGAACTTTAGGACCAGATTTGAGCCTAGTAAGTAGAAGCGATGTACTATTTGATTGAGTAGATTTTTGTTATATTGTAATATCTTTTGTAGACCTGATTTGGATTTTAAGTAGCAGTAACATTTTTTTTCTGTGCATTGTGGAAGAGAGGGCTCTCTAGCCCTAACATTTGTACAGATTTGAAAATAAAAGAGTAAAAAAAAAAAAAAAAAAAAAGTAGTGGAAGCTTTGTTTTCACTTTTCAAGGACGAAAAAAAAAGTTCTCCGAAATCAAAATTTCCACTCGCGTTCTGCGTTTTAGACCTTTCTGAACAATTTTGGTTCCGTGTCTGTCTGTATGTCTGTCCGTCTGTCATCAATTCCTTGTAACGAACAACTACACGAAGTTATTGTCCGATTTCGATGACATTTTCAGGGATTGTGCGGGTTGGTGTGTAGACGGTCCCCTATGAAAATCATCATCCCCGGACTGATAGAAGCGACTGCGCAGGCGCAAACGTGAATTCCTTGTAACAGCCGTAACTTCAACTGTCCCTTAGGGGTCGCGGGTTCGAATCCCAGCAGAGGCTAAGTATTTTTTTGATCCAATCACATACATCTACTCACTTAATTTTTCTTCCGAATTTCATGAAATTTTCTAGGATTGTCCAGATTAGCGTGTAGATGGTCCCCTATGAGGGTAGTGGAAGATACTCAGAGATTGATGTTTTGAGATTAACTACTAAGCATCGGATCATCTATATAATCGGGTTATGGATACGAGGAAGCTATGTGCCACACCCACTTGGTTTTCACTGAAATCCGTTTTGGAACATTCTGAAACGATCCCTGAAGTTTTTCCAAAATCATATGTGTCACTCCGCTCGATAACTTTAGTAATTATTTAGAATTTTTTTTCAATTTTCGCCAAAAAGTTCGTAACAACAAACAGAAGTTTTCTTGGTTGTTGTGAAAAACGAAGCAGAGGAGTACAGAACAACAAACAAGCGAACTTGTCGATCTAACTTTTGCAGCCTTTCTACCTTCCCTCTTCTTCTTCGCACTAGATACCTTCTATTGAGATTGCTCTATTATAGAGAGTTAGGAGTAATTTAGGAGAATGCGAAATAATAGCAGAATAACGTAATTTTCATGAAGATGAATTTATTTCTCCGACCAAAGGCTCACTCGTCTTGCTTTATGTGGGAGACCTGCTGAGCTGCCTTCTCACAGCACTCTCGCCAAGCTGTTGATGTGTTTCTGGATGAAATCCATCTGACCCCTTCCATTGGAGTTATCCCTCAACCACTGGATGACCTCATCAGTTGAGTAGCCAGCCCATGACTTGTTGAACTGAGATTTCATTATGCCCGCAATCACTTTGCTTTGTTCTTCTCTGGCTTCATTGAATTTGGTCAGCACGTAGTTCTCCATGAGCTTTTCGAGTTGTTGGACACTGCACCCATCAACTGTGACACCTTCCACGTCGACCTGTAAATGGTGAATCGTAAAGATGATTATTTAAGATTGGAAATACCAAGAGAATATCCGAGAATGACCACTGATGACGTATCAGGTCATCACATTTACTGAAACTTGACTCACTACATCGAATTGTATCAACCTACTCCAACCTAATTTCAAAATTCATAATCAAAAACCTTACCTATATTAAATATAGGTAAGGTTTTTGATTATGCATAGGTCAAATTTTGACCTATTTTTCATGACCTGACACACTATTATAATTTGTTTGTAATACAGGTGAGTACTTACGATAACATCGTCCATCAGAAGGTTCAATTCGAGAGATGCGATTTGAAGGGAATGGTTGATTTCCTCAAAACGGAGGTTGGACACGTAATATCCCTCACCGAGAACTTCTTGCCTGAATTCAATCATGCAATTTTCAGAAATATAGTAATCGTCTTCATGATGTATAATTCAAAAAATTGTTATTCCAAATAATCTAACATAAAGTTGAGTAAATGCATATTTTATGCTGAAGTCTGTGCGAGACTTCACTAAAACATTTGAGTTGAAATTCACCATTAACCGTTCGAAAGCTCAAACTACCAGGTTCAACTCAAGGTACCTATGAATAGGAGGAAAAGTTTGACAATTAATTGTTCAAAATTCATTGAATAAGCGTAAAAGTTTTTTAAAAAATTTCCCCATAGGTCAAAAAAGTATGGGGTAAATGTAAACATGCCCTGGACAAGCAGGGAAAAGAGATAAAATTATAACCGTCGACGCATTAACAAGCTAACATCCTCAATGTAGGATGAAAATTGTGAGACTCACTTATTTTCAATCTGGTGGGGTATAAGCGAGCGAAACCGAGGACACAAAATCTTGGAAAAACAAAATCTCACTTGGGGCTGTAATCAAATGCTGGTCACTCGACAATCAGCAGACCTGAGTGCGCGGGAACCTCCTTAGTGCAGCCAACGTACAACATAGAGAAGGTTTCCCAGCCAATTTAGTTCCTCAGTCCACCTCATCGGTACTAACCCTGACACACAAGCTGCTGAGGAATCTCTGGGTCAACTGACCCTTGATGATTCCTCAACAGAACCAATGGTCGTGGCAGGTGGGGCTCATGTCGACCCACCTACCACTGATCAGGAGGACGACCCTGGTGGCAACAACGGGGCGTTAAATAGGTCTGCCAAAAAACTCTCTGGAGCTCAGAAGAGGAAATTGGCTAGGCTACGTGCCCAAGAGCAAGGGCTTCCACCACGCCCTCGCAAAAAGAGCAAAAAGAGGGGGGAGGCTGTGGGTGGGGTTGGGGCGGTGCCACTGCGGGCTGCTGTTCCTGGGGGCTCCGGGCTGCTGGCAATGCCCGGCACCTCGGGAACCTCGGGGATGGGTGGACTGCGGGGCTCGGCCCCTCCCCCATCAGCGGGCTCTAAGAGTGCCATGGAGGGGACACCGCACAAGCGGAATCGCGACTCGCATGGTACTCCTCCCTCTGATGCAAAAAAGCCACCAGCCAAGAAACGTTGTGAGACTGGGAGTGGACAACCCAGGGTTCCCCCTGGGGCATATAGCGACGCCCTCAGCTCCACAAAAATGGCGGTGACACATGGCAACCATCCGGCGGAGCAGCTGTCTGACGTGGAGGCCAACCTTGTGTATGGAGCCATTGTTCGGGCAGCCATGGACTCACCCGCAGGACAGGGGCCACAGTTCTGCAGTGGCTACACCAGCAATGGTGTGGTCTACGTTACCTGCTCTAATGGACGGTCGAAAGGCTGGCTGGAGGAGCAGGTGGCAGAGCTGAAGCCATGGGACGGGGCTAGTCTTCGGACTGGACCCGCCAAAGATCTGGATGATCTGGCTCGGGTCAAGGTGGGGGTCTGGATCCCAACCGAATTCCTGGACCGGTCAGATGCCAGAAAACTGATTCCCTTATTTGAGGCCCAAAATCCTGGACCCAGTACAAGGGAATGGAAGCTGTTGTCCACCAAGGCGGATCCAAAAGGTCTGTCTTTGGTGCTCAACATAGATAACGACTCTCTGGGGTGGTTGAGGGGGCAACAATTTCGCGCCTTCTTCCACGTACAGAGAGTCACCTTCTAGGTGATGGGAGCACCTACTGATGCTGAGGGTGGTTCAGATCAACCTGCAGCACAGTAAGGTGGCAACCGCCAACCTTTGCCAGCTGCTCGCAGCTGGCACATGGGATGTTGCCCTCATCCAGGAAACTTGGGTTCACTGAGGACGAGTGGCAGGTCTAGGAACCGCAGGAGGTAAGTTGATTTATGACCACAGGAGTGAATCCGCTCCTGCAAGAACATGCATTTACTTTAAGAATGATGTACAAGCACTAAATGTTTCCGAGTTCTGTTTCAGGGACCTCGTTGCGATAAAAATCACCATTACGGAGGGAAATACGAGGGAGCACTTTATCGCTGCCTCTGCCTACCTCCCTGGTGACTCTCCGCTGGGCCCCCCACCTCCCGAGGTGGCTCACCTGGTGGAGAAATGTCGCGACGAAAACGTGCAACTACTGATTGGGATGGATGCTAACGCTCATCACCTCGCATGGGGAAGCACCAGCACCAACAACAGAGGTAATTTATTGTTTGACTTCCTGGTGACTAGTAATTAAGATATAGTGAACCGGGGGAACAAACCCACATTTATTACATCCACCAGGCAGGAGGTCCTGGATGTCACCGTAGCCAGTCCGAACCTCAGCCAGAAGATAAGTAAGTGGTATGTGTCCGATACACCCTCCTACTCGGATCACTGGTACATGGTTGTGGAAGTCCAGGGACTGGCCAGAACACAGCGCGTGTACCGGGACCCACACAGAACGAACTGGCTTGGGTACCGGGAGGAGGTTGACGGCAGGGTACGGGGCCTCCAAACCAGGATTCATAGCATTGGAGATATAGAGGTGGTTGCTGGGGAGCTCGGGCAAACCCTATTAACCTCCTTCAATGAACATACTCCCCTGACAGCTGTCTCTTCCAACAAAGTGGAATGGACAACTTGCTGTTCTCAGGAGAGAATCACGCAGATTATTTAATGCAGCTACTCGCAGGGGAAATTGGGACGAATATAAAACCAAACTTGCTGAGTATAAAAGGGTCCTTAGGAGATCTCAAAGAGACACCTGGAGGAAGTTCTGTGAGGATGTGGAGAGCACCTCAGAAGGAGCACGACTCCAGAGACTCCTCTCCAGGGACCCACCCAATCCCATTGGAACTATGGTTAAAACCAATGGGGAATATACCACAACAGCCACGGACACTCTAGCATTTATGCTGGAGACTCATTTTCCGGGGTCAGTGGTAATTCATGGTCAGAGGGGTAACCCTGCACCACCTGACAGACCAACCAGAGGCATCGCCTCCCGGGAGGACTGGAGGGTGGCTAGGGAGATCATAACCTTCAACCGCGTGGAGTGGGCAATCAACTCATTTAAATCACCTGGGCCTGATGGTATCACACCAAAACTCCTACAAGAGGGAGGTCCATCAGTCACTAGGATTCTGTGTATCCTCTTCAGGGCGAGCCTGGCTACTGGGACAGTCCCCCAGAGGTGGAACAATGCTAGGGTTGTGTTTCTGCCTTAGCCTGGGCGTCCATCCTACAACCAAGCAAAGGCATATCGACCCATATGTCTAACGTCCTTCATCTTGAAGACATTAGAAAAATTAGTTGACAGGCACTTAAGGGAAACAGTGCTCCTAGTGAGACCTCTACACCCCAACCAGTTCGCTTATCAACAAGGCAAATCCTGTGAAACGGCGTTGCACCACCTGGTTTCCAGCGTAGAAGCAACCCTAGCTCACAAGGAGATTGCCGTGGGTATGTTCTTAGACATTGAGGGGGCTTTTGACTGTACCTCAGTGTCCTCCATCATCACGGCAAGCAGAAGGCATGGCGTCAACAACACCCTCTGCAGGTGGATAAGAGCCATGCTGGAAAGCAGATCTGTGGAGGCTGAACTCATGGGGGAGGTGGTGGGGATGCTCGTGGCAAAGGGTTGCCCACAGGGAGGGGTACTCTCTCCCCTCCTCTGGGACCTTGTCATTGACTCCCTGCTGGTTCTCCTGAATGAGGATGGCTTCTACACCCAGGGATATGCTGACGACCTGGTGATCCTAATTAGAGGGATGTCAGTGAGTGTGGTCTCTGACCTTGCTCAGGCATCCTTGAAAAAGGTGGAGGAATGGTGTGGGACTGAGGGGCTCAGTGTTAACCCCAATAAGACCACGCTTGTTCCCTTCACCAGAAAAAGGAAACTGGAGGGCCTTCATGAACCTCTCCTCTTCAATGCTAGGGTGCCCTTCAAAGGAGAGGTCAAGTATCTAGGCGTCTTCCTGGATGCTAAACTCACCTGGAGCAAGCACCTTGATTATATTGCCAACCGTGGCAAAAGTGCTCTCATGAGGGCCAAACGCTCATGTGGGAAAACCTGGGGACTAAAACCAAGTATGGTCCGCTGGATCTATACTGCGGTAGTAAGACCCATTCTGGTGTATTGCTGTGTTGTATGGTGGCCTAAAGTTGGACAGGTGGGAGCCTCCTCCACTCTTACCTGTGTTCAGCGGCTGGCCTGCCTCACTATAACGGGAGCAATGCACAGCACTCCAACTGCCACTATGGAGATACTCCTGGGGCTCCCCCCCCCCCCCCTCAATATCTTCATAAAAGGAGAGGCTGCCATGGCGGCCTTGAGGCAGAAATGGAACAGGACGTGGAGAGAGTCACATATCCACGGCCACTCCAAAATTCTGGGTCTTCTATGCGAACCTATGCTTGACATGGTAGCAGACATTATGCCCAGAACTTACGCTGAAACACACCCCTTCAAATCGATCATAACGACAGAGGGGCGGCGAGTCTTTCAATGCTGTTCCAACGACCTGTTCTGGTATACAGATGGATCCAAAATGGGGAATGGGACAGGGATTGGAATCTATGGGGCAAACTCTGGATGGAGCCACTCGGCTCCTCTGGGAGCGTTTGCCTCAGTTTTTCAAGCCGAGGTACTTGCAATCGATGTCTGCGCTGGGGAGAGTCTGCGGAGGGGACACAATGGTGTACACATCCGCATTCTCTCGGACAGCCAGGCTGCGATCAAGGCCTTGACAGCTTCCACCATTAACTCTAAGTTAGTGTGGGATTGTTACCATAACCTCTGCTCCCTGTCGCAACGCAACAGGGTTTCCCTGGAGTGGGTGGCGGGGCATAGTGGGGTAATGGGAAACGAGAATGCTGATGCGCTGGCCAGAAAAGGCTCACTGACTCCGTTCATTGGTCCGGAACCGGCCGTCGGCATTCCCAAATCCTCCTTCAGGGCGACCATAAATCGGTGGGTCACAAACCAAACCACAAGAAGATGGTCAAACCTGGGAGGACATGCTCTAAGTAAGCGCATGGTGGCCAAACCTAACCCCAGCGCCTCTGAGGAGCTGCTGCGGCTAAGCCGTAGGGAAATCAGGCTAGTGGTTGGTCTGGTAACAGGCTTCACCCCACTCTGATTCCACCTTAACCGCATTGGGGTGACGCAAGATACAACCCTATGCAGGCTGTGTGGTGAGGCTGACGAAAAGGCCTCCCACATAATTTTTGATTGCCAAGCTCTATCAACCCGCAGGTTCCAACTCTTTGGGTCACCCACACCCATGGAGGCATTCCCCTGCACTAACCTAGCCAAACCACTACTGGCCCTTACTAAAGGGCTGGGACTGTTTGACTAGACAATAGAATCTGCGGAGAAGCACAATAAGCCACCAGGCTTCAGTGCTTTTGGGCTTCCCTCACCCTGATCCGCAGATTCAGGTACAATCTACAATCTACACCTCATCGGTGGTGATGTCACCTGTTCACAGTTACCCCCCCTGACCCTACTAATACTCCTAGATATACGACGGTAAAGCTCAGACAAAGACAAGTACCTTAAAACTCCTTCGCCAGAGACTTTGTGTCCGAAGAGTTTTCCTTCCACTTCTATATCGTAGACTCTGGTGAAGTTGAGGCTAGTCAAACTGAACTTGGTGGCCAATGTTGAAGCATCGAATTCGTACTGGCTGAGCAGGACTTGGTTGATACCGTACGCCATTCCGTTCTTTCCTGTAGTTGTGACACTGCAATAATGAAGTGAGATATTAGGTAGGTACGTCTAATAATCCAACTATATAATATATAGATAATCCAACTATAGATAATGGATATTATCTATCAGGTATATAATTTGTGTAGTATCATCTGAATAGAATCTCTTTCGTAAGCAAGTTATTACTCGGTATCAATTTCCGGAATCCTCAGTCGTTCGTTCACAAAACTTGGTAGCGGGGCGAAGCTCGTGTTTGGCAAAGCAGAGTGGAAGAAAAGTAATGTGGCAGCTGTCAGCTCCTTGATTTGATTTTCTGTTGGCGATGCTGAAAATAATAACAAATTGGATACAAGGTAATACAGAACACAAATATGGTAAAGATAGAAGTAGACAATAATTCATTATACTTATTGGTTTAAGATAATTCACGTTTGCGCATGCTATCAGTCCGGGGATGATGATTTTCATAGGGGACCATTCAAACGCCAACGCGCACAATCGTATATACGACTAGGTAGGTATACCTACCTATATACGATGTATAGGTCACACAGGCCATTGCTGTGTTCTACCTTCTTCCCAATCAAGTAGTTTACCTATTGGTTTATTATTTTCAACAATGAAGCTTTGGAATCGACCAAGAAAAAAATTAACCCCCCCCCCGCCCCCTCAAAATTTGTTGGTTTACGTTTCATTGAAACGGTTTCAAGGTACGTAGAATCCGAAAATCGAATAAAAAATTGTCCGTCCTTCCGCCGCACGCCGTACGCGGCACTTCCCTTAGTTCCAAGGACCGATTTGGTTAAAATTTGGTATTTGGGCTCCTTTTGGGGTCTAGTTGTGCCGCAAAGCTTATGGTTGATTTCAGTCACTTCTAAGGGGTGAAAATTAAGAGTTGAAATGTTCAAGAGTGTCCTAGTACGAAAACTGTGGAAATATAGGCATTGTTTTTTCACTAATTCAAGATAGCATCGGTATCAGAAATTTTGTGCTGAGTCCGAATATACCAAAATATGGTACAGTAACATATTATGTTACTATGATTGTGAAGGTAATGACCACAAAATCCGGGAAAACCCCGTTTTTTGAACAAATTTTGAAATTTAGACCACTTTGGGTTGCCCAAAATTTCTGGCTAACTAACTCGTCCTTTTGTTTGTTGTTACGGACATTTTGGCGAAAACTAAAAATATTTGCTAGAAAATTACTCAAGTTATCGTGCGGAGTGTCACATATGATATGGTATAAGTACATGTACACACATGATTTTTGGAACTTCAGTTTCCGAATGTTCCAATACGGATTTCAATGAAAAAAATTCTCAAAACATATTGTTTAGTAATGCATGCATTCCAGGGGACGTCCCATTGGATAAGCATTAGATCAGTTAAACCAGTTGGTAAGCGATAAAACTATTTCACTCGATGTAATTTATTCATTACTTTAGGCAAGAAATACTGACCCCCCCCCCCACCATTATCCACCTTAACATTTCTAGCAGCATGGGAGCCTCGAATCTGAAGAGCATTTTAAAATCCATGATCTACGATACCCAACATGCGAATTCGAGTTACCCCCCCCCCCCCACCTCCCCAACGCCAACAATGGTGCCAGTCTGGCACCAAAGCGGAAATACGTCGTAACATTGAACTTTCATCTATTTGTTTTGGTAGGCAGTCCGTCGAAGTTCACATCCGTATTCAAGGTGAAACACAAAAAAAAACACGAAATAAGCGGTTTATGGCATCATGGCACCATGGTGGCACCACTATTAGTTCCATGGTGGTACAGAGAATAATTCATGAAAATTCGGAGGTATAATGAGAATTTTTCCTCAATTTCAAAGCTTGGGTACAATTAGTAGTAAAGGAACCAAAATATTGAAAAATCGGATATTTTGTGAATATTATCCCCCCACTCACCCCCTCCCCTTGCGAATTTTGGTACTCTGGTAAAATCATGTACAACTCGGAAGTTATTTGAGTCAAACAAAAAAAGAAACACGCAAATCGGTTGGAAATTGAGGCCTGGGCAGAGTTTACAAGATTATGCACGCAAACGCACGTTTTTTAAGCATTAACCCCCCCTTTCCCCCTCTTGAAAAGCAAAATCCAAAATTCCGGCGCCGTAGTGCACAACTAGATAGTATTACGCGTCAAACGAAAAAAGAACCACGAAAATCGTTTGAGAACTAAGGCCTGGGCAGAGTACACAAGATTATGCCCAAAAACGCACGTTTTTCGAGCATTAACCCCCCCTTTCTCCCCCTTAAAAGGCCAAATTCGAAATTCCGGCGACGTAGTGCACAACTAGATAGTTTTCCGCGACGAACAAAAAAAGAACCAGGAAAATCGGTTGAGAACTAAGGCCTGTGCAGAGTACACAAGATTTTGTTACACACACACATACACACACACACACACAGAGACATACACCTATGGTTTTTTTCGCGGATTTGGATTCAGAATGGTCTAAAACGGATTACTGTGTGGTTATTTTTTTTTTCTGTTGAGTGTTGTCTTCCTTCACCCCAGATCGATCGCATAAGGACGCCCAAGTCTTACTGTGGGACGTCCTAAAAAGTCCATTCTAAAAACGGAAATTTTCCTTGAAAATTCGCTAAAACGAAAATGGGTAGACCGTTGGAGAGCTGAGATTTCGGCGCATCTTTTAGGCCAACAGGTAAAAATTCACGAGGAGGATTACAAAAACCAATAAGCTTTTGAAAAAAGTTGAGATTTCCAAGGTGTGAACAATTTTTCGTTTCAAGTCAAATTTTCACCCGTTTTTTCCGATTTAAACAAACGTTTTTTTTTCTTTATTTCAGATTTGAATTTGCATGAAAATGCGGGGAGTTAAAGCCGTTATACTGAGATAAGGTCGAATACACGAAAATATTTAAAAGTGAAATAACTCGAAAACGAGGCATCTAGAAGGACTTTGCTTGGAAGTATTTTCTGCTGTAAATGAGCTCTAGAATGGATTCCTGGTGTGACCGTTAAGAGATGTAACACCCTGTATAACTGCCCCACCACAAAGCTATTGAAATTGAAGCTATTGAAGAAATTGAAAGAAGCGACAGCTAAGCTAACCTTGGTTGATGGGCACGCAGTGAGCTGCGGCAGCTGTGGCGACGAGGACAAAGGCGATCAGAAAATTCATTTTGAGTGTTGCGTTCCGCTGGTTTGAGAACTGTGTCTCCCTACTGGGGCGCTACAGAATTTATAGTAGAATTTTCGAGTACCCACTCGAGGGTGGAGAGGTTGTACGACAGCTATGAATCAGAAAACTCAAGTCTCCATATTTTGTTTTAATTCTTTGAATTATTTGAATAATCATGACGTTTCGCTGTCCGGTTCTCAAGTGGCCAGGCTGGCAAAGTAAACATAATAATATTCAGTATATTGAGAAGGTTTTTTTTTTTCGGCAGGTAGGTGAGAAAATCTTTAAGATCCACAGGTGGACTTGGATCTCGTAAGATACCCTGAAGGATCCGCGACTTCAAGGTTATGTGGGATTCAAACCCACTAAAAAAACATCTCCTTTTCTCCCACGTTGGATGATCAGCCTGGAATTTAACACATTACTTCAGGCTGAGTCCTGGGGCACTTCATCAGTTCTGGATGGCGGGACGGACCAGGTGTTCCCTTCTCTGTCTCTCTCGTTCTAACAATGTCTTCCTTGTCAGGATACTCTCTGCGTACGCTGCCACAAGACTCCAGCTCCTCTCACCTTCCAGCATCTTGCTGACGACAGCTTCTGGTGTTGGAATTTGGGGAGTTAATCCCAGCTCTGCCAGCAGCTGGCTTCTTTCAGCCGCCCATTTGGTGCATTTGAAAAAGGTGTGCAGCGCATCATCATCTTCTCTCTTCTGACAGTGCGGACATGTTGGGACAGTTACCTTTCCCATTTTATGTAGATAGGCATAAAACAGTCCATGTCCTGTGAGGAATTGTGTGAGGAAAAAGTTCAATTCTCCATGCTTCCTGTCCGTCCATTTCTGGATGTTTGGCACTAGCCGTGCGGTCCACCGTCCTCTATATTCTCTTGTCCATATCTCTTGCCACCTTACCATCGTGCAATCTCTTTCTTCCTTGGCTATGCGGTCGAAAATTGAGAAGGTTAGTTGATAACAATAATCTGGTCATTTGGTGGACATGTAGATGAGAACTAATTGGCAAGTTCGCTGCTGTGCGCTCTTGGCTGAGGTTCCCACCTGGTGTCCCAAGTGCCTATATCCATGCACTGGTCAAATCCAGTGGGCTTTGCATTGTGTCTCTCTCGGCATGTATCCCTTCACTGTGCCGCCAGCGCTTGCTAGCCCTTCAAGGGGCGAGCTGGGAGGTCGCCCGTGCGGCTGCTGATCTTGATTTTGTCAGGCAGCAGTTAGCATGGTGCGACCGAGCAACACCATCTGCTCCAAAACCCAGTTCGTCTGCTGAGTTCGCTGCTGCGCTGCATGAGTCAGTAGATGGTAAAGAACTCCGACAGTGCTCCGACAAGCCCTGTCTCTTCCCAATGGGTAGACTGGGCTTCGGAGGGCATTGGGGCCCGCGACTACCGACACTTCCACGCCGTCCGCGTGGCATCTTTGCCAACTGCGGTGCGGTGTTCGAGAGGTAGTCGCGGGACAACTCTACCCCTTTGCCGTGCCTGTCGGAGTGGAAATGAACACCTGTATCATGTAGTGCAGCAATGTCCTCGGACTCATGGGGGCCGCATCCTACGTCATGATGCGGTCGCCAAGCAGATAGCAGGTGCTTTGTCATCTAGCGGCTGGGATGTTGAGGTTTACACGCTCATGCCATTTGCACAAATCGGCTTGAACAAGCCAGTTTGCACAGTTATATCGTTGCATGTGAACGCTGTTTGCGCAAGCCATTTGGCTTGCGCAAGCCAAAAAATTTGGCTTGTGCGAAGTCTGTCTCGGACAGAAATTTGGCTTGAGGTTGGAGCTTGGCATGAGTGGAGTTTGAGCGTGTGAACGCAGTGCGCGCATTCCTTCTCTTCAAGTGTGGGAATCACATTATTCCAACCCCATATCACTCGGGAGCATCTAGCGCTCGTTCAAGCTGCATTGGTTGATTGGTTCTTGCGATGCAGAAAGAAAGAGAATTTCTCTGTGAATTCATTGAGCTGTACAAGTCTTTTCCTTGTTTGTGGAAAGTTGAGTCGAAGGAATACAGTGACCGCAATGTGAAATCACGAGCGTACGATAACGATACAGGATAAGCTCCTCCTCATCCATATTAAAAATTATGTCAAAATTTGTGATTTTTTTTTTTTTTTGAATAATTTAAAATTTTTTAATTAATCAACTTTGATTAAAGCGCACTGATCGACGAAGTCCACTGACTGAATCCCACAAAATTTCACAAGCACAACTGAACGAGTGAACGTGACCGCGTTGTTCAGTTCAGTTTGCGCAAACTGGCTTGTGCAAGCCGGTTTGTGCAAATGGCTTGAGCGTGTAAACCCACCTTAAGATAAGAAAGTATGTATGATAAGAAAGTTGCTATCAGCTTAGAAAACAATCATGGCTGGTATATGTAAGGGTTAAATATGAATTAGTATTGCTTCCAAGCCTACCAAGGTAGTGGAAGCTTTGTTTTCACTTTTAAAGGATGAAAAAAAAAGTTCTCCAAAATCAAAATTTCCACTCGCGTTTTACGTTTCAGACCTTCCTGAACAATTTTGGTTCCGTGTCTGTCTGTCTGTGTGTGTGTCTGTCATGAAATCCTTGTAACTCGCATAATTATACGAAGTTATTGTCCGATTTCTATGAAATTTTCAGGGGTTGTGCGGGTTGGTGTGTAGACGGTCCCCTATGAACATCATCATCCTCGGACTGATAGAAGCGACTGCGCATGCGCAAACGTGAATTCCTTGTAACGGCCATAACTTCTGCATTTTCCATCCGATTTCAATGAAACTTTCAGGGATGTTACAGATTAGTATTTAGATGGTCCCCTATGAAATTTTCAGGGATGTTACAGTTGTTGGTTGGTTTTTGTGAAAAAGGAAGCAGAGGAGTACAGAACAACAAACAAGAGGTCAAGTTCGTTAGCCAGAAATTTTGGACAATCCAATGTGGTCCAAATTTCAAAATAAGTCCAAAAAAACGGGGTTTTCCCGGTTTTTGTGGCCATTACCTTCACAATCATAGTAACATACTATGTTACTGTACCATATGATGTCTCTCGACCCGTCGCACAGTGGTCCGAATTAGGGTAAAACCACCAATAACCAGCACCCCCCCCCTAATAGTCGGCACTCTTAACACATTCTGGTCAAGAATAAGACTTGGGAGTGACCTAGGAGGCTTAAAAAAATATTTTCACGGGCTACAACTGAATACCAAGCTCGTCAGCTTGTTTGTGGGCCGTGAGCAGGAGTAAAATCAGATGGAAAAACATTTTTTGACAGTACCCATTGCGCGTCCTCGTAACAGACCTCCCGCTATTTTTTTCTTAAGGACTGACAGTGCTGATTTGGGTACTGCTCGCTGGTAATTGATTCTTTCGTACTTTTTTCCGATTCTGTTGCATTCTCCAGCTTTCAAGCTTTCATTTGCATTATTTGTTGATACGTTTTATCTAATTATATTGGGGATCGCAGATGTGCCCAGTTCTGGATAAAAATTAACCTCAATTTCAATAATTGGCTTGGGGTGCCCACTATTGGATTTCGGCTTGCATTTGTCATCATGAAGTCTTTTGATCTGAATTGATCAATTTTCGTAACCAAACATAATTTCTAAAGTTTAAATTGTTATTCCGTAGCTCTATCCAGATTTCGGCACACCATAAAACTAATAATGGGCAGTGCCGATCATTCAATAACTGGCATGCCGACTATTGGTAGAACCCAATAATCAGCATGCCCAGTATTCAATAGTCGGCAGTGCCTGTTATTAACACTGGAGGTGATCGCTAGGTATTTTTTGCTGAGATGAGTAGGGGAGGGTGGGGTGAAGGGGGGAGGGTACCTATTTTGAGACTTAAATTGCTTCCGAGTCTACCAAGGTAGCGGAAGTTTTGTTTTCACTTTTCAAGGATGAAAAAAAAGATCTCCAAAATCAAAATTTTCACTCGCGTTTTGCGTTTTAGACCTTTCTGAACAATATGGGTTCCGTGTCTGTCTGTCATGAATTCCTTGTAACGGGCATAACTATACGAAGTTATTGTCCGATTTCTATGAAATTTTCAGGGATTGGATTGGTGTGTAGACGGTCCCCTATGAAAATCAAGGCCTTAAAATTTACAGAAGCCCCGGACTGATAGAAGCGACTGCGCATACACAAACGTGAATTCCTTGTAACGGCCATAACATCTACATTTTCCATCCAATTTCGATGAAATTTTCAGGAATGTTACAGATTGGTATTTAGATGGTCCCCTATGAAAATCACCACCTTCGGACTGATAGTAGCCTCTGCGCATGAGCAAACGTGAATTCCTTGTAACAGCCATAACGTCCACATTTTCTACCCGATTTCGATGAAATTTTCAGTGACTATGCGGATTACGTTGTAGATGGTCCCCTATGAAAATCATCACCCCCGGACTGATAGTAGCCGATGCGCATGCGCGAACGTGAATTCCTTGTAACAGCCATAAACTTACATTTTTCATCCGAATTTTATGAAATTTTCTAGGATTGTCCAGATTAGCGTGTAGATGGTCCCCTATGATGGTAGTGTAAGGTACTTAGAGATTGGTGTTTTGAGATTAACTACTATGCATCGGATCATCTATATAATCGGGTTATGGATACGAGGAAGCTATGTGCCACACCCACTTGGTATTTAATATAAAATATTAAATTTTAACTTTATACCTAGTTTGACACCAACGTTTGATTTCCTTTTATACCTATTCAAACTTTTGTGATATTTCTTGTCTCATCCGTTCACCTCTATCGTTTGGGACTTAATTTATGTGATATGTCAAAATAATTAGAGTGTTCAACACCAAATTTTGTCGAGGAAAACCTGGTATTTCACTGCACAGTAGGTCGGTACCTCGGTAACTCACAGTTAATCTTAAAGGCTGATTAAAATAAAAACGTTATTTTACCTTTCGTTACCATTTTACGTTTTTTTCTATCCCTCACCAGAATCTAAACCTGTTCCAACTATTAGTATGGCAGCGTTGAATTGGTAGTTGGCAGGTGCCAACTATTAGTAGTGAGCAGTGCCCATCAATAGTGGACTGGTGCCCACTATTGGTTAAAAGCCGTGCCGATTGATGGCAAAATGGGTGCCGGCTACTGGGAAATCTGTTGTTTGTGTAGAATTGTCTAACAACTCGATTCAAAAGTTGTTATGAAGTTTCCTAGTATTTTTTAAAATGAAGTACAGATGTTTATCTACGTAAAGAAAAAAAAAATAATGGATTAGCACTCAAAACTGATTTATAACTGCGTTTTGAAGTTGAAGATCGGGCTTAACAGTGCCGACTATTGGTGGTTTTACCCTACGAATCTAGCTGATCAAAAATGAAAAAGCCCCCCTTTAAATCCGCATGAAATGTATCATAAACTAATTGTAACATGTTCCTGATAGCAGAATCAAGGTGAAAAACAGGGGGGCAAGTGACCAAAGTCCCTGAGCGAGATGTAAACAAACAGATAATACGGATCGCTTCCGAGCCAGTTATTTCAGTGCTTTCTTCGAGTCAAGACTTAATCGTAGTTAAAATATTTTCGCCAGCTTATCAAGATGAATTCCTCTCATTCAGGTAAGAAGAATACAATTTTTAAAGTTTTCTATTTAAAAAAAAAATATTTTAGAGGTTTGAATGATGGCTTTAAAAAAGAAGAAATATGACTAAATCGTTCCCCTTCGAAATACTCTAAATCTTAGGGAACCACTCCGAACCAGAAAATTATTTTAAATATACGTTATACAACTGATATACTTCGAAATAAAATCAGAACCAGCTGCGTTCATTTGCGTTCCTGAAAGTTATTCAGTTTTTTGTTGTCAAGGGCGTCTGAAATCGTAATTACCCGCTTGGAGTTGTTTGAAGTGTTGAAAGCCCCGAATTTTGAACTCGCGAAAGGTAATAAGATTGTTTTTGAATACATTTCGAACAAATACGATGTAAGGAATCCTGAGGTTACAAAATCAAAAATTATTTCTGCAGTAAGCAGTTTTTTGAAAGTTTTAAAACGCTTGTGGCTAAAATGGTACAGGAATTCAAAGCGTTTCTGTGCCAAGTATGAGAGTTGGTTACAAGGTACCCTAAAACCTTTTAGTTTGACTATTCCTACATCTGGTACCAGTTGTGGATCACGGGGGAGCCCGTCCAAAAACTTCAGCACGAGCAGCGAAGTACCAAAACGTCGAAAAATCAGGAATATTGTTGAAAATCTCTCAATAGAGGAACTGTGCTTCGCCCTAAAGTTGAAGTTGAGGCTCGGTGGAAAAAAGGACGCAGCGTATTTGTTAGGTGAGGTGCTGGCGTCACCAGGAAGCGCAACAAACAAATTTTTTTAAATACAAGAAAAAAATTGAAATTAATTCTACGTTACATTCTCCTCAGGAAGCAATGGCATTAATCGTCGGAGCTCGGCTCACCAAACATCAATACCTACTACTTCGCAAAGGTGCCATAAATGGCAAGAAAACCCTTTGTATCCGTCATATAACGTCGTACTAAACGCCAAAAATTATTGTTATCCCTCTGAAACGGAGACAGTGATTAGCGATTCAATGGGAAAGTTATCTGAAGATGTGGTGGAGATTCGACATAAGGAGTTCAAGAACTACAGACAAGGATATTCCAGAAAAAATTCAAGAATTATTACTAACTGTGACATTTTGCACAATCTATTAATCTCCTCAGATCCCATAATAACGAGTTTGAGACCTCCACCCAAAACTCAAACTTGGATCAACTGGACAGCGAGGTTCAAGAACTTTTGGTTGATGCTCTTGCAATTCCGAGTCACAGCAGTGACTCTGATAAATAATTGAATGATAAATAAATAATTTAAGTGACATGTCATTGTCATAAAATGTTATTGTTTGATATAATAATATATATAGATTATATAATATGATATGATATTATATGTAGGTAATATGTATAATAAAAAAAGTTACCAACGCAGTTCTAAAAACACTTCATTTTTTGTGAAATAACCTACCTTATCTTTTCAATTAAAAAGTTTAGCTCAAATTTGGTTTGACCATCGTGTTTGCCGTTTGAAAATCAATAAGAAAACATGATATACTTGTAAGTTACGACATCATGATAGTAACCAAGATTTTTGATCAGCTAGATTCGTAATTCGGACCACTGTGCGTTGTAGCCGTCCTTTCAGGAGCAGAAGAAGAAAAGAGGCGAAAATACCTGAGTGCCTGCGAGGAACGTCGGGCTTCATTCACTCCTCTGGTGTGCTCAGTTGATGGAGTTTTTGCCCCTGAAATGGTAGCCTTTGTGAAGGTCTTAGCGGAAAGGCTATCAGACAAATGGAGTCGACCACAGGGTGCAGTCCGAGGGTGGCTGAGAGCTAGATTAGCGTTCGCTGTGCTACGAGCCACTTCAATGTGCATCAGGGGCTCGAGGAAGAGATGGCGGAGTGCTGAAGAACTTTTAGGGCTTAACGACGGAGCAGCTCTTCAATTGGGTCTCGCTCAGTAACTGGTCTTCCCTTCCTCCGACCAATCAAAATCATTTTTGTACGGTTCTAAATTATCCACAAAGGAAATGTTCAATAAAGATTTTAAGGTATTATGGTATATTCGGACTCAGCACAAAATTTATGACACCGATAATATCTTAAATTATTGAAAAAACGACGCCTTTATTTCCACAGTTTACGAACTGTACCATTTGGCAGACAATCCCCCTCATTACTCTCATTGCTCAGCAACGTTCTTTTAGAATCCTTCAAAGTTTACAAGTCCTCTCAAAATTTGAGATTTTAATAGTAAATTTTTAATTTTAATTTAATTTTCATTTTCATTTTAATTTAATTTTAATTTTAATTTAAAATTTAATTTAAATTTAATTTAAATTAAAATTTAAATTTAAATTTAAATTTAATTTTAATTTTAATTTTAATTTAATTTTATTTTTAATTTAGATTTAATAGTAAATTTAATAGTAAACTATTTAATAGTAAATTTGAAGTGTCCGCCCTCGATTTACCATTGCTCTTGACCCTCGCTTGTACCCGGCCAAACCTTGGAACATGGAACACATCGACGCCATCCCGGACCGCGCCACGCCACCACGCCACCAAGGTAGCGGACGAAAAAAAAGTTCTCAAAATCAAAATTTTCACTCGCGTTTTGCGTTTTAGACCTTTCTGAACAATTTTGGTTCCGTGTCTGTCTGTCCGTCTGTCATGAATTCTTTGTAACGCGATTAACTATACGAAGTTATTGTCCGATTTCTATGAAATTTTCAGGGATGTTACAGATTAGTATTTACATAGTGCCCTATGAAAATCATCACCTTCGGACTGATAGTAGCCACTGCGCATGCGCAAACGTGAATTTCCTTATAAGTTCCACATTTTCTACCCGATTATGATGACATTTTCAGGGATTACGCGGATTAGGTTGTAGATGGTCCCCAATGAAAATCAAGGCCTTAAAATTTATAGAAGCCTCTGCGCATGCGCATACGTAAAATCCTTGTAACAGCCATAACATTTACATTTTTCATCCGTATTTGATGAAATTTTCTAGGATTGTCCAGATTAGCGTGTTGATGGTCCCCTATGAGGGTAGTGAAAGGTACTTAAAGATTGGTGTTTTGAGATTAACTACATACTATGCATCAGATCATCTATATAATTGGGTTATGGATACGAGGAAGCTATGTGCCACACCCACTTGGCAGACGTTTTTTAATTTGGAGGGGCACAAGCAAGTGACACCGAGGACTCAAAATCTTGGAAAATCAGAGTCTCTCATGGGGCTGTAATCAAATGCTTGTCACTCGACAATCAGCAGACATGAGTGCGAGGGAACCTCCTTAGTGCAGCCAACGTACAACATAGAGAAGGTTTCCCAGCCAACGACAAGTAGTGGGGAGAACTGTGCCTGTTTGAGCTGGCCCAGACCTCAGGACCCTGCAATAATCGTCGCAGGTGGCTATGAGGATTCTCCATCTTGGGGTTCAGGGAGGGGAGTTCTTGTGCTACTCCAGCCCCATCAAATCAATCAAAATTTTTTGAGCTAGGGCGTACCAAATTTCATCAAAATCGGTCCATGGGAACTAAGGAAGGTGCCACAGACGGCGGATGGACAGAAAAATTTTTAATCGATTTTTGGATTCTACTTACCTTGAAACTTAAACCAACAAACTTTGAGGGGAGGGGGGTTAACATTTTTTTCTTGGTCGATTCCAATGATTCATTATTGACAATAATAAACCAAAACATGTTTGAACAGACACTCGAATCATGACAGCCGATATTCGTCAAGTAGGCTCCTACTCTTCATAATGCGAGATAAAACACCATTTTCATGATTCAAGAGTTGGAGTGCGCACTCTGCGGGATTATTCAGAGGTACCTTATTTCAATATTTTCCATAATCGAAATGCCAATTAGTTCTCATCTACGTGTCCACCAAATGACCAGATTATTGTTATCAACTAACCTTCTCAATATACTCAATATTATTATGTTTACTTTGCCAGCCTGGCCACTTGAGAACCGGACAGCGAAAGCCTCATTTCAAATTAGTCATCTAACGACGTCTTGATTATTCAAATAATTCAAAGAATTAAAACAAAAAATGGAGACTTGAGTTTTCTGATTCATAGCTGTCGTACAACCTCTCCACCCTCGAGTGGGTACTCGAAAATTCTACTATAAATTCTGTAGCGCCCCAGTAGGGAGACACAGTTCTCAAACCAGCGGAACGCAACATTCAAAATGAATTTTCTGATCGCCTTTGTCCTCGTCGCCACAGCTGCCGCAGCTCACTGCGTGCCCATCAACCAAGGTTAGCTTAGCTGTCGCTTCTTTCAATTTCTTCAATAGCTTCAATTTCAATAGCTTTGTGGTGGGGCAGTTATACAGGGTGTTACACCTCATAACGGTCACACCAGGAATCCATTCTAGAGCTCATTTACAGCAGAAAATACCTCCAAGCAAAGTCCTTCTGGAAGCCTCGTTTTCGAGTTATTTCACTTTTAAATATTTTCGTGTATTCGACCTTATCTCAGTATAACGGCTTTAACTCCCCGCATTTTCATGCAAATTCAAATCTGAAATAAAGAAAAAAAAACGTTTGTTTAAATCGGAAAAAACGGGTGAAAATTTGACTTGAAACGAAAAATTGTTCACATTTTGGAAATCTCAACTTTTTTCAAAAGCTTATTGGTTTTTGTAATCCTCCTCGTGAATTTTTACCTGTTGGCCTAAAAGATGCGCCGAAATCTCAGCTCTCCAACGGTCTACCCATTTTCGTTTTAGCGAATTTTCAAGGAAAATGAACATTTTTAAAATGGACTTTTTTGAGAATTTTTTTCATTGAAATCCGTATTGGAACATTCGGAAATTGAAGTTTTTCCAAAAATCATGTGGGTATATGTACTTATATCATAAATATATATCATATGTGACACTCCGCACGATAACTTGAGTAATTGTCTAGCAAATATTTTCAGTTTCCGCCAAAATGTCCGTAACAACAAACAAAAGGACGATTTCGTTACCCAGAAATTTTGGGCAACCCAGTGGTCTAAATTTCAAAATTTGTTCAAAAAACGGGATTTTCCCGGATTTTGTGGTCATTACCTTCACAATCATAGTAACAAAATATGTTACTGTACCATATTTTGGTATATTCGGACTCAGCACAAAATTTCTGATACCGATACTATCTTAAATTAGTGGAAAAACAAAGCCTTTATATCCATAGTTTTCGAACTAGAGCACTCTTGAACATTTCAACTCTTAATTTTCACCCCTTAGAAGTGACCGAAATCAACCAACAGCTTTGCGGCACAACTAGACCCCAAATGGAGCCAACATACCAAATTTGAACCAAATCGGTCCATGGGAACTAAGGAAAGTGCCGCGTACGGCGGAAGGTCGGAAAATTTTTTATTCGATTTTCGGATTCTACGTACCTTGAAACCGTTTCAATGAAACGTAAACCAACAAATTTTGAGGGGGCGGGGGGGGGGGGGGTTATTTTTTTTCTTGGTCGATTCCAAAGCTTCATTGTTGAAAATAATAAACCAATAGGTAAACTACTTGATTGGGAAGTAGGTAGAACACAGCAGTGGCCTGTGTGACCTATACATCGTATATAGGTAGGTATACCTACCTAGTCGTATATACGATTGTGCGCGTTGGCGTTTGAATGGTCCCCTATGAAAATCATCATCCCCGGACTGATAGCATGCGCAAACGTGATTTTCCTCGTAACAGCCATAATTTCTACAATTTGATGAATTTCTCAGGGATTATCTTAAACCAATAAGTATAATGAATTATTGTCTACTTCTATCTTTACCATATTTGTGTTCTGTATTACCTTGTATCCAATTTGTTATTATTTTCAGCATCGCCAACAGAAAATCAAATCAAGGAGCTGACAGCTGCCACATTACTTTTCTTCCACTCTGCTTTGCCAAACACGAGCTTCGCCCCTCTACCAAGTTTTGTGAACGAACGACTGAGGATACCGGAAATTGATACCGAGTAATAACTTGCTTACGAAAGAGATTCTATTCAGATGATACTATACAAATTATATACCTAATAGATATATAGTTGGATTATTAGATGTAGGGTAAAGTCGTGTACCTTGGGTCGGATGTACCTTGGGTCATTTCCAAGATTTGTAGGAAGGACTGCTGAAAAAGATTTTGTGTCCACCATAATCTAAACTGTTCGTCGAGACAATGAAATAAGAAGAAGTTTCATCTTCACAGATTTGACGCAGGATTGATAAGAATTTCCTAAAGTTTTTCTAACCTTTTTCGGAGTTTAGCGGCTCCACATTTTGATGGTCCCCAAAGAACGGTAAGTGTTTTTTTCTTATTGTTTTGGTTGTAAAGTGAAGAAAAACAATCAGTTAATCAGATGGTGTATAGTTTTGTGGTTAATTACGAGTGAAAACTCGTCATTAGATGTTTGGTTTTAATTGGTGCATTCGTGTACCTTGAGTCATTTTTTGCTTGTACCTTGGGTCACCCAGCTTACGTTGTTTTTTCATTTAATTCAGATGCCTCGAAGTGCAACTGGAATCAAATTATTCCAGTTCCACCGAAAACGCTTGCAGAAGCTGTGGATGAGCTAAGAGAAGGGTTTTCCATCCGTCAACCGTTGACCATGGACAGGCAACCGTCAGATTCACCCTAAAAAAAGCATTTTTCGTTTGGCAAAACTTAGAAGATTTGGAGACATCAACAGAATCCTGCCAGAACCAACAGTTAGCCGATGAGGCAAAGTTTGCAATTTCATTGGCAGGCATTACGGTGTTTTAATGTCTTTTAATTCTCAATAGGTAGGTAGCTTGCAATTTTGGTTTATTATTTTCAACAATTAATCCATGAAATCGACCTTGTTTATATTTTCTACTTCATGACCTGCTTATATATTGCCATTTAGGTATACAGTGTTTTTCTTTATAAGGAATAAGTAGTCAGAAATAGAAACTTTTGATGTTAAAACAATAAGATTTCTATCAAAATGTCATACTATTCTAATAATAATAATTTGTAATGTGTTTCTTGGCTGAGAGTTCCTAAATAAGACTTTTCAAACACCGAACACATGATTTCTCACTAATACATGTATTTTTAATATTTTAACAATGTTTTTTTTTTTTAATTTCTGTCTGCGACCCTAGGCACAATTCCCGACTCAAGGTACAATCATCACTGACCCAAGGTACATTCAGGAATGTACCTTGGGTCAAATTTCAAGTTTTTTTTTAAAAATCACTTTATTAAATGTACAGTGATTTTAGCAAAACTCTTTCTCTCATTTGTTCCCAAGTTGTCACCCTACAATTTAAAAACAATATGGGATTTTTTAGAAGGTTTTTTGAACATTAAATTTGAGTTTGAAAAAAAATGACCCAAGGTACACGACCTTACCCTACCTACCTAATATCTCATTTTATTATTGCAGTGTCACAACTACAGGAAAGAACGGAATGGCGTACGGTATCAACCAAGTCCTGCTCAGCCAGTACGAATTCGATGCTTCAACATTGGCCACCAAGTTCAGTTTGACTAGCCTCAACTTCACCAGAGTCTACGATATAGAAGTGGAAGGAAAACTCTTCGGACACAAAGTCTCTGGCGAAGGAGTTTTAAGGTACTTGTCTTTGTCTGAGCTTTACCATCGCATATCTAGGAGTATTAGTAGGGTCAGGGGGGGTAAATGTGAACAGGTGACATCACCACCGATGTGGTGGACTGAGGAACTAAATTGGCTGGGAAACCTTCTCTATGTTGTACGTTGGCTGCACTAAGGAGGTTCCCGCGCTCTCAGGTCAGCTGATTGTCGAGTGACGAGCATTTGATTACAGCCTCAAGTGAGATTTTGTTTTTCCAAGATTTTGAGTCCCCGGTGTCACTCGCTTGTGCCCCACCAGATTGAAAATAAGTGAGTCTCACAATTTCCATGCTTCATTGAGGAAGTTAGCTTGTTAATGCATCGACGATTATAATTTTATCTCTTTTCCCTGCTTGTCCAGGGCGTGTTTACATTTAACCCACACTTTTTTGACCTATGGGGAAAATTTTTAAAAAAATTTTAACGATTATTAAATGAATTTTGAACAATTAATTGTCAAAATTTTCCTCCTATTCAGTGGTACCTTGAGTTGAACCTGGTAGTTTGAGCTTTCAGACGGTTAATGGTGAATTTCAACTCAAATGTTTTAGTGGAGTCTCGCACAGACTTCAGCATAAAATATGCATTTACTCAATTTCATGTTAGATTATTTGGAATAACAGTTTGTGAATTATACATTATGATGACGATAGCTATATTTCTGAAAATTTCATGATTGAATTCAGGCAAGAAGTTCTCGGTGAGGGATATTACGTGTCAAACCTCCGTTTTGAGGAAATCAACCATTCCCTTCAAATCGCATCTCTCGAATTGAACCTCCTGATGGACGATGTTATCGTAAGTACTCACCTGTATTACAGACAAATTATAATAGTGTGTCAGGTCATGAAAAATAGGTCAAATATAGGTAAGGTTCTTGATTATGCATTCTGAAATAAGGTTGGAGTAGGTTGATACAATTCGATTTTGTGAGTCAAGTTTCAGTAAATGTGATGACCAGATAAGTCATCAGTGGTCATTCTCGGATATTTTCTTGGTATTTCCAATCTTAAATAATCATCTTTACGATTCACAATTTACAGGTCGACGTGGAAGGTGTCACAGTTGATGGGTGCAGTGTCCAACAACTCGAAAAGCTCATGGAGGACTACGTGCTGACCAAATTCAATGAATCCAGAGAAGAACAAAGCAAATTGATTGCGGGCATAATGAAATCTCAGTTCAACAAATCATGGGCTGGCTACTCAACTGATGAGGTCATCCAGTGGTTGAGGGATAACTCCAATGGAAGTGGTCAGATGGATTTCATCCAGAAACACATCAACAGCTTGGCGAGAGTGCTGTGAGGAGGCAGCTCAGCAGGTCTCCCACATAAAGCAAGACGAGTGAGCCTTTGGTCGGAGGAATAAATTCATCTTTATAAAAATTACGTTAATCTACAATTATTTCGCATTCTCACAAATTACTCCTAACTCTCTATAATAGAGCAATCTCAATAAAAGGTATCTAGTGCGAAGAAGAAGAGGGAAGGTAGAAAGTAGTAGTAAGAAGAAAAATTCCTCCTCGTATTCATATCTGATTGTATAAATGTTCCAATGCGTAGTAGGTAACTACCACCTACAAGCCAATTCGTACAATTCCTGAAAATTTCATCAAAATGGAGTAAAAAATGTAGCTGTTACAAAGATTTTACGATTGCGCATGCGCAGAGGCTACTATCGGTTAGGAAGCCTTGATTTTCAAAGTGGACCATCTAAACCAAATCCGTACAATCCCTGAAAATATCATCGAAATCGGGTGGAAAATGTAGAAGGCTTTCACAACGATTTCACGTTTGCGGAAGCCCACTGGCTACTATCAGTCCTGGGGCAATGATTTCCATAGGGGACTATAGACACCCAACTCGCTCAATCCCTGAAAATTTCATCGAAATCGGACAATAACTTTGTACAGTTTTGCTCGTTACAAGGAATTTATGACTGACAGACAGACAGACACGGTACCAAACTTGATCATGAAGGCCTGAGACTTAAAACGTGAATGAAAATTTTGATTTTGAAGAACATTTGGTCTTCTTTCAACGTTGAAAAGTGAAAACAGAGCTTCCGTTACCTCGGTAGACTCGATCGCAAAACTTAGCAATATTAGACTTGATCGAGAGCAAAATCGATCAATCAATACCCGATTATCAGTGGTGATTGTGGGTGCCTTCATTGGGAAATTTTATTACCAGTTGCTAAGGACGCAAAACTGAGTTTAACTCGAAGAAACGAATAGCGATCGCATTTTGCTCTGCTGAAATTTGAACGGAGATTAGACCTCTACTGCGATTCACACTCGCGTTTCTGATTGATCGTAAGTCCACCCCCTAAGCTCTCAGAGGGGGCGAACGGTTTGTCCTACAGAGCTCCGGGTGGTATCATTCGATTCTCAAACTTCAACACTATTTTAAATTGGTGAAAAAAGAATACCTTTATATCAAAATTTTTTGAGTTAGAGCATTTAAAAAATGTTAGCCCCTATTTTTCACCCCTTAGAAGTGACCTACATCAACCAAAAGCTTCGGGGCAAAACTAGACCCCAAATGGAGCCGGTTTACCAAATTCCATCAAAATCGGTCCGTGGTAACTAAGAAAAATCCGGACGGCGGACGGACGGCAAAATTTTTATTCGATTTTTGGATTCCACGTAGCTATTTTGAAAAGAAAAATAACAAATTTTGAGGGGGTGTTAAAATTGGTTTTTCTTGGTCGATTCCAAAGGTTCATTATTGAAAATAATAAACCAAAAACATGACATTTTGCCAAAATTCGGGTACACTCGTGAAGGTTCGGAGGGGGGGGGGGATCTAGAGACGCTTCTAGATCCTACTGTGGTGCTCCATGTGTTTTACATGCCGATAGATCGACTGGTAAGTTTTCATCTCAACTTTTCCATTTTAAGAGAGGGAAAGTAAAAAAACGCTGCAAATCATTGCTCAAAGGTTTATTATTTTCAGTATAGATCACCCTTCTGTATAGATCACTGGTTCTCCATCAATAACACCTATGCTGGAGACGCCTGGAAGAGCACTCCCATTCAATAGGAGTGGAAATGGCTACGGAGCTCACTCAGCTGATCAGTGATCTGAGGAGTGAAGAAAATCTCCTCGAATGCTGGAGACGCCTGGAAGAGCACTTCCATTCAATGGGATTGAAAATGGCTTTGGAGCTCACTCAGCTGATCAGTGATCTGAAGAGTGAAGAAGCCTTCGAGCAATGATTTGCAGTGTTTTTTACCCACCAACATTTTTTTTACCTACCAACTTTTTTTTACCTACCAGCTAGGTACTACCTACCACACCATACTGGCTTCACACCTTCACAATCAAGTTTATTAGAAAGAACTAAACGCTTCACACTCGATTGGAAAAATAGAAAGCTTCATATGGAAATGTGATTACTGGTTACGCAGAAGGCAAAACTGTATACAAATCGAAGAAATGAACAGCGATCGCATTTTAGTCAGATAAAATTTGAACGGAGATTAGACCTCTTTTGCGATTCACACTCATGATTCTGTTTTATCGAAGGAAAACCTTCAAGTACTCGTAGGGACCGAACGGTTTGTCCTACAGAGCTCCGGGTGGTCTCAAAAAATTTTAAAAATTCGATACTATTTAAAATTGGTGAAAAAACGATACCTTTATTTCGAGAGTTTTCGAGCTAGGGCACTCTCGAAAATTTCAACCCTTAATTTTCACCCCTTAGAAGTGACTGACATTAACCAAAAGCTTCGCGGCACAACTAGACCCCAAATGGAGCCCACATACCAAATTTGAACCAAATCGGTCCAGTGTTGCTAAGAAAAGTGCCGCGTACGGCGTACGGCGGACGGACGGAAATTTTTTTTATTCGATTTTCGTATTCTACGTACCTTGAAACGTAAAACATCAAATTTTGAGGGGGGGTTAAAATTTTTTTTTTCTTGCTCGATTCCAAAGGCTTATTATTGAAAATAATATAGTGATATATAAGTGATAATAATAAGTGATGCATGTTTTCGTTTTTACGTTGTCCTACACTACTTATGATGGATTGAGGCTATATGATGTTGTTTCCTTTTTTTTCGGGGTGCCATTTCCTATTTTTCCTCCAACATAGCTTGTTTAGTTGAGTTGCTATCAGCTTGGAAAACAATCATGGCTCGTGTATGCACCTGCGGACACACTACCCTGTCAGGGGGGAGGGGGGGGGGTTGAATATGAATGTTGGGACCTATCTATCGAAGATCTCCAACAAACTGTCCAGTTCGGGTCTCATAATACTAAAACTGTCATGGCATTTCATATTAACTGAATTACATTGGGTGAAAATGTTTTGTGCAGTAGAAAGGTTATTAAAAGTTCTGTTTTATCGCTAATTGGCAAAGTTGATCTTTCTACTCTCAAAACTTGCTGAATTCTATTAAAAATAAATGAGATATGTTGTGAAAAACATGCTTTTTCATGAGCTGAGACATTTAATTTGCCTTGTCCGTCGGTGCAAATACTCCTGTCCGTAGGTTGGTTGGGACTTGGTACCTGAGGACAGGAAAAACATTTTTGGAAAGATTTTTTTTCGAACAAAAACATTTTAGTACAAGGATAACAAAATTCCCTGGCTTGTAGGAGTTGTCGTTGAATGGAACTGATATTTTTTCAGACAAACAACTGGAACATAGGCCTCGAAAAAAATTCAAATGTAAATTTTGTCCATAGGCACAGCCGCCTCCGCTACCATGTCCATACTGAGTTGTAAACGTTTCCAATGGACAGCTTCTTAGTACAAGAAGTGTACAACATTGAGTTCCTCGTGATTTTTGCTTCCGAGTCTACCAAGGTAGCGGAAGCTTTGTTTTCACTTTTCAAGGACGGAAAAAAAAAGTTCTCCAAAATCAAAATTTTCACTCGCGTTTTGCGTTTTAGACTTTTCTGAACAATTTTGGTTCCGTGTCTGTCTGTGTGTCTGTCTGTCATGAATTCCTTGTAACGCGCATAACTATACGAAGTTATTGTCCGATTTCGATGAAATTTTCAGGGATTGTGCGGGTTGGTGTGTAGACGGTCCCCTATGAAAATCATCATCCTCGGACTGATAGAAGCGACTGCGCATGCGCAAACGTGAATTCCTTGTAACGGCCCATAACTTCCACATTTTCCATCCGATTTCAATGAAATTTTCAGGGATGTTACAGATTAGTGTTTAAATGGTCCCCTATGAAAATCATCACCCCCGGACTGATAGTCGCCGATGCGCATGCGCGAACGTGAATTGCTTGTGACAGCTATAACTTCCACAATTTCATCTCGATTTCGATGACATTTTCAGGGATTACGCGGGTTAGGTTGTAGACGGTCCCCAATGAAAATCAAGGCCTTAAAATTTACAGTAGCCTTTGCGCACGCGCAATCATAAAATCCTTGTAACAGCCGTAACAGTTGCGTCTGAGCTGAGAATCTCAAAGTCATTCAACCAACCCCTTTGTAGATCAGTGAGCAAAGTACCTACTGGACTCACACCTAGAAGTCCCAGGTTCGACTCCCAGTCTTGCAATGAAATTTTTTGATTCCAATCACTACCGCACTTACATTTTTCGTCCGAATTTGATGAAATTTTCTAGGATTGTCCAGATTCGCGTGTCGATGGTCCCCTATGAGGGTAGTGAAAGGTACTTAGAGATTGGTGTTTTCAGATTAACTACTATGCATCGGATCATCTATAATCGGGTTATGGATACGAGGAAGCTATGTGCCACACCCACTTGGCAGACGTTTTTGAAACAGCTTTCATTTCTCCTTGCAAAAGTCTGCTCAGTACACTACTACAAAGAAATCAATGATCTGATTTCTTTTAGTGATAATATTCAATATCGAATCTTGATTAAATTCTCATCCATTCTTTCATTTTATCGAATTTTTATCGCTAAAGGTTTAAATATTGTATTTACTTCGTCTACTATGTTACGCTTTTATTTGAAAATTGCAAGTTCCTAAATGAGTTTAGATTTGGATCAAGTGCACCCCAATATTTTGGATAATTATGAAGTGAAATGAACTCCTGCGCTGGTGAAGGGTCCGTGAGGACAGCACTCTGAAGCCTCAGTTGAAAAACAGAAACAGAGAGCAGCACTTGATGGCTCAAGACTTCACTTCAGGTTCGCTGAGTTCACCAAAGTGCCTGCAGATGGAGTACAAAGCTTCCTCCGCTGCCGTCGAGCCACGAGATTTGCAAGTTGACAGGAGTAAAGTAGGTCAGTACAACCTATTTTGGATCTGATGAAGGTTCTTGTTCACCAGGCTGGACAGGTACAATCATGGAAGAAGATAATCTATAAGCTACTAGTGGCGATTCCATTATTTCTCTTCAGGAGTTATCTCAGAACAATTTAGGTTCCACGTCAGCCGGCTGTATGTCTGTCTGTCTGTCTATCGGGCGTCCACAAACCTTTGTAACGGGCATAAATGAACAAAGGGAGGGTGTCTGATTTCAATGAAATTTTCAGGAATTGTGTGAGTTGTGGTCCAAACAGTCCCTTTTGATTTATTGTCTCCTAATGGATAGAAGCTTCGCTCAATTCTCAATAATTGAGAATTGACAATTATTGACAATTATTGTCAAGGACTCTTAGAATCCCACCCACTTGGTAGACATTATTTATTAATATATTAGATTATTTTTCTAACATTTGTAGGACCTACAAATGTTAGAAAAATAACCATAGTACCTGGTACTACTCCATGTTGTATTCCCTGTTTTTCGCCCATTCGTTGCCTTCAGCACACAGCCAGGCAGACAAGGAACCAAAACTGTTCAGGAAGGCATAAAACGTCAAATGCGAGTTGAAATTTCGATTTTGGAGAAAATTAGGTAGCTTTTTTTTCAAATTTGAAAAGTGAAAGCGCTTCCGCTATCTTGGTAGACTCAGAAGAAAAAAGTAAACTTTATCAAAGAGGTGCGACGCTCTTCAATAAATTGCACAATTAAGGGGGTCTCAGTCGGTCGCCGTTCGTTCTTAGTATTTCGCGAAATTGAAGGGGCAAAAACTTAAAAAATTGTACCTAAATTTGAAATTTCAAAGGATTTTAGAAATTTGTTAGTGCAGTAGCCTTGGGAATTTTAAAACTGAAAGATTGCCTTGGAATCATCAAAATCATCGAATCATCAAAATTGAACAATAATTGTCTGAGAAATAATACTACACGCATTAGAAATAATATTTCTCTAGGAAAAATAAAAACAAACATGGGGAAAACCGTGGGAAATAAAAACATGGAAAAAACGTTTATTCAGTAGTTTTCCCATTTTGGTTTATTATTTTCAACGATGAACTTTTGGAATCGACTAAGAAAGAATTTTTTTAACACCCCCTCAAAATTTGTTGGTTTACGTTTCAAGGTTCGTAGAATCCAAAAATCGAATAAAACGCTGCAAATTATTACACAATGGTTTATTATTTTTCTTTCACAGATCACTCGTTTACAAAATCACCAACCATCCAATATGAAAGGAAAAAAAATCAAAAAAATAAATAAATAAATAAATAAAATTAAAAAAAAAAAAAATCAAAATCACTAACCATTGATCGCATTTTGGTCAGCTCTAATTTGAACGGAGATTAGGACTCTTTTGCGATTCACACTCGTGTTTTGATTTATATATATATATATTTCAATATAAACCCTTAAATTTTCGTAGGGAGCGAACGGTTTGTCCTACAGAGCTCCGCGTGGTCTCAAAAAATTCTAAAAATTCTATAGAATCCTAAATTGAAGGAAAAACAATACCTTTATATCAAAATTTTATGAGTTAGGGCGTTTTAAAAATTTCAAAATTGATTTTGGAACCCTTAGAAGTGACCTACATCAACCAAAAGCTTCGGGGCACAACTAGACCCCAAATGGAGCCTACATACCAGATTTCATCAAAATCGGTCAATGCTAAGTGGCAAAAGTGCCGCGTACGGCGGACGGCGGACGGACGGCCAAATTTTTATTCGATTTTTGGATTCTACGTACCTTGAAACGTAAACCATCAAATTTTGAGGGGGTGTTAAAATTTTTTTTTTCTTGGTCGATTCCAAAGGTTCATTATTGAAAATAATAAACCAAAATTTGCCCGCCGTACGCGGCTCCATTTGGGGTCTAGTTGTGCCCCGAAGATTTTGGTTGATGTAGGTCACTTCTAAGGGTTGGAAAATAAGGTTTGAAATTTTGAAAACGCCCTAACTCAAAAAATTTTGATATATGTAGACAAATAATAAACCTTTGTGTAATAATTTGCAGTGTTTTCTCTGGCAATTATCGTTCGATTTTGATGATTCCGGCGGCAATATTTCAGTTTCTCAATTCCCTAGGGCCGTGCACTAGTGAATTTCTAAAATCCTTTAAAATTTCAAATTAAGGTACAAATTTTTACGTTTTAGCCCCTTCAATTTGGCAAAATATTCACCCAGAACGAGGAAAGAACGGCGACCGACTGAGACCCCTTTAACTTCAACAATTATTAAAGCTCACACTATCATGATTGTGTTACCTACCATAATTTATTAGTAGAATTTAATTTCGCGAATATCAGCGAGTTTCCAAAACAAATAGCTTCTGCGAAGGGTCCAAACTTTTTGGAATGAAATGTTTCAAAAATGTTCGCTATCAGATTCCCCACCACAGACCTTCGCTCTCTTGTGTCAAAAGAATCAGTTTTTCCGTATCCAATTTAATTTTTAAAATGTCCATTCATGCAGCATGAGTTGATGAACGAATTTTCATGGAAATCTTCAAAACTTGAGGAAAATTGAAACATTAGCTGTTGGAGGAGATGTGGCTGTGGCACACAGCATGAATCGTTCGTGATGCTATCAACCCCTTGGGTAAACGTCCACCCGAACTCATAGAGAACCCGCTCTGCTATTGATTTTTCGGTACCTACTACGAATGTACGCAGGTTTCCAACATAAATAATATTTAAGTTGGAAACCTGCGTACATTCGTAGTAGGTAACTTTGTAATTGTATATAATAGGTACAATTAATATTATTAACTGTACCTATTATATACAATTACAAAGTTAGGACAATTTTCAATTTTTGAAATTGTACTTATCTAAGAAATTTTGTGCTGAATCCGAACATACCATATTACTATGATTATGTAGGTTATATCCGCACAAAAACCCCCTAATACGCGGTTTTGGGTCATATTTTTGTAACTTTGAACTCCTTAGACTGGTCCAAAAATTCTGGCTAACGAACCCATAATTTCTTCAGCTATTACGAACATTTTGGCCCCAATTTCGATTTTTTAGATGCTACCAGCCTGCTACTCAAGTTATCGTCTGGAATTGCAGTTATAAAGGTATAAATATAGTATAAATATACTTATGAAATATGGATATATACACATGAAAAAGTGTTGAACTTCTGAAGACGCTTTAGAATGTTCCAAAACGGATTTTCACAAACAAATTTTTTCTAAATTTTCGATATTGAAAGTTTTGAGGCCATTGAAATGGCTTCAACTTTCTTCAAAACTTGCTACACGTACACAAGCTTGCGTACACAAGTAGCACGAAAGTCGCATGAAAATCCCAAATGGGTGATCGAGTTTTGGGTCGAATCTACACGCACGTCGTCAGTTCCGAACTCGTCTTCTCGTTTGTTGTGCACTTTTTGGCACAAATTTGATATTTTTGCTGACTTATTGCACGAGTTATAATCCGCA
This sequence comes from Apolygus lucorum, assembly GCA_009739505.2. Classification (NCBI taxonomy): domain Eukaryota; kingdom Metazoa; phylum Arthropoda; class Insecta; order Hemiptera; family Miridae; genus Apolygus; species Apolygus lucorum. Next base: position 60,365,084 of record CM019183.2, on the reverse strand, counting down.
GTGAATTACAAAAATCTTCAGCTACACAGAAAGTTCCAATTTCACGGGATTTTACAAAATTTCCTGTTAAATTTCTTTATTATATACTTATTACGTTATAATTTTTCTATAAATTTTGACTTTTCAAACATATTAAAATATTTCTTAAAATGTCTAAAACTTTTTCTCTTAGAATAGCTTAATTTTGGATTATTATTTGCAATAATGAGCATTTGGAATCAACCATGAAAAAAGTGTTTAACCCCCTCTTAAAATTTGTTGGTTTACGTTTCAAGGTACCGTAAAACCGTCAAACTTTACCCCACCAGGGGTAACTTTACCCCAAAAAGTGAGAATCTTCAATTGTGACGTAAGCGTGGTAGAACTTAGATAAAAGTTAGCTATTGTGTTTTCGTTATTCTCCACATCCCAGAGAATCGATGCGGCTTGCGATGGCGCCTTTATCCATGTTATCAGCTGTTATCAGTCATTGTTTCCTGTTCAGCTGTTTTTGTCCTGTTTCTTGTGCTCCAAAATTTCTTCCATATCAGGTGTTTGGAGTGGATTTACCAGGCAAGCCCTCATCATATCACTTTCAATATCTTATTTTGAACAAAATACACTAATCAAATTCTCAAGAAATTGTTTTCTTAGTTATGCATTTGTTTACGAAAAATTTGATGGTACCTTTACTCCAAAAACCGGGTATCTTTACTCCACTATAAAGGTTGGGATAAAGGTAGCCTCACTCATATTTTTCTTATTTAATATCGAGAAATATTTGAGTTTTATAATTTTCGCAGTGTTGAATGTAAGGTTTCTAGTGTATCTCATGTCAGAAGTTAGAGATGGGGAGAAGAAATGAGAAACATAATATGTTTCTCATTTCTTCTCCCCATCTCTAACTTCTGACATGAGATACACTAGAAACCTTACATTCAACACTGCGAAAATTATAAAACTCAAATATTTCTCGAGAAACATAATATGTTTCTCATTTCTTCTCCCCATCTCTAACTTCTGACATGAGATACACTAGAAACCTTACATTCAACACTGCGAAAATTATAAAACTCAAATATTTCTCGAGATCAAATAAGAAAAATATGAGAAACAATATTATTGTTTAGTAATGCATGCATTCCAGGGGAAGTCCCATTGGATAAGCATTAGATCAGTTTAACCAGTTGTTAAGTGATAAAACTGTTTCACTCGATGTAATTTATTTATTACTTTAGGCAAGAAATAGTGACCCCCCCCCACCATTATCCACCTTAACATTTCTAGCGGCATGGGAGCCTCGAATCTGAAGAGCATTTTAAAATCCATGATCTACGATACCCAACATGCGAATTCGAGTTCAACCCCCCCCCCCCCCACACCACCACCCAACGCCAACAATGGTGCCAGTCTGGCACCAAAGCGGAAATACGTCGTAACATTGAACTTTCATCTGTTAGTTTTGGTAGGCAGTCCGTCGAAGTTCACATCCGTATTCGAGGTGAAACACAAAAAAAAACACGAAATAAGCGGTTTATGGCATCATGGCACCATGGTGGCACCACTATTAGTTCCATGGTGGTACAGAGAATAATTCATGAAAATCCGGAGGTATAATGAGAATTTTTCCTCAATTTCAAAGCTCGGGTACAATTAGTAAGCAGTAAAGGAACCGAAATATTGAAAAATCGGATATTTTGTGAATATTATCCCCCCACTCACCCCCTCCCCTTGCAAATTTTGGTACTCTGGTAAAATTATGTACAACTCGGAAGTTATTTGAGTCAAACAAAAAAAGAAACACGCAAATCGGTTGAAAATTGAGGCCTGGGCAGAGTTTACAAGATTATGCACGCAAACGCACGTTTTTTAAGCATTAACCCCCCCTTTCCTCCTCATAAAAAGCAAAATCCAAAATTCCGGCGCCGTAGTGCACAACTAGATAGTATTCCGCGTTAAACGAAAAAAGAACCACGAAAATCGTTTGAGAACTAAGGCCTGGGCAGAGTACACAAGATTTTGTCACACACACACACACACAGACACACACAGACATGGTTTTTTTCGCGGATTTGGATTCAGAATGGTCTAAAACGGATTACTGTGTGGTTATTTTTTTTTTCTGTTGAGTGTTGTCCTCCTTCACCCCAGATCGATCGCATAAGGACGCCCAAGTCTTACTGTGGGACGTCCTAAAAAGCTTGGTACGCGCCCCTACCGAAACTTTACAACAATGATATGAACATAAACGTGCTTTGGTCTCATAAGTTGTGATTTACAATATTATTTATTCGTGGGTTAACTTTGAAATTTACCATTGCAATTCATTAGGAAGTTATCGAATGTGAAACAGACTTTTTCTGTGATTTTGTTAAGTCATTCGTTTATCGTTTATTGTCCTTTAATATTTCTTTACTTGTAGAAAGTTTTGCTCGATTACCTACATAAGTCTGTCTATACTGGAAGACTGAAATTGTGATCTCTTAACCAGAAATATTGCATTTCAAGCAAATTCGTTGAAATAAATGATCATTGGAATTTATATTTTTCTTAGGTATAACTTGTATTTTTCAAGCTAAAAAGTTCGATTTTTCAGAATATATTTTATAATAATATTATAAATACTTGATATTATCAAGTATTTCTGGGTTAATGAATTCAATCCCGACTAGTAACATTGCACCTCTGCCCGTTTCTGTAGCGATAACTGTGAGTTTTTCGGAGTGGAGTAAAGATAGACGCACTCGAAGGTAACTCTACTCTAACATTTAAACAATTAAATATGGGGGTTACAATTATCTGATCAATGAGCTCGAGCACTCAAAATGTTCAGGAAGCCCTGAAGATCAATTCACTTATTAAAAAAAATCAATTTAACCCATTTCGGGTGGGAGAAATTGTATTTGGAAATGTTTTGGAGTAAATCTTGGGGTAAAGTTTGACGGTTTTACGGTATGTAGAATCAAAAAATCGAATAAAAATGTTACATTCCGCCCGCGGCACTTTCCTTAGTTCCCATGGACCGATTTTGATGAAATTTGATATGTGGGCTCCATTTGGGGTCTAGTTGTGCTGCGAAGGTTTTGGTTGATGTCTGTCACTTCTAAGGGGTGAAAATTGAGGGTTGAAATTTCCAAGAGTGCCCTAGCTCAAAAACTCTCGAAATAAAGGTATCGTTTTTTCACCAATTGAAAGTAATATTGAATTTTTTTAAAAATTTTGAGACCAGCTGGAGCTCTGCAGGAAGAACCGTTCGCTCCCTACGAGTACTTGAAGGTTTTCCTTCGATAAAACAGAATCACGAGTGTGAATCAAAAGAGGTCTAATCGCCGTTGAATTATTAGCTAACCAAATAATAAAGTTTGTTGGATTGTTCTTTCTAATAAACTTGATTGTGTAGGTGTGAATTCAGTATGGTGTGGCAGGTTTTACCTCCGGTTGGTGGGTAAAAATATGGCGACAAAGGCAAAGCTGTGATCTTTACAGACAATTGTTTCGAATCGAGTGTGAAGTGTTCATTTCTTCCAAATAAACTTCATTGTGAAGGTGTGAAGGTACGCCTTGTACCTATGGGTGGTAGGTAGGTAAATAAATAAATAAATAAAAATAAAAACGCAAATTATCTCAAAGGTTTATTATTTTCCTGTATAGACCATTAGTCTGAAAAGATCACAGCTTGCCATTGTCACAATATGAAAATTTCAACCCTTCATTTCCCTCTGAGGGGGGGGGGGGGGGGTGAAAGGTTGAAATTTTCAAATTGTGACAATGGCAAGCTGTGATCTTTGCAGGCGAATGATCTATACAGGAAAATAATAAACCTTTGTGAAATAATTTGCAGCGTTTTCCTAAAAATTCACTAAATTGACTGACAATATATAAAACATTTCTTAGAAAATATGCTCCTTTACTCATGCTGTACGAAAGGGGGCTTATGTTAATAGTGATTCTAACATGATAACAAAACGCACATATTCAGGGTGAACTGCATTGTCTCAACTGAAAGAGAAAGTAATTCCTAGAAGGTTTGTTTATGAAGAACACAAGGATTAGTTGGGGGGTCGTTGGATGGTCCTTCCTGGAAACCGAGCTTCTGTTGCTATGGAGATGTGCCCCGCGCATGCGCCCTCGCCAAAACACCGACGGCTGCACAGTCCGAGTTCTGCTTAGGTCGGGTGGTGATAGGGAGGGATAGGTTCTGTGTTGTGGTTCCAGAATTCTTCGTAAATAAGTGAATTCTCACGTGCGATGTTCTTTTTGATTAGGTCCGTCGATTTACTGTACGGGTAGTGCATGGCCTCGTCGAAACAGCGGTCGGAGTGGATGTGTTGGTGAAGTGAAAAGTGGCCAACTCCATCACGCTAGGAACCACCAAATCTACGCCAGTCGTATCTGCTTCTCAACTAACAGGTATCTAGCTTTCCAAACCCAATACATTGTAGGGTAACCACACTTCCAGATATCCAGGACATGTAGGTACGGATTCTGAGGACAAAAAGTCGAATTTTCAATGATGAAGGCGGAAATGTCGAGGTTGTGTTTCTTGGAGGTCAACTCTCTTCCAGCTCCTACTCGCACTTGAGTACCTACCTAGAGCAATAGGTGGACACACAATCTGACTTGAAAATTCTTCTTCTGAAGTAA
>CM019183.2:60145570-60360361 GCA_009739505.2 Apolygus lucorum | reverse complement strand
TTTTTTTTCTTGCTCGATTCCAAAGGCTTATTATTGAAAATGTGAAGTAGGTAGGGGAATTTAATAGTTTTAAAACAATATAAAAAACGCTTGCATACGAGTCTGCAACGCATTGGGACATTTTCATGTCTTTACCTATTGCTTTTTACCTCACTATAGGATTTTATAACCCACCCTCCGTTGTTGTCAGAATGTGAAACGAATCATTAACATAATAACTATCTACAGCTATTTGTTGTATTTTTCAAACCTCACACTGCGTTGCTGTTGTTACATATTATGTTACAAATTGTCACAATTATTAATATTAAGAGGTAGGTACCTAATTTCAATAAAATAGACGATTCCGGATTAATTATCTTCTACACTCACGATCATTAGTTTGTAAACAAAATATGAGAACAGTTATGCCCATAGCTCCGCTATTCGTATAGTCAATATGTTATGGAGAACATGAAAATGTTCGTTAAATCGAGAGCTTTCCAACGAGTGGTGAACGATTTTTGTGGGTTAAAAAGTGTAGAAAAGGAACAAACCTAACAACGGGGTCATTGTAAGCGGAAATCATTATAAAGGCACAGTAACACAATTTCGTTACGCAATTTCGTGACAGTTTTTTGTGCTATGTGCCAGGGCAAAGACATGAAAATGTCAATAATAAACCAAAATTATGATCATTTTCCGCAGGCATTTGTCGCCCTATTCCAAAGCGGTTTGCGGTTTCTCTCTTTTTATAAATTTGACGGCATCATCAGGCAGCTTTTAAATTTCAATTAGGCTATAATATTTTATAATTTTACAGGGTGTCTACCATTGGGGTGGGCCTTACTTCAATAATCGATTCTACAGTTACCTATTAATAATGTTCGTACCTACAACTTTGGAGACGTCCGCAAAAATACAAAAATTAACAGTCCTTTCCAAAAGCAAATTAAAATAATAAAATAAAAACCTTTCCAACAAAAAAAGTGATGGCAACTCACTAAACAGGAGAAAATAAAAATGACAATAAAAATGAAAATTTATTCAGAGAAGTTGATGAGTAGGTTCGCACTGACGCCGCCTTGCCAATCCGCAGACACAAACGTACTCTTTTCTTCATACTTTTTCCTTCACCCATATCACAATAATACCCATACCACAAACACCCATATTTACAAAACACTAACATACTTGATACAGTAGGTAGTTGGAATACCAACAATTTGTCGGGAGATTACACTTATTGTCACTCATATTATTTATCCTTCTTCGTACGACAGCAGTGACTTACTACCTAACAGTTTTGGGTCACATTTATTAAATGTACCTACCTACTCTTATTCCTGTTAATGTGTAGTTTTCAGATCGGTCCGCTTTTTTTGATGGATAGGTTTTTATTTTATTATTTTTCAATTATGCAACAGTGTTTTATTTTTGATTCACAAAGTAATTTGAAAAAATTTTTGTCACTTTTGAAATTAAATTTCAAAATTTGATCACTTTCAAAATTTGGTCGAATTTTTAATGGTAGAGGCGGAAACGTCGAGGTCATGTGACTTGGAGTACTCGTAGGTACTTGAGTAGTGCAATAAGCGTACACACCATCTGACTTGAAAATTCTCCTTCTAAAGTAACTCTTACTACACCTCTATTTCGGACCATTTGGCCATTCACCTTTTATTTGGGACCATCCCTGACCATTTTGCCACTGAACTGTTTTCGTATTGACATTTTCATGTCTTTGCTGTGGCACATAAACTGAAAAATCGCCACGAAAACTTGCTCACGATACCTAATAAATAAAATAGACTCACTGTGTTGCGTAGAGAAGAGTTAACTGTTTTCTTATTTTGATACTTGGGTACATGAACCAACTACCTTACTTCACTACCTTGTTGGTTTATTATTTTCAATAATGAACCTTTGGAATCGACCAAAAAAAATAATTTTTTAACACCCCCTCAAAATTTGATGGTTTACGTTTCAAGGTACGTAGAATCCAAAAATCTAATAAAAATTTGGCCGTCCGTCCGCCGTACGCGGCACTTTTGCCACTTAGCATTGACCGATTTTGATGAAATTTGGTATGTAGGCTCCATTTGGGGTCTAGTTGTGCCCCGAAGCTTTTGGTTGATGTAGGTCACTTCTAAGGGTTCCAAAATCAATTTTGAAATTTTGAAAACGCTCTAACTCAAAAAATTTTGATATAAAGGCATTGTTTTTCCTTCAATTAAAGATTCTATAGAATTTTTAGAATTTTTTGAGACCACCCGGAGCTCTGTAGGACAAACCGTTCGCTCCCTACGAGAATTTGAAGGTTTTACGTACGATAAATCAGAAACACGAGTGTGAATCGCAAAAGAGGTCTAATCTCCGTTCAAATTAAAGCTGACCAAAATGCGATCGATGTTTTTCTTCACTCTGGATGGTTGGTGGCTTTGCAGACGAGTGATCTATATAGAAAAATAAAAAATAATAAACCATTGTGTAATAATTTGCAGCGTATTGTGTATTCAATTAAGTACCCACGGGTGGGCGGTTTCTCGTATGGTCCATTTAATTGATCTGTACGACCCGCCGTGCAATGCGGTGAGATCTGCCTAATAATAAATACAATAAGAAAACACACATGAAAATGTCCCAATGTGTTGCAGACTCGTATGCAAGCATTTTAGTTAGGATGCTTCCAGACTAAATTTTTTCAGTCAGATTTTGGTGTATTCCAACGCTGTTTTTGTCGTTCTTTCCACTATTACGGGTAGATTCTCATGAAACATCTGTCATCTATTGAAATTCAAATTATAACATTTTGCTTCCGATGCTACCAATGCAGCGGAAGCTCTGTTTTCACTTTTCAAGGTTGAAAAAAAAGTTCACCAAAATCAAAATTTCCACTTACGTTTTACTTTTCAGACCTTTCTGAGCAATTTTGGTTCCGTGTCAGTCTGTCAGTCATGAAATCCTTGTAACCGGCATAACTATACGAAGTTATTGTCCGATTTCGATGAAATTTTCAGGGATTGTGCGGGTTGGCGTGTAGACGGTCCGCTATGAAAATCATCAACTCCGGAATGATAGTAGCCACTGCGCATGCGCAAACGTGAATTCCTTGTAACTGCCATAACTTCCACATTTTCTATCCGATTTCGATGAAATGTTCAGGGATTATGTGGATTAGGTTTTAAATGGTTCCCAATGAAAATCAAGGCCTTAAAATGAACAGTAGTATCTGGGCATGCGCAAACGTAAAATCCTTGTAACAGCCATAACGCGTACATTTTTCTTCCGAATTTGATGAAATTTTCTAGTATTGTTCAGATTAGCGAGTAGATGGTCCCCTATGAGGGTAGTGAAAGGTACTTAGAGATTGGTGTTTTGAGATTAACAACTATTCATCGGATCATCAGATAATAACTATTGAAAAAAGTCTACCAAGTGGATGTGGCACATAGCTTCCTCGTATCCATAACCGATTGTATAGAATCTGTACAATCGGTTATGGATACAAGGAAGCTATGTGCCACACCCACTTGGTAGATTTTTTTCAATAGTAATATAAAAATTATTAGTATTTTTCACAGTCAATTTGTTGGCCTATTTTCTCGGCCTGGTTTTTGGCATTCTCTCTCTTTTGAAATTCTATTGAGGCATCATCAGCCAGCTTTGAAATTCATAATATGAATAGTCTAATATTATTAGACTATTTTCTTATAAATAAAATCCCAACCGTACGTGGAAACCCGGGTTCGATTCTAGGCCGTGACATCTAAATCCCAACCCGTATGAAGTGTAACTCCGAGCAATATCCTCCGGCCAATGACTTGGTGCATTTCCCCCATTTCTCTTCTCCGGTTTTCTTTTCACAAATCTAGGATTTGTTTTGCCTGCTTTTTAACAGCTATTATTTTACTATTAGCTAGCATTTTATAATTATACAGGTGCTTATCGTTGAGGTAGAACATACTTCAATAATCAATTTTACAACTAATTTGCAACATTTTTTCATATTAAATGCCCACTTTTTTACTTCTACGATTTTATTCGTGTTTTCGACCTTTACCCGGTACTTTTCCGTTATATCCCTCCAGTCTGTCTTCAACAGGCCCGCCCGGTGTTGCTAGGCATTCCGTCTTACTTACAATACATATATACGTCGAATTCGTCACAATTTCAAGCTGTGGGAAGGAATTATAATAATTTAAAAAGAAGAAAAAAAAAGAATTAGGTACCGAGTCTTTAGAAGTTGCCAATGTCTGTGAGGATTTGTTGAAACAAATTGACGTGGTTGTGGTTATGGTTTGATTGCCTCCACATAAATTCGCACAAATAGGTATCGAGTAATGAATTACCTAGCTGTTTGGCACTGTCTTTGTCTTTGTCCTTTGTGAAGAGATGTTTGTAAACCAACCGATTCATCGGGAAGGTATTGGACCCAAGAAAGCGCGCAGCACCCGTGGTCAATGAATTTACCACCTTGTTTTTCCAAGAATTCACCGATGTCTCTTTACTCCCTCAAACTGAGCGTATATTAATTTATTAAAATGTGATAAGGAATCATTACCGGTGTCTAGAAACATCGGGCAGGCGTGAAAAAGTCGCAAAACAGACTGGGGGGGGGGGGGGGGGTATAACGGAAAAGTACCCTTTCCCATTGAAACGGTCATAACTCCTTCAATTTACGAGATAAACTCAAATGTGGTACCATTTAAGGTCAAGAGCGTTAAATTTCCTACCCTTTTAGTAGGAAACCCAATTTTGGTTTATTATTTTCATTAATGGACCTTTGGAATCGACCAAGATTTTGAGTTGTACCTTTTCAGTTTTGCGTCCTTAAAACCACTAATCAAATTTCCTGATGAAGGTACTCACAACTCCTTATTTCTTTGAATTAAGACAGTGTAAAGCAATTTCTTCAAAATATAGAATTTTTTCTTTCAAAGGATTTTTTCATAATAAACTTGATTGTGACGCAAAAATATGTGTTGTAGATAGTCGTAATGTCTGTTTTTTGCAGGCGAGTGATTTATAAAGAAAACATGAACCCATTTTGGTTTATTATTTTCAATAATGAACCTTTGGAATCGACCAAGAAAAAAAAATTTTAACACCCCCTCAAAATTTGATGGTTTACGTTTCAAGGTACGTAGAATCCAAAAATCGAATAAAAATTTGGCCGTCCGTCCGCCGTACGCCGTCCGCCGTCCGCCGTACGCGGCACTTTTGCCACTTAGCATCGACCGATTTTGATGAAATTTGGTATGTAGGCTCCATTTGGGGTCTAGTTGTGCCCCGAAGCTTTTGGTTGATGTAGGTCACTTCTAAGGGTTCCAAAATCAATTTTGAAATTTTGAAAACGCCCTAACTCAAAAAATTTTGATATAAAGGTATGGTTTTTCCTTCAATTTAAGATTCTAAAGAATTTTTAGAATTTTTTGAGACCACGCGGAGCTCTGTAGGACAAACCGTTCGCTCCCTACGAAAATTTAAGGGTTTATATTGAAATATATATATATATTTAAATCAAAACACGAGTGTGAATCGCAAAAGAGGCCTAATCTCCGTTCAAATTAGAGCTGACCAAAATGCAATCAATGGTTGGTGATTTTGATTTTTTTTTCCCCCTTCATATTGGATGGTTGGTGATTTTGTAGACGAGTGATCTATATAGAAAAATAATAAACCATTGTGTAATAATTTGCAGCGTTTTTTTAAAGGGGCTATGTGACATTTTCGGCCATTTTCACTTTTTCTTATTTTCTGGGCCTCCATACTTGGTTGCATCGATTGCGATTAAAAGGAACCTCGTATCATTGACGCTTCCCGTAGAAAAAACCGGTTGAAATTTCTGATGTCTTTTGAAAGGGGCTATGTGAGCCATCTACACGTCAACCTGCACAATATCTGAATATTGTTGCAAAATGTAGAAGTTAAGGCCGTTACGAGGATTTCACGTTTACGCATGCGCATAAGATACATTCAATTTGGGGGCCATGATTTTCATAGGGGACCATCATCATCACAACTCGCATAATTCCTGAAAATTTTATCCAAATCAGTTGGGAAATATAGAAGTAATGGCTGTGGCAAGGATTTCACGTTTGCGCAAGTGCAGCGGCTACTATCAGTCCGTGGGTAATGATTTTCATAGGGGACCATCTACACCCCCACCCGCACAGTCCCTGAAAATTTCATCAAAAACTGATGAGCAATGTAGAAAGGCTGTGGAAAGGATTTACCTATTATTATTATTGAGGAGACCAAAGTTATTCAGGAAGGTCTGAAACGTGAAAATTTTGATTTTGGTTGATTGAATTTTAATTTTGAATTAACTGATCATATACATCTTTTATGTTATGATGTTTTATGTCCATATTTTCATCAAAATATGTTTCATTCCATGAATAAAGCTGTTTATTTAAACGATTTCAGTCCTAAAAAATCGATATTTTTTAAAGGGGGTACGTGAAAGCATTTCAAATTGCAATTTGATACACTTCCCCTTGCTGAAAAAATCTGAAACACTCTGGAGGATTGAAGAGTATTTAACTGTATTGGAATATTTCAAAAAATGGGATGTTTTGATAGTTTTGACGACTTGGGACAGTTTTTGCGTTTTCCCGAAAGTTTCACAAATGACACATAACCCCTTTAAAAAATAATATTGGCGGTAATATGCGGGATAGGGTTGCAGGTATTAATGTTTATAATATTTTTATAATTTTATAAGGTATTATAGTTTATAATATTTTATATTTTCAACTTAGAATTTTATTTAGCGGTCCACCGTCTAGGACCTAACCCACACAATCCCTGAAAATTTCATCGAAATCGGACCACAGGTTAGTATAGTTATGCCCGGGACAAGGATTGACCACAGACAGACAGACAGACACGGAACCAAAATTGTTCGGGAAGCTCTAAAACGCAAAAAGCAAGTGGAAATTTTGATTTTGGAGGACAATTTTTTTTTTCACTTCTTTCACGAATACAAAGCTTCCCTACCTTCGGTAGTGAGGAAGCAAAACGGGTTCAAATAAACCTTTGTGTAATATTTAACAGCGTTTTTTTTTTTTTTTTACGAATACAGTTTTTGCTTCCGAATCTGCCGTGGTAGAGGAAGCTTTGTTTTCACTTTTCAAAGTTCTCCAAAATCAAAATTTCCACTCGAGTTTTACGTTTCAGACCTTTCTGAACAATTTGGTTTCGTGTGTGTCTGCCTGTGTGTCAGTTATGAAATCCTTGTAACGAGCAAAACTATACGAAGTTATAGTCCGATGTCGATGAAATTTTTAGGATTGTACAGGTTGGCTTGTGGATGGGCCGCTACGAAAATCATTGCCAGACTGATATTAGCTGCTGCGCATGCGCAAACGTAACACCCATAACCTCTACATTTCTCATCTGATTTCGAACAATCTTTCGAGGATTATACCGTTTGAGATGTTGATGGTCCCCTAATAGGGTAGTGCAAGGTACTTGAGATTAACTACTATGCATCGGATCATGTATTTTAACTGTTACGTTAAATACCGCCCACCTCTAGGGGATCCGGTGTAGCTACGGTCGCTAAGGGAGCGTTGTTGGGCGGTGGAATTTGGACTTTTGCGGGGGTAGTGGGTTCAAGTCTCAGACTGCGCATGCGCAAACGTGTATCTCCTTGTAACGGCCATAACTTCTACATTTTCCATCCGATTTCGATGAAATTTTCAGGGATTATGTGGATTGGGTTAAGATGGTCCCCTTTGAAAATCATGGCCCCCAGATTGAAAGTATTTTCTGCGCATGTGCAAACGTTAAATCCTTTGTAACAGCCATAAGTAACTTCTACATTTTCCGACCGATTTCTAAGAAATATTCTGAAATTGTCTGTCCAGATTAGCGTGTAGATGGTCCCTTAATAGGAGGTTTAAGGTACCTAGAAATTGATGTTTTGGGATTACAATAGGGTTATGGATAAGAGGAAGCTATGTGCCGCACCCACATGGCATCGATGTTTTTTAATAACGAGATTTTGGGAAGCAAAAACTGTTCAATATCTGGCAATCATCTCTCTTCAATCATCGCGAACGTCAGGATGACGACTTTACTGGCAGATAAAAACGCCCTTGCGGCAGACAAAGGAGTAAAGGTCCGACTATGGAAGGCGGGAAGGTCATGACGGACTGAACAGTTAGAATTTCTAAATGGGCAGGGAAGTCGGGAGAGCGGTATTAGGAAGGAAGGGCGGGTCATGTAGAGAAATCCTGCGGGGACTGAGGCCTGTCCTTGCGCCAGCTAACCGATCCGCCAGCACCGCACCCTCGACTCCTACTAATGACCGAGTGTTCTCTTCCGAATTCGTCACGGCAAGAAGAAAAAACTGAGCTTTTGATTAAAGGCAGGAAAATGTACTGCTGATGGGCCGACAGTCAAAATTGTCTGTCCACAACAAGCTCATACTGTACAAGCAAGTCCTAAAGCCTGTCTGGACTTACGGTGCACAACTGTGGGGGTTCACGGCCCAGAGCAATCGGGACATAATTCAGCGCTTCCAGAATAATGTACTGCGATGCTGCTTTGATGCATAGAGATACTGAAGATTGAAACTGTCAATGAGGTCATTCGCAGCCAAGCCATGAATCACCTTTTGAGGCTCCAAGATCTTGTAAATGAGGATGTCGTCCAGCTTCTCAACACAGGTTTTTTTTTCGATATTCTTTATTGCACCAAGTATAACTTATTAACAATATTATTTTGAAAATATGGACATAATATTTGAATATATTATATTCAAAACTAAGATACGCGCTGAGTTTTGTTGATTTTGGTGGATGTTTCACTTCACTGCTTCACAAGTAAGCTAGGTCAAGTGGTTTGGTACGCTTCAATCTTCTGATGATATCACTTTTATCAAGGAGTTGGACAGCTTCCTCGTTGATGTGACATCTTAGCCGCTGTAGGTGTCTCACAGCTTGTCGCTTTATAGCATCGTTTATTGTTTCGATCCGAAGCTCATGATGGAGACGTTCGTTTCGAAAGTACCATGGTGCATTGACCACCGTTCTTAGCACATTGTTTTGGAATCTTTGGATGATGTCTCGATTTGACTGAGCCGTACAGCCCCAGGTGATCTGCTTATAAGACTTAAGATAACCAAGCCACACGATCTGATTCACTTAGTGTGACCATCGTGAAGTGCAAATTTCAGGACAATACGAACTAAGTAAAGTATCTTAACGTACATTATATATCAGGAAAATGTTGCTTATAAGTTGTAACATGGTGCATTAAAACAAGTCAATAAAAACTTGCATCAGGCTTGGGCAGGGGAGTGCCATGGAAGAAAGCATACGAAGGTAGGAAGCGAAGGATACACTTGCCGTCCATAAAGATGCTGACAAACTGACAATATGGAGCTTCACCTAGCATTGTATTGAAGAGAGATGGAGTCAGCTCGAATGAACAGGATGTAAGAAGTCAGTTCACACGCCTTTTTTCGGAAGGCTGACAGCTGCGTGGAAAACCATTATGGAAATGGCAGTTACTCAGAAACTTGCAGCAGTGAAAGTCATCTGAAGAGTTTCCAGTCAGGCACAGGGCAGAAAGTGGTCTTGAGTATCGTTTGAGGTCTTCTATGATAGATAGGTGGGTCTTTGATCAAGTGGTAAACTTATTTTCCCAAAATCTGAGCCTACTAAGCTGGTTTCCTAAGTCAGACTCGAGAAAAACATATTGTTTAGTAATGCATGCATTCCAGGGGACGTCCCATTGGATAAGTATTGGATCAGTTTAACCAGTTGTTAAGCGATAAGACTGTTTCTCTCGATGTAATTTATTTATTACTTTAGGGAAGAAATAATGACACCCCCCCACCATTATAAACCATAACATTTCTAGCGGCAGGATAGCCTCGAATCTGAAGAGCATTTTAAAATCCATGATCTACGACACCCAACATGCGATTTCGAGTTCACCCCCCCCCCCCCCCCACCACCACCAATGGTGCCAGTCTGGCACCAAAGCGGCAATACGTCGTAACATTGAACTTTCATCTATTAGGTTTAGTAGGCAGTCCGACGAATGTCACATCCGTATTCAAGGTGAAACACCAAAAAACCCAAGAAATACCTATGAGGTTTATGGTGCCCTGACACCATGGTGGCACCACTTTTATTTCCATGGTGGTACAGAAAGTAATTCATGCAAATCCTAAGGTATAATGAGAATTTTTCCTCAATTTCAAAGCTTGGATACAATTAGTAAGCAATAAAGGAACCGAAATATTGAAAAATCGGATATTTTGTGAATATTATCCCCCCACTCATCCCCTCCTCTTGCGAATTTTGGTACTCTGGTGAAATCATGTACAACTCGGAAGTTATTTTAGTCAAACAAAAAAAGAAACACACAAATCGGTTGGAAATTGAGGCCTGGGCAGAGTTTATAAGATTATGCCCGCAAACGTACGTTTTTTAAGCATTAACCCCCCTTAAAAGGCGAAATTCGAAATTCCGGCGCCGTAGTGCACAACTAGATAGTTTTCCGCGTCGAAGAAAAAAGAACCAGGAAAATCGGTTGAGAACTAAGGCCTGGGCAGAGTCCACAAGATTTTGTTACACACACACATACACACACACACACACACACACACACAGAGACATACACCTATGGTTTTTTTCGCGGATTTGGATTCAGAATGGTCTAAAACGGATTAGTGTGTGGTTATTTTTTTTTTCTGTTGAGTGTTGTCCTCCTTCACCCCAGATCGATCGCATAAGGACGCCCAAGTCTTACTGTGGGACGTCCTAAAAAGTGGTTTTTGATCATCTTTTGTAGGTTCCTTTGATTCATTGGCGGTGCTTTCGATAATTAGCAATCTTAATTCCGAAGAACTGGGACATAAGAAGGAAAGTAGCTTTTGATCATCCTTCATGGCTACTTTGATAGATAGTAGGGGCTTTCCATGACCTGGTAACCATGTTTTCCACGAACTAAGCTTACTAACCCACTATCTTGAGTTATACAATAATAGTAAGTATGAATAAAAAGCATACTTATTATTCAAAACCAAACTGAATAAACGGGTTTTCCCATATTCCTCCGGCAATTATTGGTCAATTTTGATGATTCCAGCGGCAATCTTTTAGTTTTTCAATCCCTAGACTGATGCACTTTTCCTTGAAAATTTCAAATTTTGGTATAAATTTTGGTATAAGTTTGAGCCCCTCTAATTTAGGGAAATACTGACCCGGAACGAGGAACGAACGGCAACCGACTGAGACCCCATTCCTGCCTATTTCAGGCAGTGATTCAAACTCGTGTTTTTTAAATTTATTTCAAGTTCAACCCTCAAGTCTTCTCATTGGGAGCGTTCTGAGCTAGGGCGTTTTGTCCTATTCATCTTCAGAGTTCATTCTCAAACAGATTCTGTTTAATGTTTATAATATAAACATTATATCAAGATATTATCTTGAAATAAGATATAACAGGTATATAACGTAGGTTTTGTTGATTCGGATCATAGGATACCTACATAATATATTGAAGTTTTTTTTCGAGAATGAGGGATTTAACCTGGAAGTGAACAATAGTTTGTAGCCGGAACTTGTTTTGCTTGTCAGGCCTCGTTTGACACTCAATAATTCGCTGATTAAAATCAAACTCCGCTAATTATATGGTAGAGGAGGTAGCAGCCTGAGGCGAGGCGGGTCTGCTTTTGGCAAGGTTATCCGTTCATCCGCCTAACTTCTGATCAGGAAATGGGAAACGACCGTCGACCCCGAGTTTCCCTCAGACGCAAAATTCTCGAAGAATGTGAGACGAAACATTCATCATTCCACGGATAACGCAGGTAGGCGATAAGTGAACTCACATATTTGAAGAGCCAGTGGAAGAAAGCTGAGTTGATTATTTTCAATTACGAACCCTTGGAATTCAGTTAGAAAATGAAATGTTTGAGCCCTCTCAAAATTTAATGGTTTACGTTTCAAGGTACGTTGGAATCCAAAAAGTGAATTAAAGTTGTGCAGCGAAGCTTTTGTTTGGTGTCAGTCGGTTGTAAGGGAGAAAATAGAGGTTGAAATGTTCAAAATGCCCTAGCTCGGAAAAGCTCTGGATATTAAGTACCAATGCCTATTTTTTTTACCTATTTAAAATAGAAAGATTTGAATTTATAGAATCGAATGAGACCACCCAGAGTTCTGTAGGACAAACCGTTCGCTCCCTAAGAGGACTCAAGGGTTGTACTTACAATAAATCAGAAACACGAGTGTGAATCGCTTTTACTTTCTTCATTTATACCACTTAAACCACTTAGACCACTTAACTTGTCTCCAGTACTCTGTGATTTAGACCCATAAAACCTTTTGAGTTTATAATGGCTGTATTTTTACAGTATTATTATCATCAAATCTTTGTTAAAACATCAAAAATCTATCAGCAATTTATAGCACAAATAGTGTGGCAGGCAAGGGCTTGTGACATAAAATCACCCATAATTTAAGAATGACCCACTATTATAGTGCCAGTATTATACTGGCGATTAACATAGCTGTGCCATAACTATCATCTACTTGCAAATATCGAAATGAAAAACCCCTACTTATAAAGGAATTTTATTGGCATCCGTAGGCCAATATCAAGGCTTTCCGGTTGAATGAAAATCCTACTTTAGTGAGGTTGCTTGCTGCCTCTTATAGTTCTTACCCATTAGTCGCAGTTAGTCTTGAACACCAATTATAGAGTTACATGGAGAACATTTTATGGTACCTTTTTTTCAAATTGTATAAATATCTTTTATTAGGCGCTTTCACCCATTTCGGAAATTGACGCCAAAAACAGGGTGTATCGCTAATGAATGTTCTGAAGGAAGGTGGCCGAATCTCCGTACGAAGTTCTGCTGATCAAATGAGAATTTCAAGTTTATTATTTTCTTTCTACGAATGCAGTTTCGTTTCACTCAGTTGTGCTTCCCTGGCAAACAAATGAAAGATAAATTTTCGTTATGAATATGAGGGCACTCTCTACTCCCAGACGATGTTCACCTGATACCCAAGTACTTTCTGTCGAATGAACTCATAGTGAGCCTTGAGCGAAACTATAGTTGGGAGGAACTGATAATGAAACGTAAAACGAGTAGTTAAGTTATGCAAGCACTCCAAGGGACGTCCCATTCGATAAGCATTAGGTCAATTTAAACCTAGTGGTAAGCGATAAAAAAAATTTTCACTCGATACTCGATGTAATTCATTTTGTATTTCAAGCAAGAAAGTCGTCCCCCCCCCTCACACTCTAATCCACACTTCTAGCGGCATGGGAGCATCGAATTTGAAGTGCTTTTGAAAATCCATGATCTACGATACTCAACATGCGACTTCAAGTATAATGAGAATTTTTCCCTAATTTCAAAGCTTGGGTAAGTACGATTAGTAAGCTATAAAGGAACCAAAATATTGAAAAATTGGGTATTTTGTGAATATCATTGCCCCAGTCACCCCCTCCTCTTGCTAATTTTGATACTCTGGTGAAATAGTGTGCAATTAGGGCGATTTTTGGGTCGAACAAAAAAAGAAATACGCAAATCGGTTGGAAATTGAGGCCTGGGCAGAGTTTGCAAGATTATGCCCGCAAACGCACGTTTTTTAAGCATTAACCCCCCCCCCCCCCCTTCCCACCAACTATTTAAAAGGCAAAATTCGAAGTTCCTGTGACGTTGTGCACAACTGAATAGAGATACGCGTCGAATAAAAAACGCTGCAACTTATTACACAAAGGTTTATTGTTTTTCTATATAGATCACTCGTCTGCAAAGAACACGGCTTTGCCATTGTTACCACCAATTAACTTGAAGAAAAACATCGATCGCATCTCGGAGATTTTGAACGGAGATTCGGCCTCTTTTGCGATTCACACTCGTGTCTGTGATTTGTCGTATATCCAACCCTTAAATTCTAGTAGGGAGCGAACGGTTTGTCCTACAGGGCTCCGCGTGGTCTCAACAAATTCTAAAAATTCTATACTATCTTAAATTGATGAAAAAACAATACCTTTAAGGTGGGTTCACAAGCGTCCGACTCTGCGTTTCCGATTCTCTCCGTTCTGCCCGCTGATTGGCCAAGAACAGACGGAAAGACGGAAGAGGCCAATCAGCGGGAAGAACGCAGAGAGTCGGACGCTTGTGAACCCAGCGTTATATCAAAATTTTTTGAGTTAAGGCGTTTTCAAAATTTCAAATCTAACATCAACCAAAATCTTCGGGGCACAACTAGACCCCAAGTGGAGCCTACATAGGTACCAAATTTCATCAAAATCAGTCAATGCTAAGTGAGGAAAGTGCCGCGGATTTTGATTCAGAATGGCCTAAAACGGATTAGTGTGTGGTTAATTTTTTGGTTTATTATTTTCAATAATAAGCCTTTGGAATCGAGCAAGAAAAAAAATTTTCAACCCCCCTCAAAATTTGATGTTTTACGTTTCAAGGTACGTAGAATACGAAAATCGAATAAAAAAATTTCCGTCCGTCCGCCGTACGCGGCACTTTTCTTAGCAACACTGGACCGATTTGGTTCAAATTTGGTATATGTGCTCCATTTGGGGTCTAGTTGTGCCGCGAAGCTTTTGGTTGATGTCAGTCACTTCTAAGGGGTGAAAATTAAGGGTTGAAATTTTCAAGAGTGCCCTAGCTCGAAAACTCTCGAAATAAAGCTATCGTTTTTTCACCAATTTTAAATAGTATTGAATTTTTAAAAATTTTTGAGACCACCCGGAGCTCTGTAGGACAAACCGTTCGGTCCCTACGAGTACTTGAAGGTTTTCCTTCGATAAAACAGAATCATGAGTGTGAATCGCAAAAGAGGTCTAATCTCCATTCAAATTTTATCGGACTAAAATGCGATCGCTGTTCATTTCTTCGATTTGTATACAGTTTTGCCTTCTGCGTAACCAGTAATCAAATTTCCATATGAAGCTTTCTATTTTTCCAATCGAGTGTGAAGCGTTTAGTTCTTTCTAAAACTTGATTGTGAAGGTGTGAAGCCAGTATGGTGTGGTAGGTAGTACCTTGCTGGTAGGTAAAAAACGCTGCAAATCATTGCTCAAAGGCTTCTTCACTCCTCAGATCACTGATCAGCTGAGTGAGCTCCGTAGCCATTGCTCAAAGCAAACCAAAAATTTTATGTTTCGCGTTTCAAGGTACATACAATAGGATTAAAAATGGCTTCGGAGCTCACACAGCTGATCGGTGATCTGAAGAGTGAAGAAGATCTTCTCGAATGCTGGAGACGCCTGGAAGAACACTGATCAGCTGAGGGAGCTCCGAAGCCATTTTCAATCCTATTGAACGCAGGAAGCTGAAATTTGAGAGGGAAGGTCAAGGGAGAATACAGATGGTGGTAGGTGCTATTGATGGAGAACCAGTGATCTATACAGAAGGGTGATCTATACAGAAAATAATAAACCTTTGAGCAATGATTTGCAGCGTTTTCTGTTGAGCGTTGTCCAAGTTTACCCCGGATCGATCGCATAAGGACGCCCAAGTCTTACTGTGGGACGTCCTAAAAACCTGTGTTCTCTGCTGGCCGGTGATCTATAAACCAATTTGTAATAATTTGCAGAGTTTTTGCTCCCGAGTGTACCAAGGTGGCGGAAGCATTGTTTTCACTTGAAAACGGTTCAAGGTTGAAAATGTTTCCACAAAATCAAAATTTCCACTCGTGTTTTACGTTGACATGGAAGCCAGAAGGCTATCAAGAATGAAATTTTCACTCGCAATTTACGTTTTAGACCTAATTTCCGAAACTTTCTTGGTTCCATGTCTGTCTGTCGTGAAATTCTAGTAACACGCAAAACTATACGGATTTAGTATCCGCTGCCGATTTTTTTTTTTTTGTTTTATTTGGCATCAGTTATAAATTTGAACTATACAGCCAACGCATGTTGCATATTTATGAAAGTCGACATCTTAGATAATAACAGATTTTTACAATTTCAGTTCGCATTTTTGCAGGAAAGAAACAGCGGAAGGTAGATTGATGGAAGGCCAGAACGGAGCGCGAGATAGAGGTTGTGTGGTGTTGTGAGTTCCTTGTCCCATTTTTAGGACTCCCACAGTAAGACTTGGGCGTCCTTATGCGATCGATCTGGGGTGAAGTTGGACAACACTCAACAGAAAAAAAAATAACCACACAGTAATCCGTTTTAGACCATTCTGAATCCAAATCCGCGAAAAAAAACCATAGGTGTATGTCTGTGTGTGTGTATGTGTGTGTGTGTGTGTGTGTGTGTGTATGTGTGTGACAAAATCTTGTGTCGTCTGCACAGGCCTTAGTACTCCACCGATTTTCCTGGTTCTTTTTTTGTTCGACGCGGAAAACTATCTAGTTGTGCACTACGTCGCCGGGATGTCGAATTTTGCCTTTTAAGGGGGGGAAAGGGGGGGTTAATGCTCAAAAAACGTGCGTTTTTGGGCATAATCTTGTGTACTCTGCCCAGGCCTTAGTTCTCAACCGATTTTTGTGGTTCTTTTTTTCATCGACGCGGAAAACTATCTAGTTGTGCATTACGGCGTTGGAGTTTTGAATTTTGCTTTTTAAAGGGGGGAAAGGGGGTTAATGCTTGAAAAACGTGCGTTTGCGGGCGTAATCTTGTAAAATCTGCCCAGGCCTCAATTTCCAACCGATTTGTGTGTTTCTTTTTTTGTTTGACTCAAATAACTTCCGAGTTGTACATAATTTCACCGGAGTACCAAAATTCGCATGGGGAGGGGGCAAGTGGGGGGATAATATTCACAAAATATCCGATTTTTCAATATTTCGGTTCCTTACTTTACTAATTGTATCCAAGCTTTGAAATTGAGGAAAAATTCTCATTATACCTTAGGATTTGCATGAATTACTTTCTGTACCACCATGGAAATAAAAGTGGTGCCACCATGGTGCCAGGGCACCATAATCCTCATATTTCTTGAGTTTTTTGGTGTTTCACCTTGAATACGGATGTCACATTCGACGGACTGCCTACTAAACCTAATAGATGAAAGTTCAATGTTACGACGTATTTCCGCTTTGGTGCCAGCCCGGCAACATTGGTGTGGTGGGGGGGGGGGGGGGTGAACTCGAATTCGCATGTTGGGTGTCGTAGATCATAGATTTCAAAATGCTCTTCAGATTCGAGGCTCCCATTTTGAAGCGTTCCATGATTAAATGTTCAGCGGTCTCCTCCACTTGGCAGGTAGTGCAGAGATCGTTTTCCTCTTGTCCTATACGGTGCAGATATGGCTTGGTCACAGCTACTCCACTTCTTAATCGCGTTATCGCCTTATAAAATTGTTTTGGGAGACCATTGAAACTGGGATTCGTGTACCAAGGTTTTATTGGTATTTCTGGGAATAGGCTGATATAACGCCTCCCTGTTGGGTACGTGGCGTGCCATTGCTGCCATGTAAGCATGCATTGGGTTTTGAAAAGCCGATGTAGGTCAGTCGCTGGGTATATATTTTCTACCTCCGAACTATCTGTTAGGAAAGTGGCTAGCTTTGCAGCTCGATCTGCCTTTTCGTTCCCGCCCTAGTTGTTGTGGGCTTTTATCCAGCAGAGTTATATTGTTGTGCCCCTCTGTCGCAAATGTAGGGTGAGTTGTAAAATTTCACCTTCAATAGAGTTGATGTTTGTTGATAAGTCGACTAGGGAGAGTTTTTTCAGAGCACTTGTAATAAATACAAGTCCGCCCTTCAGGCACCCTCATCAGCTGACAGTACCAACAACTTCCATATGAAACTTTCACCGAGCAACGCCACTTCCATCAATCGATGTCCGCCAACAACAGCCGAGGACAGCAACAACCGATGTCCGCCAGCAGAAGTCGAGACAGCCAAGCGCCACCATCGCGACCTCCCCCATCATCAAACCAAGATGGCCGGAGGTTATATATAGGGGTGCCCCCACCACCAGCACTCATTCAGTCAGTGACGCGTCTCGCAGTAAGCCGAACCTAGCTAACTTGAATCATCCCCCCTAAGTGTACCAGGACAGTGTACGAACTGAGAACCGAACCTGTGCTCCTTCGCGAACTCAAGTTAAGAGTCGACCTGTCCATCCGCCAGTCATTGTTCAGCGAGCATCGCTTAGCCAAGGCACGATCTCCCGGACTTTGCTGCCTTCTCCTTCATCGCCGACAAGATCGATACGCAGTACGATCCCCGAACCGAGGCAAGTTCGCTCCTCGTACCAGGCATCCCCTACTCAAGCCTTCAAGGAAGAGGCCCTGGTCTACACCGCTACGGAGATCTCCACAATAGATCCAAGCTCGGCAAGGGTGAGCCCATTCCCTCACAACATTTCTTGTAAGCACTTACATCTCAAATTCAAATCTGGCACAAACCCCCCGTAACCATAACGTCCTGTAAAGCAAATTCAAAGTATAAGAAAGAAAGTCGTAATATTGTAAAAGTATAAAACCTCTTGTATAAAAATATAAGCAAACTCGTAACATTCGTATGAAAGTCAAAAGCCTTGTATAAAAGCTTGACAGATAATTAGCTTATTGTTTCATCAATAATTTACCAAGTCCACGTATGTAAAAGTATTCAGTATTGTCGTATTCATGCATATAAACATTTCTATTCAATACAAGTGTTCCTAGTAAATAAGGAAGTCGCAATTATATTACTACAACTGAAGTATATATTTTATTTTTCGTCAGCTCCATCAGAGCAATTTTGATAAGTCCGCTTCACGGCGACAAGTTGGAATTTTTCTTGAATAAAAACCCTTCGTGTTTTTAATCTTGTGTACTTATTTCAAAGGTTTGCCCTTTTCAACTACAACGGTTACTTGCAGGTAAAAAGGTTAATAATCCCTGGGATATTTTGACCAGGGTGGTGGCAGCGACCACCTAGCAATTCAATACAGGTAGAGTCATCGACCCTCGAACCTTCAGTACGAGGTACGACCCAACCCTTGGGATCCCTAGGTACAAACACAGCAAAAATAACTAAGTCTGAGAGGATTAGGATTGAAGGTAATAGAACACACAATATAACATTATTACAGCATTTTATTATAAACATAATCACAAGCGTAAACATAATAAATATTCCAGTAACCTAACACTCGCACTACCATAATTCTTTTATAATGAAATTTGCGTAACTCATTCGTAGAAGCAAAGTCTTCGAGTAATAATCATAATTCAATTTATCGTATTCTAAAGCATCAGTTGGTGACAGGAATCATTTCCACCAACACGCCTATTAGAAAATCCAATCAACAATTGTAACTAATTCATGTGAATTGTCGACGACGAAAATCACGTGCTTACGTCGGTGAATAGTCGTCAGGAACTTTGAACCTAATAAAAACCCGTAGCTTCAACAATCCAACCTTTTTAATCACAATTGGTGGTAACGGTGGAGTCTTATAAATTCCCACCAAAACCATCAAGTTGATCAGACACAACACACAAACATAATTGAAAGACACAAACATAATTGAAAGACTAAACCCTCTTTCTAATTGAAGAATAGAACAAAACCCTTTTCCAGCACATTTGGTTGATGTAAGATTGGAAACTCAGTTCTAATATTCATGAAGTAAAACCTTTTCCATCACACACTCTTGCTGTCAGTTAGGATCAGTGCTTTAGAGTAAAGCCGATTGTTATCCCTGACGTACTCTAGGGCTTTTTGGATAGCAATAAGTTCACTTGAATGAATCCGATGACAATGAACGCACAATCCGCTGCCGATGAACTTGTGCGAGTTGGCGTTTAGATGGTCCCCTACGAAAATCTTTGCAGATAGATAGCTTGCGCCTCTGTGCACTTGAATGTTTTTGTCAACCTTGTTATTTGTTAAACGTTATTGTAATATTTGCCGCTGACGAACTTACGCGAATAATTCTGGTAGGTATTGCTTCCGAGTCTACCAAGGTAGCGGAAGCTTTGTTTTCACTTTTCAAGGACGAAAAAAAAGTTCTCCAAAATCAAAATTTTCACTCGCGTTTTGCGTTTTAGACCTTTTTGAACAATTTTGGTTCCGTGTCTGTGTGTCTGTCTGTCTGTGTGTCTGTCATGAATTCCTTGTAACGCGCATACGAAGTTATTGTCCGATTTCTATGAAATTTTCAGGGATTGTGCGGGTTGGTGTGTAGACGGTCCCCTATGAAAATCATCATCCTCGGACTGATAGAAGCAACTGCGCATGTGCAAACGTGAATTCCTTGTAACAGCCATAACTTCTACATTTTCCATCCGATTTCACCCGAATTTCGATGAAATTTTCAGAGATTATGCGGATTAGGTTGTAGATGGTCCCCTATGAAAATCACCACCTTCGGACTGATAGTAGCCACTGCGCATGCGCAAACGTGAATTTCCTTGTAACGGCCATAACTTCTACATTTTCCATCCGATTTCAATGAAATTTTCAAGGATGTTACGGATTATCTTGTTTTGATGTTCTGATGTTTTGAGATTAACTACTATGCATCGGATCACCTATACAATCGGGTTATGGATACGAGGAAGCTATGTGCCACACCCACTTGGCAGACGTTTTTCTATTGATTAGAGAGAGGGGAAGCAACTACTCATTTCCTGCAAGAGTCGTTACTATTCCTGTAGTTGCCAGCGGAGCAGGTTCAAGAAACCGTGGATGTGGGAAGCGAGGTAACCCTGGGCCCTCAGGTGAATGCCTAAATGAGACGTCCGTCGGTGCACGTGTGGAGTGACAGTACGCGGAGAAAACGAACGGCTTTCTTACGTAAAACTCGATCTGTAACCACGATGAATCACCCATCTGCCTGCCTACCTGATGTTATTGTTTGACGGCTCGAGTGTAATTTCCGAAACAATACCTCACCGGGAGGAAATAGAATTTGTGCCATCTATTTTATTCTATATTCTGTCAGTTATCACAATGGGATCTTCCCTGAAAGGCGCTGGGATGTGATATCTAGGGGCGTGAGAGGTGGCCAAGGCTTTAAATTTTCATCCGAATTCGATGGAATTTTCGAGAAGTGTGTAGGTTGGCGTGTAGATGGTCCCTTATGAAAATCATCACCCCCGGACTGATAGTAGTGACTGCGCCTATGCAAACGTGAATTCCTTATAACGATTCCTACATTTTCCATTAGATTTCGATGAAATTTCCAGGAATTATGTGAGGTGGAGTGTAAGTTGTCCCCTATGAGGGCAGTGCAAGGTACTTGAAGATTGATGTTTTGAGATGAGCTACAGTGCATTGGAAACAATACAATACAATCGGGTTATGAAAACGAGAAAGCTATGTGCCACATCCTCTTGGCACTCGTTTTGGTTCCGTGTCTCTATCATGAAATTCTTGTGACGGCCAAAGTTATACGAATTTATTGTCCGATTTAATGAAATTTTCAGGGATTGTGCAGGCTGGCTTGTAGATGGGCCCCTATGAAATTCATCGCTCCAAGATCGAACGCCTCTGCGCATGCTCAAACGTAAAAACCTCAGTCTCAGTCGGTCGCCGTTCTTCCTCGTTCCGGGTTAGTATTTCCCTAAATTGTAGGGGCAAACACTGTGGAAATCGTAGGTAAATTTCAAATTCTCAAGGATTTTAGAAATTAATCAGTGCACGAGTGTAGGGAATTGAAAACTGAAAGATTGCCGCAGTCAAAATCGAACAATAATTGCCAGAGAAAAACACTGCAAATTATTACACAATGGTTTATTATTTTCTATATGGATCACTCGTCTACAAAATCACCAACCATCCAATATGAAAAGAAGAAAAAAAAAAAATAATAAAAAAAAAAAAAAAAATCAAAACCACCAACCATCGATTGCATTTCGGTCAGCTCTAATTTGAACTGAGATTAGGCCTCTTTTGCGATTCACACTCGTGTTTTGATTTATATATATATATATATATCAATATAAACACTTAAATTTTCGTAGTGAGCGAACGGATTGTCTTACAGAGCTCCGCGTGGTCTCAAAAAATTCTAAAAATTCTATAGAATCTTAAATTGAAGGAAAAACAATACCTTTATATCGAAATTTTTTGAGTTAGAGCGTTTTCAAAATTTCAAAATTGATTTTGGAACCCTTAGGAGTGACCTACATCAACCAAAAGCTTCGGGGCACAACTAGACCCCAAATGGAGCCTACATACCAAATTTCATCAAAATCGGTCAATGCTAAGTGGCAAAAGTGCCGCGTACGGCGTACGGCGTACGGCGGACGGACGGCCAAATTTTTATTCGATTTTTGGATTCTACGTACCTTGAAACGTAAACCATCAAATTTTGAGGGGGTGTTAAAAATTTTTTTTTCTTGGTCGATTCCAAAGGTTCATTATTGAAAATAATAAACCAAAATGGGGAAAACCGTTCATCACTTCTACATTATTCTTCCGAAATTGGATGAAATTTTCTGGGATTTGGGCAGGTTGGCGGAGTAGTGAAGGTAATCGAAGAGAGATTTAAGGTTCGAGATTAGCTACTATCAGCTATAGGTACAATCAGGTTATGGATAGGAGGAAGCTATGTGCCACACCCACTTGCCAGACTTTTTTTGGGGTTATTGGTAGGTTATAATGAGATTTGAGGATTCAACGCAGTTCCATTTCTAAAAGAGAATTTTTTGAATTAATTATACACCAATATGTTTAATGAGAAACTTAATTGGAGGGGAGCCCAAGTGACAGTTAGCAAAACACCAGAATTCTTGGTTTCTTTTCTGAATTATGCACCAACATGTTTAAAGGAATAATTGGACTGTAGGCAAAGCAGTGCAGTTTTAGGTTTATTTATTTTTTTTTGAGAGAAAAAACACTTTATTGAACATTGTAGAAGGAATGAAGGTGGACAAGGACTCCAGTAGTTGTCGAAACGTAATGGATTTGCCGAAAGTTCAAAATGAGTTGCCAAAAGTTCCAATTGGTATGCCAAAAGTTTGCCGAAAATTGAAATTGATTTATGGCAAAGGTGTTTTTTTTTTTTTTTTTTTTTTTTGCGAGCAAGCGAGCGTAAATGTGGAGGAGTTAGTCTTGTGGGAGCCTTTATTTTGTGGGGGTTTATTATTTTGCTTTCGAGTCTACCAAGATAGCGGAAGCATTGTTGTAAAAAAAAAGTTCTCCAAATCAAAATTTCCACTCGACTGTTAGACCTTCCTGGACAATTTTGGTCTCTTCTAGTATGTTCGTCTGTCTGTCATGAAATCCTTGTAACGGGCGAAACATACGAAGTCATCGTCCGATTTTGATGAAATTTTCAAGGATTTTGTGGGTTAGCCTGCATGAGGGTAGTTGGAAGGTACTTTGTGATTGATGTTTTGAGATTACCTTCTTTGCATCGGATATTCTATACAATCGTGTGTTGGATGCGAGGAAGCTATGTGCAACACCCACTTGACTTCCATTTTTCTATTAAACGCCGATATGTTTACTAAGTGAATAGTTTTACAAAATGGTTTATATATTTTGGTTTATTATTTTCAATAATGAAGGAACCTTTGGAATCGATCAAGAAAAAAAATTTTTAACACCCCCTCAAAATTTGATGGTTTACGTTTCAAGGTACGTAGAATCCGAAAATCGAATACAAATTTGGCCGTTCGTCCGCCGTACGCGGCACTTTACCCACTTAGCATTGACCGATTTTGATGAAAATTGGTATGTAGGCCCCCATTTGGGGTCTAGTTGTGCCCCGAAGATTTTGGTTGATGTAGGTCACTTCTAAGGGTTCCAAAATGAATTTTAAAATTTTGAAAACGCCCTAACTTAAAAAATTTTGATATAAAGGTATTGTTTTTCCTTCAATTTAAGATTCTACAGAATTTTTTGAGACCACCCGGAGCTCTGTAGGAAAAACCGTTCGCTCACTACGAGAATTAAATTCTCAAACTTTAAATTTTAAAGTTTGAACGTACGATAAATCAGAAACACGAGTGTGAATCGCAAAAGAGGTCTAATCTCCGTTCAAATTAAAGCTGACCGAAATGCAATCGATGTTTTTCTTCATGTTGGATGGTTGGTGGCTTTGCAGACGAGTGATCTATATAAATATAATAAACCATTGTGTAATAATTTGCAGCGTTTTCATTCTTATACAGTTCACCATGCTACTGGACATAGTGCTCTCCTCGTACTTCTGCTACTCGTACTTCTTTATTAATATTGTCAGATTGCGATTTACCGAAGCTATTGTTAGATGTTACTGAAGCTATTGCATTAGTACCTGAACTCAGGACCTCAGGAGGAGTTTTCTTTCAAACGGGTTTATTTATCTACTTGGAATGTTTTGTGGGAAATCAAGAATAACTAATTTCATGGCGAAGGAAGTTTTCTAAGGTTCCCAAATTTTCCAAATAGTTTGTTCATAGAACTTTTGATTGTAAAATCAAATTTCGAAATTGTGGCATGCGTTTTGAGGGAGACTCGAATATTTCTAAAGAAAAAGCGAGTTTTTGGTTGTGTGAAGAAATGTTTCATTTTCATACCCATTATTTTCAATAATGAACCTTCGGAATCGAGCAAGAAAAAATATGCCCAAACTCCTCTCATAATTTGATTGTTTACGTTTCAAGTTATGTAGAATCCGAAAACCGATTCAAAACAAAAAAATGTTTATTGAAAACAAAGGGATGGATATAAGCCGTTTTGTCGACAAACCCGATTTCTAGCAAGTGGGATACAAACTCGAGAGGTGATAGTTCTTATCCCAAGGATTCAAAATCCGTGCAAAAAAAAGGTGTAAAAATGGATATAAGCCCATTTGAAAGCCTTCAGTTATTCAGTGTTGATCTGAAAGACACAAACGTCACTCCCAGCTCCCAAGTGCTCAGTTGACTCTTGCAATGCTGTCTCGTAACCCTTGAAGGCAATCGACGGGTCAAAAGTCACATTCTCGCGCACCTACGAAGTTTTATTGCTCCATCAGGCAGACCTTTAAGCATTGGCAGATCTAAAGGAGGAGAGGGGACCTGGAATACCCCCTGTGGTGGAAGCTTGTGGATCTTGTTTCTATCTTCTCCTTTTTTTATTTTAAAAATGTTTTCAAATTCGTGCTTATCCGTCTTTATCTTATGAACTTAACCATTTAACAACGATTAACAGGACGTTTCCACTTTGGTTTATTATTTTAAATAATGAACCGAATGGAATCGAGCAAGAAAAAAAATTTAGCCCTCCTCAAAATCTGATGTTTTACGTTTCAAAGTATGTAGAATCCGAATATCGAATTTGAAAAAAAAACAAAAAAAACTGCAAATTATTACACAAAGGCTTCATTATAGATAGATCACTCGACTGCAAAGAACACGGCTTTGCCATGGTCACCACCAACCAATATGAAGAAAACATCGTTCGCTAAAAACATTTCGGTCAGCTAAAATTTGAGCGGAGACCTCTTTGGACCTCTTTTGCGATTCACACTCGTGTTTCTGATTTGCAGTCCAACCCTTAATATCTCCTGGGGAGCGAACGGTAAAAATTCAATAGTATCTTAAATTGATGGAAAAACAATACCTTTACCAATACCACACACTAACCCGTTTTAGACCATACTGTATGCAAATCCGCAAAAAAAACCGTAGGTGAATGTCTGTGTGTGTGTGTGTAGGTGTGTGACAAAATGTTGTGTACTCTGCCCAGGCCTTAGTTCTCAACCGATTTTTCGTGGTCCTTTTTTTGTTCGACGCGGAAAACTATCTAGTTGTTTATCTACGTTGCCGGAATTTCGAATTTTGCTTTTTTAGGGTGTGAAGGGGGGAGGGGGGTAATGCTCAAAAAACGTGCGTTTGCGGGAATAATCCTGTAAAATCAGCCCAGGCCTTAATTTCCAACTAATTTGAGTGTTTCTTTTTTTTCGACTCAGAAATCTTCAAAATTACACACTGTATCACCAGAGTATCAAAATTATCAAGGGGAGGGGGTGAGTGGGGGGATAATATTTACAAAATATCCGATTTTTCAATATTTCGGTTCCTTTAAAGCTTACTTATTGTACCCAAGCTTTGAAATTGAGGAAAAATTCTCATTATACCTCCGGATTTTCATGAATTATCCTCCATGGTGCCAGGACACCGTAAACCGCATGTTTCGTTTGATTTTTTTTTGTTTTGTGTTTCACCTTGAATAAGGAAATGAACTTTGACTGAGTGCCTACCAAAAACGCTGCAAATTATTACACAATGGTTTATTATTATTCTAAATAGATCAGTCGTCTTCAATCCACCAACCATCCCACATGAAGAAAAACATCGATCGCATTTCGGTCAGCTAAAATTTGAACGGAGATTCGTCCTCTTTTGCGACTCACACTCGTGTTTCTGATTTATCGTACATCCAACCCTTAAATTCTCGTAGGGAGCGAACGGTTTGTTCTACAGGGCTCCGCGTGGTCTCAAAAAAGTCTAAAAATTCTTACTATCTTAAATTGGTGGAAAAACAATACCTTTATATCAAACTTTTTTGAGTTAGGGCGTTTTCAAAATTTCAAAATTCATTTTTCACCCCTTAGAAGTGACCTACATCAACCAACATCTTCGGGGCACAACTAGACCCCAAATGGAGCTTGCATACCAACTTTCATCAAAATCGGTCAATGCTAAGTGGGGAAAGTGCCGCGTACGGCGGACGGAAGGCCGAATTTTTATTCGATTTTTGGATTCTACATACCTTGAAACGTAAACCAACAAATTTTGAGGGGGTGTTAAAAAAAATTTTTTTTGGTCGATTCCAAAGGTTCATTATTGGAAATAATAAACCAACAAATAGATGAAAGTTCAACGTTACGTAGTATTACCGCTATGGTGCCAGACTGGCGCCATTATGGGAGAGGGGGGGGGGGGGGTTAACTCGAATTCGCATGTTGGGTATCGTAGATCATGGATTTTAAAATACTTTTCAAATTTGAGGCTCCATGCCGCTAGAAATGCTATGGTGGATAAGAGTGTGAGAGGGGGGGGAGGGGTCACTATTTCTTGCCTAAAATACTTAATAAATTGCATCGAGTGAACAGTTTTTTTCGCTCACCAACTGGTATTAATTGACCCAATGCTTACCCAATGGGACGTCCCCTGGAATGCATGTATTACTAAACAATATGTTTGTACCTGTACCCCATACTGAATGAAACCTAGTTCAGAAGACTTTTTTTGGCGATCCCCGAAAAAATCACTGCAAATTATTACACAAAGGTTTATTATTTTGCTGTATAGATCACTCGTCTGCAAAGAACATAGCTTTGCCATTATCATTTCCTACCAATCATATTTTCGCTTCTTCACAATCAAGTTTATATTGACGAACTGTAGAGTTCTGGGTGCCTTCATTTGGAAATTTGATTATTGGTTGCTAAGGACGCAAAACTGAATAATATTCAGTTATATTATAACTCGAAGAATCGAGCAACGATCACATTTTAGTCATCTAAAATTTGAACGGAGATTTGGCCTCTTGCAATTCACAATCGTATTTCTGATTTATCATAAGAATAGGGAGCGAACGGTTGGTCATCTACAGCTCTGGGTGGTCTCATTCGATTCTAAGTTTTGAACATTCAGACCTTATTTTCCAACCCTTAGAAGTGACTGACATCAATCAAAAGCATCGGGGCATAACTAGACCCTAAATGGAGCCCACATACCTACCAGAATGAAATATGTATTATATATTTCATCAAAATCGGCCATATTTTCTACCATATTCGCTACCTTGAGACGTAAACCAACAATTTTTGAGGGGGGGGGGGGGTTAAAAAATGTTTTACTTGGTCGATTCCAAAGGAACATTATTGGAAATAATAAACCAAAATTATTTGTAATGAAAACTTTCATAGATTCTGAAAACTAACATATCGTTAAAAACCTTTACTTTAAAATAAAAAAAGAAAAACATCGTTTTGGAGCTCTTTGGGAAAGCGATTAATACTCCTGTGACCCCTTGGTTATAATGGTTTAGGAAGTGGACAAAACTGAATCGAGGGAAAGGTTTGGACGGATATGGACGTATTAGATCATTTCCTGGAGGCGGGACAGAAAACCTCAGAATCCCTTCACGATCGGTTGCCACATTGAAATCTGCTCTCCTCTGATCGACGAAGTAGCCCTGCGGTAAAGCACAATTGGGTGAAAGTCAAATTAATATCCGCGCCTTGACTGCCTGGTTTCGTCTAGCAAAAGGCAGAAGGTGGCATTTGGGATCCATTTGCTACCCCAAAAATGTCTTCCAAATTGGGCGGACATTATAGCTTCCTCAGCCAAAATAAAGACCTAATTATTTGCTTTTAAAGTCCTGATTGTATCATTGAGCAGTACTACCGATAAATTTCGCAATCGTCGCTTAACCCGAGAAGGGTATTGTGTGTAAAGTTTACTCATCGCTGGTTTGCTTTTTGTGTTTATGCCAAAACTAACCCATTAAAATTAACCCAAAAAAAGCCCTCCTCTTAGCAGTGCTCTCACAAGTTAGTTCTGCATCTGCCTTTGGTCAGACAACATCCAGACATCACGCGCAAAACTCCTCCAACATAAGTTACGAGAACCCCAAGAGTAGAAACGCTACAAATTACACAAAGTTTCATACAAATTACGCTACAAATTATTACACAAAGTTTTATTATTTTTCTATATAGATCACTCGTCTGCAAAGAGCACGGCATTACCATTGTTACCACCAACCAACATGAAGAAAAACATCGATCGCAATTCGGTCAGCTAAAATTTGAACGGAGATTAGGCCTCTTTTGCAATTCACACTCGTGTTTCTGATTTATCGTAAGTCCAACCCCTAAGTTCGCGTAGGGAGCCAACAGTTTGTGTTGTTGTTCAATACTATCTTAAATTGGTGGAAAAACATTACCTTTATCAAAATATTTTGAGTTGGGGCGTTTTAAAAATTTCAACTCTTATTAGCGAATTTTCAAAGAAAATGAAGCTATTGCAATGGCCTCAAAATTTTTAGAATCGACTTTTTCGAAAAATTTTCACACTGAAATCCGTTTTGGAACATTCTGAAACGATCCCTGAAGTTTTTCCAAAAATCATATGTATATATATATGTGTCATTCCGGACAATAACTTGAGTAGGTAATTGTTTAAAAAATTTTTTTTAGTTTTTGCCAAAATGTTTGTAACAACAAACCATAGGTCAAGTTCGTTAACCAGCAATTTTGGACAATCCAAAGTGGTCCAAATTCAAAAAACTCCAAAAAAATGGGTTTTTCCCGTTTTTTTGAGGTTTTTACATTGAAAATCATGGTAATTTATGGTATATTCGGATTCAGCACAAAATTTCTGATATGAATGCTTTTTTCAAGAATGAAAATTGTCCAAAATTAAGAAAAGTTTGTAGCTATATATATATATATATATATATATATATATATATAATGAATACGTGCGTATATTTGTTGTAACCAGAAATGCAGTAGCCGTGTGGGTACTCTATAAGTTCATGTGCGAAAAAAAAAAGAGTCCTCGTTCAAATATTTAATCGACAACTGCCACCGATAGAAACGTTTAAAACCGAGTGTATTATTGAAAATCGCACGATTTTTTCGTACATATCGCGAATATATTTAAATGTTATTAAATTAATTACTTAGATGCAGCAGGTAACGCACCAAGGAGAAAAATATGTGATAAACAAGGTGACTTGTTGTGATGAGGTTGGGAACAAGTGATCATGAACGCGATCTGTCGCACTCATCTTTAACTACGTCCAGGAGCTTCCACAATCAGAACGCTTCTCGGGCTCCCAGATTCAGCTTTCAGCCCAGTGATTTCACGACTTCCGGGACGTCGATTATTGGTGTAAAAGCATGTAAAAAACGTCTGCCAAGTGGGTGTGGCACATAGCTTCCTCGTATCCATAACCCGATTATATAGATGATCCGATGCATAGTTGTTCATCTCAAAACACCAATCTCTAAGTACCTTTCACTACTCTCATAGGTGACCATCTACACGCTAATCTGAACAATCATAGAAAATTTCATCAAATTCGGACGAAAAATTTAAGTGCGGTAGTGATTAGAATCAAAAAATTTCTTAGCAAGACTGGGAGTCGAACCTGGAACTCCTGGGTGTGAGTCCAGTACTTTGCTCACTGATCTACAAAGGGGTTGGATGACTGGTTTTGAGATCCTCACCTCAGACGCAACGGTTACGGCTGTTACAAGGATTTTACGATTGCGCATGCGCAGAGGCTACTGTAAATTTTAAGGCGTTGATTTTCATTGGGGACCATCTACCACCTAATCCGCGTAATCCCTGAAAATGTCATTGAAATCGGATTGAAAATGTAGAAGTTATGGCTGTTACAAGCAAATCACGTTCGCGCATGCGCATCGGCTACTATCAGTCCGAGGGTGATGACTTTCATAGGGGACCATCTAAACACTGATCTGTAACATCCCTGAAAATTTCATTGAAATCGGATGGAAAATGTGGAAGTTACGGCCGTTACAAGGAAATTAACGTTTGCGCATGCGCAGTGACTACTATCAGTCCGAAGGTGATGATTTTCATAGGGGACCATCTAATCACTACTCTGTAACATCTCTGAAAATTTCATCAAAATCGGGTGAAAAATGTGGAAGTTATGGCCGTTACAAGGAATTCACGTTTGCGCATGCGCAGTCGCTTCTATCAGTCCGAGGATGATGTTTTTCATAGGGGACCGTCTACACACCAGCCCGCACAATCCCTGAAAATTTCATCGAAATCGGACAATAACTTCGTATAGTTATGCGCGTTACAAGGAATTCATGACAGACACACAGACACACAGACAGACAGACACACAGACACACAGACAGACAGACACGGAACCAAAATTGTTCAGAAAGGTCTAAAACGCAAAACGCGAGTGAAAATTTTGATTTTGGAGAACTTTTTTTTTCGTCCTTGAAAAGTGAAAATATACATATACATATATATAAACCAAGAATCGAAAAAAAACTTTCTACAACAAATTGCAACACCATTGGTCCTTTTCTTAACCACACCTTAAACTGAATGATTTCTTTGAAAATTCGCTCATTAATTCATGCTGCATGAATGGACTTTTTTTCATACCTTAGAAGTGACTGACATCAACCAAAATCTTCGAGGCACAACTATACCCCAAATGGAGCCCACATACCAAGTTTCATTAAAATCGGCAAATGCTAACTGAGGGAAGTGCCGCGGATGGCGGAAGGACAGCAAAATTTGTATTCGATTTTTGGATTCTACGTACTTACCTTGAAATGTAAACCAACCAATTTTGAGGGGGATTAAAAAAAATTTTCTTGGTCGAATCCAAAGGTTTATTATTGAAAATAACAAACCAAAATCACTCACTGTGTAATTTCCTGTTAACGATATCCTTCTAGGGTTAAGAGCCAATATCTCGTATCTTACATTTTAGCGAAAATGAGGTCTTTATACCACTAGATGCAAAATTTTGTTCCGCGTAGGCCGAACTCAACCGGTTTGGGTTAAAACGCCGCTAACCTAACATGACAACGACAACCTAACCTGCATTCCAGGTGACCGATATCATTGAAAAGCTTCGGTGCAAAACTAGACCCCAAAAGGAGCCTATAATATAGGTATATTACACCAAATTTCATCAAAATCGGTCCATGGTAACTGAGGAAAGACGATGGACGGCACTTTAGGGAGGTTAACCTTTTCTTTCTCGGTCGATTCCAAAGGGTCATTATTGAAAATAATAAACCAAAACAAAACAGAGTGTATTTGAAAATTTTTTTAAGGAAGCGTTTCTGGCAGTTTTACTAATTGATGGAGAAAAACAATGAGGAATTTCACCATGTCGGAATTTCCTATTTTTGACCCCAAAATCGGATTCAGCACCTCGAAAAAACCCCTAAGGCAAACTTTCAGCCCGAACTTCCTAATTTACGAACAAACAAAACAGTGTAGAAAATACGAATGTTTAAAAAAACCGGGAAAATGACGTCATGCTGGAATAGTTCATTTATGGCCGCTTGAAGCGCTGAGATCGAGAAATCCATAGTCCCCAGATGTAAAATTTCACGAAAAAGTAAAGTTCGAAATCGAAAAACTGAAGAAAAAAATAGAAAAAGCAAGATGGGGAAAATTAGGTTTCCTCTGTTTTTGTTTGATAACTTTTCTCTTAGAAAACACGATTTTGTCGTCCCAATGGGCAACACTGGGAGGAGACGGCGATCCGAACAGCCCAATCAGCGAGCGTTCCCGCTTCACATCCGTTTTCCCGGTTAGTTTTGAAATCAAAAATTTTGATTGTCTCCCAAAAATAACAGGAGACTTATTTTCCGAAATCAGCCCGATTTTCATCTATCCCACACCATTAACTATTCAGGAAAAATGCAAACAGAATTTGGTGAAATTCCTCATTGAAAAATATGCAACTTTTGAAATCGACCAAGAAATCATTCAATTACTTACTTAAAACTTTATTGTTTGATTGAACTCTTTTTCCACTTACATGAATTAACCTATTCATAAGTGTTCATTCACCTATCAACTTTGGAATTGGGTAAATGCCTTCTTGAAAAAAAAAATTATTTTTCAATTTTTATTAATATAATTTTTGTGTGTAAAGTATCGATATATCGATACTGTTCTTCCGATATTACCGATATATCGATACTTCTCGAATATATCGTAATGGTATCGATATTTCAACAAAATTCACACTCGATTCGAAATCATAAACTCAATTTTAAATGCTTGCATACGAGTCTGCAACACATTGGGACATTTTCATGTCAACCACTACACATCAAGGTAGTGTTAGTTACCCAAGCATCAAAGTTTTCGTGACGATTTTTCAGTTCATGGGCCAAAGGAAAATGTAAGGTTGTTGATTGTTCTCTACGCAACCCAGTGAGTCTATTTTATTTATTGGTCGCGTGAGCAAGATTTGCTTAGTTTTCTTGACGATTTTTCAGTTCATGTGCCAAAGCAAAGACATGAAAATGTCAATTATCGTATCGAAGGAAGAACCGATACTTTGAAGTATCGTGACGTCCCCAGTCCTTGTCCTGCTAATCTGCTGCTTCTGCTTTAGATCATTAATCTGCTCTCTGTTGAGGTTATTGATTCACTCCGTGGGTGGATTTGTTGTGAAATCAATCTGTAGTTAATGTCTGGGTAGTTGCACTCAAGGAGTTTAGAAAACTGCTGTTGGAAACGAAAAGGAAAGATGCGGCTAAAACGAAGAAAGAAGGAATGTAAAAGCTGTGTTTAAAATCCAAAAATTTTTTAATCAATCTGAGGAAAATTACAAACTTACTATTTTAGTCATTAGTTAACTGTTGGATATTATTACTTTCGATTCTTCCAAGGTAGGGGAAGTAAAAAGGAGTGAGTAGAACGTTGTATATCTTCACGGAAATAATGAGTTACAAGTTGAATCGATTTCGACGGTTAGGTCGAGACAATATTGTTTGTTACTGATGATGACCTAACCGTCGAAATCGATATAACTTGTAACTCATTATTTTCGTGGAAATAGACAACGTTCTACTCAACTCCATTTTTGACATTTTCATGTCTTTGCT
Organism: Apolygus lucorum; assembly: GCA_009739505.2. Classification (NCBI taxonomy): domain Eukaryota; kingdom Metazoa; phylum Arthropoda; class Insecta; order Hemiptera; family Miridae; genus Apolygus; species Apolygus lucorum. The sequence continues at coordinate 60,326,873 of CM019183.2, read as the reverse complement.
TTGGCACATGAACTGAAAAATCGTCACGAAAACTAAGCAAATCTTGCTCACGCGACCAATAAATAAAATAGACTCACTGTGTTGCGTAGAGAACAATCAACAACCTTACATTTTGCTTTGGCACATGAACTGAAAACGCTTACATACGAGTCTGCAACGCATTGGGACATTTTCATGTCTTTACCTATTGCTTTTTACCTCACTATAGGATTTTATAACCTACCCTCCGTTGTTGTCAGAATGTGAAACGAATCATTAACATAATAATATCTAGGTAAGTCGAATACTATTATAGGTGGCACTGTCTTCTTACTACGAAAGAGTGTAGATATATTATGTTACAAATTGACACAATTTCGTGGTGTTTTTTGTTGCTGTGCCAGGGTAAACTGCAGAGGCTACATACCAAATCTCAACTACCAACAGTTAATAGGAGAGGTAGGTACCATGTAAAGAGGTAGGTACTACGAAAGAGTGTAGATATATTGTGTTACAAATTGACACAATTATTAATATTAAGAGGTAGGTACCTAATTTCAATAAAATAGACGATTCCGGATTAATTATCTTCTACACTCACGATCATTAGTTTGTAAACAAAATATGAGAACAGTTATGGAGAACATGAAAATGTTCGTTAAATCGAGAGCTTTCCAACGAGTGGTGAACGATTTTTGTGGGTTAAAAAGTGTAGAAAAGGAACAAACCTAACAACGGGGTCGTTGTAAGCGGAAATCATTATAAAGGCACTGTAACGCAATTTCGTTACGCAATTTCGTGACAGTTTTTGACATTTTATGTCTTTACTATGGCACATAAATGAAAAATCGTCACGCGGTGATCGTCACGCGGGGAGCGTTATGAGGGGAGCGTTACGCGGAAATTTCTGATGATTTTCACGTACAACCAATCGTTCCTAGGGAAAACTAACTTCCTCATTTTCCACCCCACAAAAATCCTTCACCACTCATTGGAAAGCTCTCAATTTATTAAACATAAGACATAAAATGTCTCTCGTGGTTGCGTACTTGTACGAAAGCTGTATCCACCGTTTGTGCTATGTGCCAGGGCAAAGACATGAAAATGACAAAATCGTCACGAAAACTTTGATGCTTGGGTAACTAACAACCTTACTTCACTACCTTGTTGTGTAGTGGTTGACATGGAAATGTCCCAATGTGTTGCAGACTCGTATGCAAGCATTTAAAATAATTTTGAACTCAATTATTGAGTTTATGACTTCGAATCGAGTATGAAGTGTTTATTTCTTTTATTAAAATGGTTTTCCACAATCTCATCGCGAGTGATTTTATTCGTAGCGGAAGTATTTGTTTTCATTTTTCAAGGCTGAAAAAAAAGTTCACCAGGCCAGAAAGGTCTTCTCACGCTACAAGGGCGCGGTTAGTGTCAAAATTCTCAGAATGAGTTTAGGAATTTCATACAACTTATGAAAATATTCTTCAATCACAGGAGTGTCAAACGTCAATTTCACAGGTTTCTTTTAGTAATATCCCTAGGATGACACACTGGGGTCATTCGATTTACATTTGGCCGTGTATCTATTTTTTAAAAATGTTTTCTTCGAACAGGGATATTTTGTAAATAAAGTTGGAACTCCTTCTGAGCCCCTTTGTCTTTGGTTAAGGACAGTCACTCGCTAGAGTTCGTGCAGTTTGCAAACGTGCTATGGGCCACATCTGACCCCAGTGTGCTACAATCGGTTGACTTTTTTTGTGTGGGGGACTATTTGACCCCAGTGTGACTTTCTATTCATTCTTTTGCCTTTTAAATTTTGGGGTCAGAATTGACCCCAGTGTGCCGTTTATGTGTGCGAAAAATAGGTGTGCCATGATTTATACATACGTATATTGATTTCTAAATTTCTTGTTTTTCCATTTACCGTGAGAAGCCCCTACTTTGAGCCAAAGCAAGTATACTATAAAAATTCACAATAATACAGGAGTGATAATACAATTTTTTTGAAAAGCCTGCCCCCTCCCTCGTGCCTCAGTCTGTCAGCCACGCGTCTCGATTGTAGTCGAACCCAACTAACACGACTCATCCCCCTCTAACTTCTGTGTCGGTGAACGAACTGAGAACCCGTGAGTGAGTGCATCTTCGGAACATTTCACCAATAGCCGTTCTACTGATTTCCGCCAGTCGGATCTCTTGTGTTTTCTCCCGAATAGCCAAGGCGCGGGACACAAGGATCTGCCGCCCATCTCCATAACGCCGCAAGAACCGGTACGCCGTTCGACACCCGGACCGAGGCAAGTCTGCCCCGATCCCAGGCATCCCCCACAAGCATTACGCAGAAGAGGCCCTGGACGCAATAAACCTGCTACGGAGATTCGCATCTGGATCCAAGCTCGGCAAAAGGGTGAGCACCATTCCCTCAACCACGTAAGCGCTTTCTCTCAATAAAACCTGGCAAAAATCCCCCCTTATAACCGTAACGCCCCTGTAAAAGTAACTAGAGAAGAGAATAAGAAATTGTGAAAGAAAGTTGTAGTAGAAAAGTAATTGTAAAGCAAAGTAACGTTGTAATTGTAGAAGTCTGTAAAAAGAAGTTGTATTTCAGTTAGTAAAGAAATAAGTATAATTATAAACAAACGTAATAAAATAAGTCGTAAATGTATAATTTTACAAAGTCAAATTTCTAAGTCATAATCTTTTTAGTCAAGACGCTAAGTAATTGCGAGTTTCGTGCAACGTCTCCTAAAGACAAGTGTGAATTACATTGAAGTTATATATTTTTGAATACAATATATTTTCTTGCCGTGGTTCCTTCTGAATCCACGAAAATCCGCTTCACGGTAACAAACTTATACGATTTTTATGAATAAAAATCCTACGTGTTTTCTTGCAAATTGTGTTCTTCATTTCAGAAGGTAAAACCTTTCCAACTCAAACGGACTCAGGTATTTTGCAATTAGTAATCTTTGGGTATTTCCTGAGGTCAACACTCGACTCAGGTGGTGGCAGCAACCCTAGGCATCCCTCAGGTAGAACCTTTTTATCCTCTGAGCCCTTTGGTCCAAGATAACCCTCTACCTGGAGATCCCTAGCCTCACATAATTAAAGTTTTCAACCATTTATTTGAAGGTATTAGGATAACGCATAAAAGTAACAAACAAGTCTCAGTAACGTCTTTATTTCGCATAATATCATATAGCAACAAATCAGTGTTCCTTTTACGCATGGTCACACGCAACTACCATAGTTAGTAAAATCATCTTCATCTTCAGCAGTCTACGCACGATAGTAAACGCTGGTAAGTACAACATCCTAAATAACCCCTTTTGGAAAACTTTAATTTTAACAATTGTAAATTCAAATCAAAACTTGTTAATTCAAGCTAACGTAAATTGCCCAAAAACACTAATAAATTACAATAGTGGAATCTATTAAAAAAAAACCTTCAACAAAATATAATTTCAAATTTTAGCAATTTCATTTACTTCCATATTTTTATTGACTTTTTACGAAACTTTATTCAAAACCGAAATTTGTTCCTTGTTTAAACTGTTTTTTTGTATATATGTCAACAAACAGGCTATCAATAGATTTTTACAACCTAAAAATAAATTTAAATTGCTTCCGAGTCTACCAAGGTAGCGGAAGCCTTGTTTTCACTTTTCAAGGACGAAAAAAAAAAGTTCTCCAAAATCAAAATTTTCACTCGCGTTTTGCGTTTTAGACCTTTCTGAACAATTTTGGTTCCGTGTCTGTGTGTCTGTGTGTCTGTCTGTCATGAATTCCTTGTAACGCGCATAACTATACGAAGTTATTGTCCGATTTCTATGAAATTTTCAGGGATTGTGCGGGTTGGTGTGTAGACGGTCCCCTATGAAAATCATCATCCCCGGACTGATAGAAGCGACTGCGCATGCGCAAACGTGAATTCCATGTAACAGCCATAACTTCTACATTTTCCATCCGATTTCAATGAAATTTTCAGGGATGTTACAGATTAGTATTTAGATGGTCCCCTATGAAGATCATCACCCCCGGACTGATAGTAGCCGCTGCGCATGCGCAAACGTGAATTCCTTGTAACGACCATAACTTCCACATTTTCTACCCGATTTCGATGAAATTTTCAGAGATTATGCGGATTAGGTTGTAGATGGTCCCCTATGAAAATCACCACCTTCAGGCTGATAGTAGCCACTGCGCATGCGCAAACGTGAATTTCCTTGTAACGGCCATAACTTCTACATTTTCCATCCGATTTCAATAAAATTTTCAAGGATGTTACAGATTATCTTGTTTTGATGTTCTGATGTTTTGAGATTAACTACTATGCATCGGATCATCTATACAGTCGGGTGATGGATACGAGGAAGCTATGTGCCACACCCACTTGGCAGACTTTTTTTGTCTTAAATTTAAATTAGAGGAATTTAAACTTTGGGGTCAGAATTGACCCCAGTGTGCCGTTTATGTATGCGAAAAATAGGTGTGCCATCCTAGGGTTAAAAAGCAACTCATCCTCAAATGTGAAAGAAACGCAGGGGCTCATACCTGAGTATGCATGTTGTGATCTCGTCCCGACCATTCTCGGTATCCAAAAAATTTACCTAGAAACTCCAAGATGGCCGACAACGTTACCTAGGAAATGCATGATGGCCGACGTCGACGTAGGGATCTCGCTTTTGTTTGAAAGACTTGAGTGGGATTAATTTTGTACCTGCAAATGTGCCCATCTGCCGATTTTCTGAGAAAAGTATAAAACCTCTTCCTATCTCCGTTGTGTTTATGTCTGAGAAGGTCAAAGTCCAGGACAGTGTTTCAAAACTCTCCTGACCCAGCTTACTGGAATTGTGTGGAGGTATTTTTCACTCGGATTTTCAAGGTTTCAGACGAGCAAACTACTTGCTACCTGCGAAGTTGAATATCACTCATTTAGTCACATTTAGAGACAAACAATTCAACGAAGAACGTGCTTTAAAATTAGGAGACTTTGATTGCAAATATCATGTGATTATTTGCACAATATTTTGTCTTCTTCTTTCAAAACTAACTCGAACATTTCGTGTTACGATTGCCCAAATAACGAACCAAAATTGGCATAGGTGAATTGAAAAGAATTAATCGAGTTTTCTTAAAATATACGAAACAGCAAATTGATGATGAAGTTCATGTTTTATGAAGAATTAAGGTAATATTGATCTCATACACGCTCGAATACGTACCCTCTAATGAATTACTCGTAATTCTGCATTTTGATCCATAAGGTTTTATACAACCCTATCTACTTGACTTTTTATATTTTAATTTTAAATTGTTTTATTTTTTTATTTTATCTATTTCGTTATTTCTGTTTTTTTATACGAGTTATTACTACGAGTACTTAGACATTACTTATATGGATGTTGCAGGTACCTTCTTTTTCACTCACAATCAATAATTCCGGTACAAAGGGCGTAAGTGCCATTTCCGATTTTTTCCCAATAATATTTTTTCCGAGACCTATATACCAGCAGTGATTTTTCTAGAAAGGGCCGAAGCACCAAACATTTTTAAACCGACCGCCACGTCGCAGGTTTACCAACGTCCTCCGCCTGAAATTTCTCATTTTCCCTACTCCCTAAGTCCATGACGCAATTTCGGTAGAATTTAGGATTTATGGCACTTACGCCCTTTTTACCTGAAGCCCTATTATTGGTGACAATAACTACCTAGAAATAATTTTGACTCCAAGAAAATTTCTTTTAAAATTTGTTTATAGTACCTACCTACCTATTTATAGTCCCTAACTTACCTACTAATACCTAACTTCATTAATGATCGCCTTCAGTTTTCATTAGAGTTAATAATAATCCAAAGTGCCGGTTCGTCACAAATTTCGGTGTCGTTTCGCAAATTTTAGAATGACCCCCAGCCCAAAAACACATCCATGTTAAAATAACAATAAACAGTTTTTCCGACCCATGCGCACACCCCATTTTGGTTCCGTGTCCGTCTGTCATGAGATCCTTATAACGGGCAAAACTATACGAAGTTATTGTCTGATTCCTATGAAATTTTCAGGGATTGCGCGGGTTGGCGTTTAGATGGTCCCCTCCGAAATCATCATCCCCGGATCAAAAGTTGCCTCTGCCCATGCGCGAACGTAAAATTCTTTTAACAGCCATAACTTCTACATTTTCCTCCCGATTTCGTTGACATTTTCAGGGTTTGTGCGGATTGGCGTGTAGATGGTCCCTCATGAAAATGAACCTTGAAAACCCCTTGAAAACAAAAAAATTGTTGAGTTGGTCTGAAATAGATTATGTTACAATACCACATAAATATTTGATAGAATTTTACGGCAACACCACGTATGGTAGGTAGGTGCTATTGATGGAGAACCAGTGATCTATACAGAAGGATGATCTATACGGAAAAGAATAAACCTTTGAGCAATGATTTGCAGCGTTTTTAAATATTGATCCCAGACTAATAAAACTTTCACACTACGTCGGTTCCTATGATATGCAAAAATAATGGAAAAGAAATTGATAAAAATGCCAAAAAGCTTGAAGAAAATCTGTTTTCCGTGTTTCCTGAAAAGTTGCGAAATGTTAGATACTTGCGTTGAGTTGCTTCTTAACCCTGGAATGGAATCGTCACCAGATGTGTGCTTAATGGAAACGTCAGATGTAATTTTTACACCAGTCAGAAAACATCAATATTCAACCTATTTCGTCAGCTCTCTGCATTGATTTACACTTTTTTCATTCAAATATAGTTCCCTACTACATTTGTGCCCGTTCTCGAGACAATTATTGCCTCTATACTACTAAAATGAGGGGATTCTGAGCCAATTCTCTTTGCTTTCTCTATTTTCCCTTGATTTTTATTCGTTTTCCTTGGCTCAATATCCAAGTTCAATACTTCTGCTGATTTCAATAGCAAAAGGGGTACTGCCAGGTGCTACTACCAGTCCAATAAATAGTTTTTCAACAATGAACACATTTTTATTTTCAAGCTCGTATTACAAAATATAACAACAGTTTTCCTCTCAGTCTTTCAAGGTATTTGACGGACTAGAAAAAGTAACCTCCAACAATGAAAATCACTTCAAAGGAACAGGAAAGCAAATTGCTTCGTATTGGTAGACTCGGAAGCAATAGAAGATTTAGGAATATTACTGTGTTTTTTTAATATATCGACACCTGAGCGCCCAAAGGGCCAAACTGCTTTTTCTTGTTCAAAGGGCCAAACTGAAATCAGTTTCAATGTCAGAAGTCCAAAGGGCCAAACTGGAATTTAAACGAAAAGTTATTAGGGCCAAACTGCATCCATCTACGTGATTCATAGGGCCAAACTGCTGATCTTACCAACTAAAACGCAGCCAAAAACTACTCTGATTGCTATTTGTGTGTCAGAGACAAATATAATGGCACAGAACCACAACAACTGACTAGAAAATCGATTTCTGACCCTTTATCATGTTCACGTCCACTACCTACCTACTTGTTGCATCCTGTGTTTTTGGTATATTATATTCAATAATGAACCTTTGGAATCAACCAAGAAACAATTTTTTTTAACCCCTCCCCCCCTCAAAATTTGTTGGTTTACGTTTCATGTTAGGTAGAATCCAAAAATCGAATAAAAATTTGGCCGTCCATCCGCCGTACGCGGCACTTTTGCCACTTAGCATTGACCGATCTTGATGAAATTTGTTATATGGGCCCATTTGGGGTCTAGTTGTGCCCCGAAGCTTTTGGTTGATGTAGGTCACTTCTAAGGGTTGAAAAATAAGGGTTGAAATTTTGAAAACGCCGTAACTCAAAATATTCTGATGTAAAGGTATTGTTTTTCCATCATTTTTTGCTTTCGAGTCCACCAAGGTAGGGGATGCTTTGTTTTCACTTTTCAAGTTTGAAAAAAAATGTTCCCCAGAAACAAAGTTTCCACTCGTTTCAGACCTTTCTGAACAATTTTGGTTCTGTGTCTGTTTGTCCGTGTGTCTGTCATGAAATCCTTGTCGCACCCATAACTTCTACATTTTTCATCCGATTTCAATGAAAATTTCAGGGATTGTACGGATTAGTGTGTAGATGGTCCCCTATAAAAATCATCGCCCACAGACTGATAGTTGTTACTGCGCATGCGCAAATGTGTATTTCGTTGTACCAGCCATAACTTTCTTATTTTCAAAGCAAACGTGAAATCTTTGTAACTGTCATAACTTCTACTTGTTCATCCGAATTTGATGAAATTTTCTAGGATTGTCCAGACTAGCGTGTAGATGGTCCCCTATGAGGGTAGTGAAAGGTACTTAGAGATTGGTGTTTTGAGATTAACTACTATGTATCGGATCAACTATACCCACAATTGGGTTATGGATACGAGGAAGCTATGTGACACACCCACTTGGCAGGCGTTTCTTTTGATTGTCTTTAGTACAATCTATTCTCCCTCCACTCGTTCTTTTTCGAATGTGGTTTTGGAAAAGGTGATTTCAAACGATGGCTAGAACTCGACGGGGGAAGCAAGGGAAAGTGTTCTCAACCAGATCTCAGCTCATGGTTTTTCGGGCCCTACAACAACTGAGAGAGGTATATAATGATGATTCGAATAGTTTCTATTAAATTGACTAGAATATTTTTTATGACTTATGGCTCTAGAGTCAGTAAGATTTGGCAGAATCGAGTTCGTTCTTTCAAGTCCTGATGTTTGCTTAGGTACAGACAATTCAGTTAATCAACTAAATCAATCAAATTGCATTGAATCAATTGAGTTGAAGTCTGAACACCAGAAAGATAGGTAACTTGTCAAGTGTAATGATAATTTTCTTGCCGTCCAGTTGTGTCACTGTGACCACTCCTGCTTTTTCCTTCAGTTTGTGTACCAAAGGGGCGATTCCTCACCAGTACCACGCAGAATACTTCCAGATGAAGAATAAGCTCAACATGCGTGATGAGCTCATTGAGACAAATGAAGAGGACAATGCTGAATAGATGACGATATCTTACTATTCATCAATGATTCTTAGATTTGTTTCAAATGCTATGGCGTTCATTTACTATTGGAATAATTAAAATTTCGTTATCCGTGTTTCAGAAATTACTTAATTGCTGTTTTTGGTAATAGAATGGCACTATTCTACGTGAGTTAAAATCGGGGTTTCAGAGAAAGACGAAAACCTAAGTGATTGGATAGGTACCAAATACCCAGAGACTTGTAAAAATGGGTAGTTAATTATGATAATTTATTAACGTTTAATTTAGAATGATGTATTAATTGGAGAAGAAATTGCAGATTGACCAGAGCAATTTCCAGGTGAAGGAAAGTCGCAAACCTTAGGGCCAAACTGGCAGTTTGGCCCCTTGTCGCTCACAAATCTCAAGGTCAAATTATGCCCATAGGGCCAAACTGGACCTCTTCCCAGTTTTTCTTTTTTTCTTAATATTACAAATCGCGGATGATTCAAAAAACGGTTTGGAATTCAATCTTACGTAGATTTTGGACTAATTAAAAAAAAAACCTAGTTGACTTCATGTACACTGGCCTCGCTACAATCGCTTGCGTTTTAGAAATAGTAGTTCCGGAAGCAGTTTGGCCCTTTAGGCGCACAGGTGTCGATATGGCTGTTTTGTGAAACAAAAATGATGTTATTTTGACACCATGAATGGGGCAGGGAATGGAAACGTGGTGTGAAAATTACACCGTTCTACCTACTTTATTGGAAACGTTGTAAAAATTACACCATGAGTTCAGTTTACAGGCCTGTGAGAGACAACAGCGACAAACTCGGTGGCAGAGGGCATGCGCGACTGAAAGGGGACACCCTAGGGATAGCATGGGTGGGGTGGTGCCATCACGCCCTTTTCGCTAGTGGGGTGGGCGACTGTTTCAAGGCCACCGGTGTAAAATTTACGTGACGATTCCATTCCAGGGTTAAGCGACGTAATATGAAATTAGATTTTCAATATCATGTTAATGAACTAAAAAAAAACATAATTGGGAGATGAAATCTTGTTCAAGATTGTGTTGCTGTTTATTCAGGTGTGTCGGGTTCTGGAGTGAATATTGTTCAGTTTACAGCCAAACGCCTGTCCTTGCCAATTCTACTTGCAGCACTTCCATTTCATTATTTGAGTCACTTTCGGATCACCGAAGGAAAATCGATGATCGGTTCACTGGAGGAGAATTCTGCGTTTGTTTATTCAACCAAGAGAGAGAACTTTTCTGGAGAGCGCCGACAGGAGCGTGCGGTCGAGCATTACGCTTCGAAACGCAGATCTCCTTCTATGAAAGTGAAATTGGGGCTGATCACTGATCAAGAATGTTAATTGGCATAAAGGCATTTTGTTCCCGAGTCAACCAAGGTAGCGGAAGCTTTGTCTTCACTTTTCCAGGTCGAAAGAAGAAAAAATGTTCTCCAAAATCAAAATTTCCATTCGAGTTTTATGTCTTAGGCCTTCATGATCGTCTGTCTATCATTAAATCCTTGTTACGGGCATAACCATACGAAGTTATTATCTCACCTGTGGAAATCATCGCCCCCAAACCGTTAGTAGCCTCTGCGCATGCGCAATCGTAAAATCTTTGTAACAGCTACATTTTTTACTACATTTTGATGAAATTTTCAGGAATTATACGAATTTATACGGAATTGTACGGTTCATTTTCTTTCAATAATGAACCTTTGGAATCGACCAAGAAAAACCAATTTTAACACCCCCTCAAAATTTGTTAGTTTACGTTTCAAAATAGCTACGTGGAATCCAAAAATCGATTAAAAATTTTGCCGTCCGTCCGCCGTCCGGATTTTCTTAGTTACCATGGACCGATTTTGATGAAATTTGGTGTAGCGGCTCCATTTGGGGTCTAGTTGTGCCCCGAAGCTTTTGGTTGATGTCAATCACTTCTAAGGGTTGAAAAATAGGGGCTAACATTTTTTTAAATACTCTAACTCAAAAAATTTTGATATAACGGTATTCTTTTTTCATCAATTAAAAATAGTATTGATTTTTGAGAATCGAATGAGACCACACAGAGCTCTGTAGGACCAATCGTTCGCCCCCTATGAGAGCTTAGGGGGTGGACATACGATCAATCAGAAACGCGAGTGTGAATCGCAGTAGAGGCCTAATCTCCGTTCAAATTTCAGCAGAGCAAAATGCGATCGCTTTTCGTTTCTTCGAGTTAAACTCAGTTTTGCGTCCTTAGCAACTGGTAATCAAATTTCCCAATGAAGGCACCCACAATCACCACTGATAATCGGGATTGATTGATCGATTTTGCTCTCGATCAAGTCTACACCCGATGAAGTCTAATATTGCGAAGTTTTGCGATCGAGTCTACCAAGGTAACGGAAGCTTTGTTTTCACTTTTCAACGTTGAAAGAAGAACAAAATTTGTTCTTCAAACGCGAATGAAAATTTCGATTTTGAAGAACAAAATTTGTTCTTCAAAATCAAAATTTTCATTCGCGTTTTACGTCTCAGGCCTTCATGATCAAGTTTGGAACCGTGTCTGTCTGTCATGAAATCCTTGTAATTTGGGTGTAGATGGTCCTCTTTGAAAATCATGGCTTCCTAACTGATAGTAGCCTCTGTCTCTAAATCTTCGTAACAGCTACATTTTTTACTCCATTTTGATGAAATTTTCAGGAATTGTACGAATTGGCTTGTAGGTGGTAGTTACCTACTACGCATTGGATCATTTATACAATCGGTTATGAATACGAGGAGGAATTTTTCTTCTTACTACTACTTTCTACCTTCCCTCTTCTTCTTCGCACTAGATACCTTCTATAGAGAGTTAGGAGTAATTTAGGAGAATGCGAAATAATAGCAGAATAATGTAATTGTCATGGAGATGAGTTTATTCCTCCGACCAAAGGCTCACTCGTCTTGCTTTATGTGGGAGACCTGCTGAGCTGCCTCCTCACAGCACTCTCGCCAAGCTGTTGATGTGTTTCTGGATGAAATCCATCTGACCACTTCCATTGGAGTTATCCCTCAACCACTGGATGACCTCATCAGTTGAGTAGCCAGCCCATGATTTGTTGAACTGAGATTTCATTATGCCCGCAATCAATTTGCTTTGTTCTTCTCTGGCTTCATTGAATTTGGTCAGCACGTAGTTCTCCATGAGCTTTTCGAGTTGTTGGACACTGCACCCATCAACTGTGACACCTTCCACGTCGACCTGTAAATTATGAAACGTAAAGATGATTATTTAAGATTGGAAATACCAAGAAAACATCCGAGAATAGGTCACCACTGATGACTCATCAGGTCATCACATTTACTGAAACTTGACTCACTAAATCGAATTGTATCAACCTACTCCAACCTAATTTCAAAATTCATAATCAAGAACCTTACCTTGACCTATTTTTCATGACCTGACACACTATTATAATTTGTTTGTAATACAGGTGAGTACTTACGATAACATCGTCCATCAGGAGGTTCAATTCGAGAGATGCGATTTGAAGGGAATGGTTGATTTCCTCAAAACGGAGGTTTGACACGTAATATCCCTCACCGAGAACTTCTTGCCTGAATTCAATCATAAAATTTTCAGAAATACAGCTATCGTCTTCATGATGTATAATTCACAAAAATTGTTATTCCAAATAATCTAACATAAAGTTGAGTAAATGCATATTTTATGGTGAAGTCTGTGCGAGACTCCACTAAAACATTTGAGTTGAAATTCACCATTAACCGTCTGAAAGCTCAAACTATCATCAAAGTTCTCAGTATAGCCTTTAAACAGGCTGCCTATTTATTTTGTTGATTTTCATAATATTCAACTTTTTACAATTATTACTGTAAGTAATTTGTATTGCTGGCACTACGATCAGAAATTTAGTGGTTGATTATGCAGGAACTCCAACACGCAACCTCTTTAGTTCTACTACCCATTTAGGGTTAGGCGGGGTAAATGAAAACATAATTTGAATGTTTCATATCAAAGTTCTTCCTGACTCTTTATGTAACTCCTAATACGCTAACGGTTTGTTGTGACATTATAGGGTTATTCATGGTCTGGGAGATTCGACGTCGAATCTTCGAATTTGGAGATTCGACGAGAGTCAATGCGCATGCGCACCGGCTAATACGACGATTCGATTTACGACGGGCTGAAGGCGTCGTAAATCGGGATTCGACGTCGAATTACAAAATGTGATCCTAGTGCTAGCGGCAGTTGTACGAAGCAGCTATCATAACATCAACAAAAACAGATCTTCTCGTCCTTTCATTTTGAGTTTTTCTTTTAACAACACCTTTTTAAATTTTTAGTCCGTTTTTCCGTTTCTTTTATTTCTTTTTTATTCTGTATGAAGTGAGTTTTTTCTCGATTAAATGAGTGGAGATGAGCCACCCAAGCGGCTAAGGAAAAACGCGACCATCTGATGGTCTGCTGGAGAAGTGGAAAAATGTTGCTTGCTGGCATTAAAGCGAGCTTAGCACATTCTCCTTTCTAGCATCGAACATGTTTCAGCCATGAGATATGAACCAAAATGCATTCCAAATTGTGTGACGGAAGTAGGAAGGGTTTTTCTTTGATACAAGACTCCTCATCGGTAGGTACCTATTCAGAAGTCTGAAGCATGATCCTTTTTTAATTCTAGCCGTAGATTATTTCGTTCGTGTACTAGGAACTTTGTTAAAGGATTTTATTAGGAACCTCTGGGGTATTCTCATTTTTTAACTAAAAGGAAATTAATGAACATGCGGTTCTTTTGACACTGACTTGGTTATCGTCTGATGCCGCAAGGAGCGCTACGCACAATTTGATTTTCGACGATTCGACGGGAGAAAATGTGGGAGCCTCATGAGACCCTCGAGTTTACGACGATTCGACGATCGAATCAGACCATGAATACCCCTTATAGCATCTGATGAGTCAGATGGCGTAAAGTTTTTTTTTTACTGTGATTACGTTTGGGGCGAATCCAGAGCCCGTTTACATTTACCCCATAGGCTAGGGAACTTCGTGCTAGGGGGTATATGTAAACAGGTATCGTCCAACCAGGTGTGCGAATGGCAAAACCGTGGCAGATACTGGCCAACTTCATACTGATGTGATCTTTAAAACGTGAGGGAACAAATGGGGTGTACTATTGAACCAAATAACACAAACCGAATTTTTTTAAGTTGCATGTTTTTTTTCAAGTCCTTCAAAACTGCACTGTTTGTTTCGACCCACCTTGTATGAAGGGATAGGTAGGTACCATTGAATAGGAGGAAAATTTTGTCAATTGATTGTTCAAAATTCATTGAATAATCGTAAGAAATATTTCTTTAAATTTTCCCCATAGGTCAAAAAAGTGTGGGGTAAATTTAAACACGCCCTGGACAAGCAGGGAAAAGAGATAAAACGATAATCGTCGACGCATTAACAAGCTAACATCCTCAATGGAGTATGAAAATCGTGAAACTCACTTATTTTGGTTTATTATTTTCAATAATAAGCCTTTGGAATCGAGCAAGAAAAAAAAATTTTTAACCCCCCCTCAGAATTTGATGTTTTACGTTTCAAGGTACGTAGAATACGAAAATCGAAAAAAAAATTTCCGTCCGTCCGCCGTACGCCGTACGCGGCACTTTTCTTAGCAACACTGGACCGATTTGGTTCAAATTTGATATATGGGCTCCATTTGGGGTCTAGTTGTGCCGCGAAGCTTTTGGTTGATGTAGGTCACTTCTAAGGGGTGAAAATTAAGGGTTGCAATTTTCAAGAGAGCCCTAGCTCGAAAACTCTCGAAACAAAGGTATCGTTTTTTCACCAATTTTAAATAGTATTGAATTTTTAAAAAATTTTGAGACCACCCGGAGCTCTGTAGGACAAACCGTTCGGTCCCTACGAGTACTTGAAGGTTTTCCTTCGATAAAACAGAATCATGAGTGTGAATCACAAAAGAGGTCTAATCTCCATTCAAATTTTATCGGACTAAAATGCGATCGCTGTTCATTTCCTCGATTTGTATACAGTTTTGCCTTCTGCGTAATCAAATTTCCATATCAAGCTTTCTATTTTTCCAATCGAGTGTGAAGCGTTTAGTTCTTTCTAATAAACTTGATTGTGAAGGTGTGAAGCCAGTATGGTGTGGTAGGTAGTACCTAGCTGGTAGGTACAAAAAAAGTTGGTAGGTAAAAAAAATGTTGGTGGGTAAAAAACGCTGCAAATCATTGCTCAAAGGCTTCTTCACTCTTCAGATCACTGATCAGCTGAGTGAGCTCCGAAGCCATTTTCAATCCTATTGAACGCAGGAAGCTGAAATTTGAGAGGGAAGGTCAAGGGAGAATACAGATGGTGGTAGGTGCTATTGATGGAGAACCAGTGATCTATACAGAAGGGTGATCTATACAGAAAATAATAAACCTTTGAGCAATGATTTGCAGCGTTTTAATTTGGTGGGGCACAAGCGAGCGAAACCGAGGACACAAAATCTTGGAAAACAAAATCTCACTTGAGGCTGTAATCAAATGCTCGTCACTCGATAATCAGCAGACCTGAGTGCGCGGGAACCTCCTTAGTGCAGCCGACGTACAACATAGAGAAGGTTTCCAAGCCAATTTAGTTCCTCAGTCCACCTCATCGGTGGTGATGTCACCTGTTCACATTTACCCCCCCCCCCCCCCCCTGACCCTACTAATACTCCTAGATATACGACGGTAAATCTCAGACAAAGACAAGTACCTTAAAACTCCTTCGCCAGAGACTTTGTGTCCGAAGAGTTTTCCTTCCACTTCTATATCGTAGACTCTGGTGAAGTTGAGGCTAGTCAGACTGAACTTGGTGGCCAATGTTGAAGCATCGAATTCGTACTGGCTGAGCAGGACTTGGTTGATACCGTACGCCATTCCGTTCTTTCCTGTAGTTGTGACACTGCAATAATGAAATGAGATATCAGGTAGCTACAGCTAATAATCCAACTATATATCTATCAGGTATATAATTTGTGTAGTATCATCGGAGTAGAATCTCTTTCGTAAGCAAGTTATTACTCGGTATCAATTTCCGGTATCCTCAGTCGTTCGTTCTCAAAACTTGGTAGAGGGGCGAAGCTCGTGTTTGGCAAAGCAGATTGGAAGAAAAGTAATGTGGCAGCTGTCAGCTCCTTGATTTGATTTTCTGTTGGCGATGCTGAAAAAAATATAACAAATTAGATACAAGGTAATACAGAATACAAATATGGTAAAGATAGAAGTAGACAATATAAAATGGTAAATAAAGGTATATGTAAACATATTGCTTAACATACAGTATTCAATTCAGTGTGTCAACACTTGAGTTGGGCATAACTTCAGGATTCAATTCTACTTCTTTATTTCCAACAAAAAATGTCTGTTAGCAGGTTTATTTTAACCCGTTGTTTTTTCAATTTCAAGATTTTTTCGTGTTTTCGACCTTACGTCATTAAAACTGTCATAACTTCTGTTATTTACCAAGTAAATTCAAATTTGGATTTAGTGCAAAACCAATATCTTTTAACCCTTTAAGCCTTAAAATATTATTAGAAAACCAAGTCGAAAAACAAACTTAAATTTTTTCCGAAATTTGACTTTTTTAAACGAAGTTTTTACTCCAAATCCCTGCTTATTTCTATGTGAGAGTAAATAAACGTTGAATACCAAAAACGCGTGTGTTTTTGGTTTATTATTTTCAATAATGAACCTTTGGAATCGACCAAGAAAAAAAAATTCTATCACCCCCTCAAAATTTGATGGTTTACGTTTTAAGGTACGTAGAATCCAAAAATGGAATAAAAATTTGGCCGTCCGCCGTACGCGGCACTTATGCCACTTAGCATTGACCGATTTTGATGAAATTTGGTATGTAGGCTCCATTTGGGGTCTAGTTGTGCCCCGAAGACTTTGGTTGAGGTAGGTCACTTCTAAGGGTTCCAAAATGAATTTTGAAATTTTGAAAACGCCCTAACTCAAAAACTTTTTACATAAAGGTATTGTTTTTCCTTCAATTTAAGATTCTATAGAATTTTTAGAATTTTTTTTAGACCACGCGGACCTCTGTAGGGCAAACCGTTCGTTCCCTACGAGAATTTAAGGTTTGGTCGTTCGATAAATCAGAAACACGAGTGTGAATCGCAAAAGAGGCCTAATCTCCGTTCAAATTTTAGCTGACCGAAATGCGATCGATGTTTTTCTTCATGTGGGATGGTTGGTGGCTTTGCAGACGAGTGATCTATATAGAAATATGTAATAATTTGCAGCGTTTTTCAAGACATCAGTGGTCTTTTAGACTTTTTCTAAGAACTCGAGAAAGCCGATCGGAGAGCCTTCCTGAGAACCCTGGTTCCTGGAGCCGATGGAAAAACGCTGCAAATTATTACACAATGGTTTATTATTTTTCTACATAGATCACTCGTCTACAAAATCACCAACCATCCAATATGAAGAAAAAAAAATAATAAAAAATAAAAACAAAAATAAAAAAAAAATAAAAAAAAATAAAAAAATTCAAAAAAAAAAAATAAAATCACCAACCATTGATCGCATTTCGTTCAGCTCTAATTTGAACGGAGATTAGGCCTCTTTTGCGATTCACACTAGTGTTTTGATTTATATATATATATATTTCAATATAAACCCTTAAATTTTCATAGGGAGCGAACGGTTTGTCCTACAGAGCTCCGCGTGGTCTCAAAAAATTCCAAAAATTCTATAGAATCTTAAATTGAAGGAAAAACAATACCTTTATGTCGAAATTTTTTGAGTTAGGGCGTTTTCAAAATTTCAAAATTGATTTTGGAACCCTTAGAAGTGACCTACATCAACCAAAAGCTTCGGGGCACAACTAGACCCCAAATGGAGCCTACATACCAAATTTCATCAAAATCGGTCAATGCTAAGTGGCAAAAGTGCCGCGTACGGCGGACGGCGTACGGCGGACGGCGTACGGCGTACGGCGGACGGCGGACGGCGGACGGACGGCCAAATTTTTATTCGATTTTTGGATTCTACGTACCTTGAAACGTAAACCATCAAATTTTGAGGGGGTGTTAAAATTTTTTTTTTCTTGGTCGATTCCAAAGGTTCATTATTGAAAATAATAAACCAAAAAGAACAAAACAGTGTTCAAAGTGTAGTTCCCGACGGATTAGAGAGTTTTTCAATGCCCACATCGTTTCTTCTTCTGGGAAGACTGGTGGGTGGTTGGCACTTGTCAATCTAGCTTGGGTTTTCTTGGAAATGACTTGTAAACTGAGTTGGAGCTGAGGAAAGTGCTGGAGTGCCAAGTCTCCAAGTCTTACAATGTTGCCATTCATCCAAGATTATTTTTACCTAAACTCCAGTAGCTCAAGGTTTTAAGTGAAGTGATCATCAGCTGAGTACTTTGTCTTAACCAAAATGAAACTTTCCATACAAAAGCGAGAGTTATTTCGTTTCGATAACCAAGCAATGATATTTGGGTGATTACAGAAACAATTAATTGGGTACCCAAGTTTATTCTGATTTATTCAGATAAAATTATTATTAGAAACGCTGCAAATCATTGCCCAAAGGTTTATTATTTTCTGTATAGATCACCCTTCTGTGTAGATCCCTCCCTACCAACCTTAGGTACCTACTACCTACTAGTTTAAAAGTTGACCTCAGTCGGACTAGAACGAGTCGCAGGAGAAAAGTTGGCGTTCTCGTAATCAGGTGGCACTTCGGTGGTTCTCATACTATAAACTTAGGTGGCTATATTTTTTGTGGGATACTTAGGTACCCCATCGAACAAAATGAGGGGTAAGAACTTTAAATATTATGTAACCCTTAATTTCCCACTTGTTCAAAAAATTGTATTTTAGGATATTTTTCAAGATTTTGGTGTATTTTGGTCAACCAGTGCCATAGAATTGCTAGTTTTGATCGGGATTTATGTGAAGTTTCTTAATTTGATGAAAACTGGTTGGTATATTTTCAGGTGGTGTGGGGGGGGGGGGGGGGGATGGCTATCGTTATTTTAAAAAGATATACTTGGAATACATTCTATACAAATATTCTATACTGGACGGAACCAGCAGCTTTTTATTCTGAAACAAATAAATAAAAACTAAAATGACAAATTAACTAAAATAGTTAGCCTAATAAGACCTTCAGTAGTATCTTAAGATCATGCCTACCTCTAACATGAACTGGGGGACAGTAAATATCAGTTTCATGAATTAGTTCGGATATACAGGGTGTCCCCGAAAACGTTCCCCCCATGCTAAAATCGTCCAGGTAGTGGTAAACAAAAAATTTTTTTTTTTGAATCTTCATGATTTTTCCCAAGGATCTCAAATATGACCAAATATGACGCAATTGTGCGCAACGCACACCAACTTCGTTTTTTCAAATGGACTCCCCATTTTTTATTGCAGATTCGGATTCTACGTGAAATTTCATGAACATTTCACCCCTCAACCGATTTTTGTTGTTGCGCGCAACCCGCTCAGTGCGCGCTCAAAGATGCGCAACCGCAAGGTTGTGTCAAAATGTGCATGTACAAAGTACCTAAGTGTGATACATGATATTTTAGTATTTTTTTACGCTGAATCACGTGGTTATGTTAGTTTCTTGATTTCACTGCATTTTTATCAAATTAGCGACGAAAAGTGAACTTTAAAAAAAGGAAAATTGCATTTTTTAAGGGCAAAACCACCCTGTCTACTTAAAAACTCTTTTCCAAAATAATCGAAAAAAGATTTTCAAGTAAACAGGACGGGTTTTTCACGAGAAATTAAAAGTAGAGAGTCCTTGTGAAATTACTAGTGAAGAGTCCAGTGTGATAAACAATCGTTTTGACATGGATATGTCTTTTGGCTGGGGGTCAAGGAATTTTTCGCGGCACTTTTTCTTATCACCAAAAATGCAACGCTGCAACCAGTAAACAAAATCATAGCTACATGTCGGTAGCTATGAAGCAAGGTTATCTAGAATACTGCAATAAATTACGTGCAATCGGAGAGTTTTTTTTAATGTCAAAACATAAATTTAAATTTATTAACAAGGATGAAGTTAACGGATGGGCACAGAAGATGCGTATTAAGTAAAAATACCATTTTCCTTTAAAAAAAAAGTTCAATTTTGTCGATCATTTGATAAAAATGCTGTAAAATCAAGAAACTAACATCACCACGTGATTCAGCGTAAAAAAAATACTAAAATATCATGTGTCACACTTAGGTACTTCGTACATGCACATTTTGACACAACCTTGCGGTTGCGCATCTTTGAGCGCGCACTGAGCGGGTTGCGCGCAACAACAAAAATCGGTTGAGGGGTGAAATGTTCATGAAATTTCACGTAGAATCCGAATCTGCAATAAAAAATGGGGGGTCTCATTTGAAAAAACGAAGTTGGTGTGCGTTGCGCACAATTGCGCACGTGCGCAATGCGCACCGTGGTCATATTTGAGATCCTTGGGAAAAATCATGAAGATTCAAAAAAAAAAATTTTTTGTTTACCACTACCTGGACGATTTTAGCATGGGGGGGAACGTTTTCGGGGACACCCTGTATAACAACTACTCTGACAGATTTAATTTTAAATCTTACAGAAAAACTACCCAAGATGTTGATGAAATAAGAGTTGTGGCTGGAAGCATCCAAGAATAGCGGAAAATTTCGATTTTTCAATGGTGTATTTTTGGAGATCTTAAGAGTCAGAGGGTTGGATGGTGTATTGTATAAACAATAGTTGAAGTATCAAGGTTGCCACAAGTTTTGTCTTAAATATGGTTGAACAGTGTTGTAGAATGCTTAAAAAATTGGACTTCCGAAAAGATACTTCAGGACATTAAGGGTTAAAGTCGTAAAATAAGGGTCACCCTCGATCTCAAGATGATGCTGAATCATTTCCTATGTAATTTTTCTCACTGAATCCTATGGCGATACTTCCGAATAATTCTGAATGATAAAAAGATCATTTATCCAGTGGGAAAACACACTTATCATTTGAACAAAATAAAATGCAAAAGCGCACATTTGAGCTAGGTAGCATAAGAGTATAATAATTTAAGAAAGCCTCTCTTTTGAAACATCAAGTCCTCCATCCCTCCAATATTATGACTCTCAACACTATTTTTACATAGTAGGCACATCTCATAAATTGAAGGAAGATGTTGAAGAAATTGAAAGAAGCGACAGCTAAGCTAACCTTGGTTGATGGGCACGCAGTGACCTGCGGCAGCTGTGGCGACGAGGACAAAGGCGATCAGAAAATTCATTTTGAATGTTGCGTTCCGCTGGTTTGAGAACTGTGTCTCCCTACTGGGACACTACAGAATTTATAGTAGAATTTTCGAGTACCCACTCGAGGGTGGAGAGGTTGTACGACAGCTATGAATCAGAAAACTCAAGTCTCCATTTTGTGTTTTAATTCTTTGAATTATTTGAATAATCAAGACGTCTTTGCTGAGCAGCTCCAAGATAGATTTCCGGGTGGCTTCGTGTTGTATACTGACGGTTCAAAGGCAGCAGATGGTTGCGGTTGTGCCTTTTTCGATCCACAGGTTGGGACCGGCCAGTCCTTCAAAATCTCTGATTCGGCCTCTATTTTCACTTGTGAGACTGTTGCGATTCGACAAGCGTTGCAGTATGCTATGGCTAGCAATGCACCTCTGATAGTTGTCGTATCGGACTGCCGTAGCGCTATAGCGAAACTGGCAAATTTTTCCATGAAAGCAGAGTTTAATCATATTCTCATGGATATATTGAATATAGTGTTGCTATTGAGAGAAGCGGGACGACAGGTTCATTTTGTGTGGACAAGGTCACATTCCGGGGTTTACGGTAATGAAAGAGCTGACTCCATTTCCAATACTGCTAGACAAAGTGGTTCAGTCTTGGGTATAAGTCTCCCATATACCGATTTGTATGCCGATATCCGTAAAGAAGTAAAGAAAAGATGGCAACAGGTATATGATCACACTAGAGTGGGAGTAACATACCGTGAACTGAACCCGAGAATTGCAGTCAAACCTTGGTTCGCGCAATTTGATTTGAATAGATCCGATATTAGAGTCATTGCTCGCCTGCGCTCCAACCACGCATTATGTGGTGCCTACTTGCACCTAGTGATGGCAAAAGTTTTACAAAAATCGATATATCGGGTTTGCGATATATCGGAAGGGAAATATCGATGGCGCCGATATATCGGGAGCAAAAATATCGAACCATATTTGTTCTTGTAAATAATAATTTTAATTTGTTTTCTTTGGTTTAAAACACAGAACATATAATATATTGATCCTCCCATTAGCTTTACCGTGAAAACACACTTTATTTGAGTTGATTTATTTAATTATTTACTACTTTAACACAATAAAAATATAGAGGCCTACTGAAAAAAAATAAGCAATATTAAAATATTGCTAAATATAAGTCGAAACTGGTGGTTAAATAAATGATTGGAAGATCATACAACAAACATAATTCATTCAATAACACATTTATTTCATAAAAATTACCAAAATAACCATTGGCCTATTACATAATATGTAATAGGCCAATGGTTATTTTGGTAATTTTTATGAAATAAATGTGTTATTGAATGAATTATGTTTGTTTTATTATTCAAATATTATTTAAATCTCTTATGGTTTCTCACAATGAGTAATTATATCATGTGCACGCATGTAAAGAAAAATGGGATTTTTTTCTAATATGCTCGAAATTTGACGCTGATTCTGAAAATGATAGTTTTTTTGTAGGAAAAGCCCGGAAAATGGCTAAAAATAGGAAAAACATTGTTTTGGTCAAAATACGTCATGTGGGTACTCTAAATTACCGGGAATTTGAGTAGACTAAGAATATAAATTTAAAAGAAAAAAATATATTCGATAAAAAACAACGGAGGTATGACCAAAAAACCGAAAAATGTTTTCATAATCTTAACTTAGGTTAGTTTCTGACATTCACCAGTTATTATCTACTAGGGCGATATATCGGTTAAAAAATATCGATATTCCCGATATATCGTAGCACGATTTTTCGATGGCGATATATCGATATATCGGAAGCAAAATATCGATATTTCAAAAATATCGATATGTTGTTGCCATCACTACTTGCACCGCATCGGACAACGATATGAACCAACGTGCGAGCGATGTTCCCAGGAGGATGATACCCTTGAACACATATTCATGGTCTGCCCAGCACACAATCAAGCCAGGAAGCGAATGCTGGACACAGCGGTTGAACATCTTGTCACCCCTTCGAACTTCCACCAGTTGGTACACTCCCGCAGCCTTTTGGTTTACAAGGCCATCTGCTCTTTTATTCGTGAAGAAGGAATTAGGATTTGATTTTAGAAAATTGGAATTTATTTTGACTTTTCATCGTCATTTTCTGTTACTCTATTGTAAAAATCTCTTAATTCTGTACATTAACAAATAAAAATCTTCATGGCTATGGTCGACGACTAATGCCAACTGAGGAAAAAAAAAAAAAAATCAAGACGTCGTTAGATGACTAATTTGAAAAGAGTGTTTCGCTGTCCGGTTCTCAAGAGGCCAGGCTGGCAAAGTAAACATAATAATATCAAGTATATTGAGAAGGTTAGTTGATAACAATAATTTAGTCATTTGGTGGACTCGTAGAAGTTAACTAGTTGGCATTTCGGTTATAAAAAATATTGAAATGAACCGCAGAGTGGGTACTTCAACCCTTGACTCATGAAAATAGTGTTTTATCTCGCATTGTGAAGAGTAGGAACGTACTCGACTGGTATCGGCTGTTCATGATTCAAGAGTCTGATCAAACATGTTTTGCTGTAATGGGAACTCTTGTTTATTAATCGAATATTATGACTAATTCTCGTGATTCATTGTTTATACCATCGTAAAAATAAAAACTAAAATCGAAATCAGATGGGAAACACAGAAGATATGGCTGTAACAAGGACTGCGCAGTGGCTACTATCAGTCCAGGGGTGATGATTTTCATAGGGGACCGTCTGGGTAATTCTCAGAAAAAGCTCAATCTTCCATGCTCAAACTTGGAGTAAGTGAACCTTTACCAAAAAATTCAAAAAAATTCATGAAGTTTCCTGGGAACATAAAGAAGAATTTGTAATGCAAGACAGAGCTCAATTCACAGTTTTTAGTCTCTAATTTCAATTTTGAAAATTTATAGTGCGGCGGTAATGAGAACTAATTTTTTTAAAGTGATGGTAATGAGAAGCGCAGTTGGTATTGAGAATATCGTATTAGTTTCACAATTCTGTTTCTACCTTTCAAGCAATTAGCTTGTCCAGTTGGTTGGATAAGATGATTTTATTGAAAAATCTCCATTTCTCTTTTCTATGGATTGATAGGGAGGGAATAAATAAACTCAAATCAATGAAAATCACAGTAGTATCAACGTATTCCAAGTAGGTAAAGAACTGTAGAAAAATAAAACACTCAGTTAATTGACATTCAAAAAACTCTTATCAGTCTACAACATAATATATATCAATCTTCAACTCTTTATATTATTTAACTTGACAATTTTGTTAATATTCGTCACATAATTAACTTAATTACATCACAGATTTGTTTCATTAACTGGATAGTAAGTAGGCAAATATTTTTTAAGAAACTCTCGACCATACTCTCTTATCGTCGATCAGCCTCCCTTTTTTGTTCGCACAACTTTTCAGCTGCGTAAAATGTAGGGCGAGTCATCTCTGAGGGTTACCTGAGAGAAGGATAAGAATTTTTTCATTCTAAGAGCTTAGGGCAATATGGAGATAATAATATCAGAATTCGAAAACCTAAAATCGTTTTATTTTTAAAAATTGTCAATAGATACCTAACGTAGAAAATAATATTTATACTTCATCTTTAAAATACTCAACTAACAGCATTTTCTCGTTACCACACGCCTATTATCATTACCACCGAACTTTATTAAGTTAGTGGTAATGAGATGGTTTGATGTGTGGTAATGAGAATTCCAAATTTGAGAGCTTGCCATTATCGTTCTGTACATACCATATTCCTCATTCTACGCCGTTTGAGAAGGCAATTAGTGGGCTACAAAAAAATGGGATCTAAAAAAAATTAGTCACCAACATTGAAAGAGAATCATTGAACTGTGGTAATGATAACAATAAATGTACGCACCTGACACGTGACCTTAAACAACCGCTCCTGCTTGGCGAGGCCCCCCTAAATGGCGGTGGCGAGTTCCCTGGCGCTCTGCAGTATTGCCACTACGATTCTCGTCGAAAGTTTGCCAAAATGCCCTGTTGGTCGCTATGGGAGGGAAAATCTTGATTCTTGTGCGGTAATGAGATTTTTTTCAGATACACAGTTTATTGTCACTTGTTGAACCCCCAAGTAAACTTAAAAATAGAAAAAAAGCTGTTTCTGTGGAGATTTGTTGGTAGGCTTCCAATTTCACTGAATCTTTTCAACATAAGGACATTTCCCAAGGCTTGGGAGAGAACTTTCATCAGTAAAACAAAATAGTTACAGGCGGTGGTAATGAGAATTGAGTCTTTCAAGACCCAAAAAAATGCATCCATACCACAAAAATAAATAGTTTTTTCAGCGAGAAGCGCAGGGAGTGGTGAGATGAACACAAGGGAAAAGAAAAAAGCAACCATAGGACTAGTTTGTATGGAGAAAACCTCGAGATACACTAGGCTTGAGCTTTCTGTGAGAATCACCCGTCTATACCCGCCAACCCGCACAATTGTTGAGGAAGGCCTGAAACGAAAAACGCAAGTGGAAATTTTGATTTTGTAGAACATTTTCTTTTCAACCTTGAAAACAAAGCTTCCGCTACCTTGGAAGACTCGGAAGCAATATCCTCTTCTAAGAATGGAGGTTAACCTGGTTCTTCTGGTTTTCTCCCGTGGTTCTATTTCGTTGACACGTGAATTAAATTTTTCGCTTGCGAAAAACATCGATGTTTTACCTTACGATTTCATCGACATCTATGTTTTCCGTTCTGTGCCCATCCCTAGTCGATATTTGAATCGAGGAACAATCTAAAACGCCCAAAGAACCACATTTTGAGAGTAGCTTGAGGCTGAGCCAACGAAGATTGCACATCGATTTCATCGCCATCCGGTTGGAAGAAGCCGACTTCCCAATCGTGTTGCAGATTTTCAACTCACAGAAACCACTAACATGATCGTGAAAATCCAGTTACATTTTGGGAAATTTCTAAGTGGTTCTGTTCTACAGGGTGTTTCACGAAAAGGTTACACCCCCCTTCATTTCCGCAAAATACAGCGTAAAAAATTCCAACCAACGCAATTCTTCATAATTTTTTGTGGGGATCTCAGGAAAAATACTTTTGCGCAAAAAAGTTGGGCGCAATTGTGCGCAATTGACACTAACTTCATTTTTTCAAATGGAACCCCTCCTTTTTTATTACAGATTCGGATTCTACGTCAAAATTCATGAAAAATTCATACCCGAATCGATATGTTTTATTGCGCGCAACCTGGCTTTTTGAACGCTCTAAGTTGCGCAACTCCACAATTGCGCAAAAATTAGGTTTTGGAGAACCCTTAGTGTGGCACATGTTTTTTCAACATTTTTTAACGCTAAATCACATGGTGGCATCCGTTTTTCAATTTGACTGGAATTTTTCTAAATGGCGGCCAAAAGTCGGTTGTTATTAGTGAAAAAATCGCTCTTTTTAATCGTTATGAGTTTTTAGACAATTTTATCCAGTTCAAGCATGATTGTGCTGCCAGTTTTAATTTTTAACTCCACCGTAGACGGTCCCAAGCCCGTGGTTCAAAAGGAGGTGAGAAAATAAAAAATAAACATGATTTCGACCACAAAACTGATGTTTTTGTGAAGGGAATGTTAATTTTTCCTCTTGAAATCTTGGTCTTCCTCAAAACGGATGACACCCTGTGATTCAGCGCCAAAAAATGATGAAAAAACATGTGCCACACTAAGGGTTCTTCAAAACCTAATTTTTGCGCAATTGTGGAGTTGCGCAACTTAGAGCGTTCAAAAAGCCAGGTTGCGCGCAATAAAACATATCGATTTGGGTATGAATTTTGACGTAGAATCCGAATTTGTAATAAAAAAAGGGGGGGTTCCATTTGAAAAAATGAAGTTAGTGTCGATTGCGCACTATTGCGCGCAACTTTTTTGCGCAAAAGTATTTTTCCTGAGATCCTCACAAAAAATCATGAAGAATTGAGTTGATCCGAATTTTTTACGCTGTATTTTGCGGAAATGAAGGGGGTGTAACCTTTTCGTGAAACACCCTGTATATTGAAATCAAGAAGTGTTCTTACACCAATAAGTAATTCTAATAATTATGTTCACGTTATTCTTCGTGAGGAAACTGTAATAATCCTCCCAAGTTGGCAGTTTTTTTCCTTTTCATACAAGTGAACAGAATTCTTCCTTGCCTTGGCATTCTCTGAAGCATAATTAGATAGTTAATTATTTAAGAGGGACGTGAGTGTGGTTTTGGTGGAAACATGGAACATGGAAACATGGAGGTTGTACCGTTAGCTGATTGTAAGGCCGAAACCATTGCACGTGCATTTTGTGCACAATGGATAAGCAGGTTTGGGGTTCCGAGCAAGATTGTATCTGACAGGGGTCGTCAGTTTGATAGCTCAATTTTTTGCCAATTGACAACTTTGTTAGGGATTTCGCACAATTTCACATCGTCCTACAATCCAAAGGCAAATGGATTGGTTGAGCGCATACATCGCCAGCTCAAAGCTGCGATTCGTTGTCACGAGACGGAAATATGGATGGAAGTTTTACCACTTGTGCTACTAGGTCTTCGTTCCTCATACAAAGAAGATCTGAAGTGCACACCTGCAGAATTAGTTTATGGTTCGACTTTGACACTCCCCAACGAATTCTTCAACGAAATTATACCCTGTTCAACTCCTTCGCATGAATTTGTTAGTAACTTGAGAAGAACAATGGACACTCTGAGAGCCCAGCCTGTTCGATGGCACTCCAAAGCAGCAGTGTTCATCCTTAAAGATCTTCAGACTTGTTCCCACGTATTTCTTCGCCACGATGCCGTCAAAAATGCTCTCCAACCACCATACGATGGGCCTTATGAAGTGAAGGAAAGAAGAGAGAAAACCTTCACGATCCTGGTTAAGGGAAAAGAGTTGTCTGTGTCCATTGATCGGTAGTAGTTGTCTGTGTATTTTGATTGATTTCGTCATTAATGACGAACCATCAAAATACATCAACACAGAACCACTGGATGATCCTTTTTTCACACATAAAAATCCAGGACCACACCTTACACCAAACCCTACGCAAGTACAAGACAGCATACCTTTTCAGCAAAATTCCCCACAGCCAGCAAGACAACAGCCATATACAACAAAATCGGGCAGAACAGTAAAATTTCCAGAAAAATTCAAAATTTATCATTGTTATTAGGGAAGGGGGTGGTTTGTAGCGGTTTCTTCAGTTTATTTGTTGATTTAATTGAACACATTGAAATCTTACGACACATGTTGATTGTTTACCTGAAAAGTTACGTTGTCAATAAAAAGTTAGTTCCGAGTTAACATTCGCACGGAGTCAACTTTTTTTTTCATAAATCGACAGTGAACTTGCAAAACCATGTAAGTCGTTTTCCAGAAATTTTACAGGATAACGAGAAAAACTTTTAGACTTGCTTCGATCGTGGAAGGTTCTAGACTTACAGGTTATTACCATGGAAGAATAGGTCTATCTATCTTCTTCCATGTTATTACTTTAGTGCATAGAGAAGAGATAGTCGAGTTTTTGCCAGTTTGGCTCCTTTTGATGGATTAAGGGGGTCTCATTCTATCCAAATAGCTAATAACCTTATTTTCGAAAAAAATCGGACTTACATGGTTTTGCAAGTTCACTGTCGAAGTATAAAAATTCCTCGTATCCATAACCCGATTATATAGATGATCAGATGCATAGTAGTTAATCTCAAAACACCAATCTCTAAGTACCTTCCACTACCCTCATAGGGGACCATCTACACGCTAATCTGGACAATCCTAGAAAATTTCATCAAATTCGGATGAAAAATTAAGTGAGTAGATGTATGTGATTGGATCAAAAAAATACTTAGCCTCGGCTGGGATTCGAACCCGCGACCCCTGGGGGACAGTTGAAGTTACGGCTGCTACAAGTAATTCACGTTTGCGCATGCGCAGTCGCTTCTATCAGTCCGTGGATGATGATTTTCATAGGGGACTATCTACAACCTAATCCACATAATCCCTGAAAGTTTCATCGAAATCGGGTGGAAAATGTGGAAGTTATGGCCGTTACAAGGAAATTCACGTTTGCGCATGCGCAGTGGCTACTATCAGTTCGAAGGTGATGATTTTCATAGGGGACCATCTAAAACGTAATCTGTAACATCCCTGAAAATTTCATTGAAATCGGATCGAAAATGTAGAAGTTATGGCCGTTACAAGGAATTCACGTTTGCGCATGCGCAGTCGCTTCTATCAGTCCGGGGATGATGATTTTCATAGGGGACCGTCTACACACCAACCCGCACAATCCCTGAAAATTTCATAGAAATCGGACAATAACTTCGTATAGTTATGCGCGTTACAAGGAATTCATGACAGACACACAGACAGACAGACACACAGACAGACAGACAGACAGACAGACAGACACGGAACCAAAATTGTTCAGAAAGGTCTAAAACGCAAAACGCGAGTGGAAATTTTGATTTTGGAGAACTTTTTTTTTTCGTCCT
Source organism: Apolygus lucorum (assembly GCA_009739505.2). Classification (NCBI taxonomy): domain Eukaryota; kingdom Metazoa; phylum Arthropoda; class Insecta; order Hemiptera; family Miridae; genus Apolygus; species Apolygus lucorum. The sequence goes on along the minus strand of CM019183.2, from coordinate 60,297,214 downwards.
TGAAAAGTGAAAACAAAGCTTCCCCTACCTTGGTAGACTCGGAAGCAATAGGTACGTACTCACACATCATCTAAAGAACCAACACGTGATGAATGGAATCAACCACCCCCCCCCCCCCCTCCAAGTGGAAAACTCCTGGAGTAAACCTAATGTTCCATCAATGCTTATTGTACTAAATTATTCATATTCGTATTCTGACGCGAGGCTTGGTTCCCATTTATGTATTTTGCATGTGGTGATCTTGAAATGATAGCTCTGCTGCTGGCTCGTAAATCTTCCTTCGGCTCGATGGAGCGTCGTGGAGACAAATTAAAAATGGATGAGCCTTCCAAGAAAGGATCTCTCATCTCATCAGACGAAACTTGAGAAGGTGAATCAATAGCTTCTGTCTGAGATGACTAGGGATTCGCGGGCTGGACAGTTGGCACTCCTGCGATCACCGAAGGAGACCATTATCGGAGACAAACTCGTTCAAGGTGAGTGAGATGGTTCTGTTAACTCAAGGGCAGCTTGATTCCCAACATCCTTCGACTTCTCGTTTAGTAAATCTCGTGAAAAGGGTTTCGAGTTGGAGAGTTCTCATTCCATCATTGAACCTGAGAAACAAAGGAAATGTACGGTTTGTTGCTTCACCTTGTCTTCAATGGAGCTTGGAAGAGTCCGTTGCATTTCACAGGGCTTGAAGGCCCTCGCTGTACAACAAGCCACCAGAGGTACAATGGACCATCTAACAAGAAATCAACTAAGAAAAAACATCCTGTATGCCTCGAAGGATTTTTGAACGGTGCTCGTGGTGTTGGTGAGTTAGAGGAAACAAATACGCGAGATCTTCGGTTGCTTTCGTGGAAGCAACGTACAACTGGTTAGTGAAGATCGTACATAAAGCAAAAACGCCCGAATTCTTGATGTTCCGTGAGAGCAATAGCTGAGGCAGCTTGATGAAATTGATCGAATCGAGAACATTTTTCAGACAACCTTTCAAAAAAGCACATAATTACATTAATTTGTCTTATTTCGCGAGAACAGTCATCAATAGAGCTCGGGATTTGCATATTTTGCATATCTTTTATTATGCGGTATATCTTTGTATTTGAACGTTTTGAAGGTTTCTGAAGGGTATGCGGTGGTTTAAATTGAAATTAAAATTGCATATTTTTGCATATCTCGGTCATTTTGGGGATTTTTTCATATCTCGGTCATTTTGGGGATTTTTGCATTTTTTGGTCATTTTGGGGATTTTTGCATATTTTGCAGCATATTTTACCAGTTTTTTGCGTATTCTGGATTTTTTTTAAAAGTCAGAGCTGGAAGTTGACTGTTGTGCTGTTTCCGATTTGCTCGAAAAAAGCTCCCACTGGCGTGGAACAACTGGAAAAGCCGTCAAGGATAAACTGGAGGGGGTCCTATCGAAAAATCCAGGGTGGTCTTCAGTGGTTCAAATCGCGAAAATTCTCAAAGGAGAAGACAGCTCATGGGACTCTCCCTACCCTCCAAAAGAGATTTCCACTTTAAAATTTTTGCCTATTGTATCTTGCGATGTAGAGAGATCGTTTTCTGCATTGAAAGAAATTTTAAGTGACAGGAGACACTGTTTTACACCTGATAATTTGGAGCGTGTAATTGTTGTCCAATATAATATGTAGTTCATCTTTACATTTTATACCTACTTCGTATAAATGTATAAAAGTAAATAAAAAATGTATAACTGATTTTTTGAATTGCTTGTTTACTTTACCTGATGCTTCATAACTTTTTCTAGGAGAAAAAAGGACTAAAAAATGTAATAATATGGAACATCCTTTCTTAAAATACTGAAATTCCAAAGTCGTATGCAGTTTTAAGGGCAAATGCATATTTTGCATATTTTTCCAGTTTCCGGTGCATATTTTCAGGAAATTTTCGTGCATATTTTCCGAGCTCTAGTCATCAATATCCAGTGTGTCGAGCGATAAGCTAGACCTGGAGCCTTCCTAGAATTCGACCCCTGCATGGCAGAAAATCAATCACAATACAATAGAGATCGCAAATCAGAGAGATCTCACCGTAATTACTCCTCCTTTACACAGACATAGAGAACCGGTATTAATACTGCCGTGTGAAGGAAGAACGACTCAACTCGAAAATGGGGTTTTTACGTATCCCCTCTAATTTTCCCCCCACCTTTCTGATGAACGAGTCAAAATTTCGAAATTCACCCCGGAAGGGGTTGAAATCGTTAGGGGTGTAATTTGAAAATTGCCTAATTTTAAGCAAAAACGTCTCAACTCCATGCTTTTTAGGAAAAACATCTCAACTCCTCGATTAAAACACCCTAACTCGCTAGATTTGCTATTTATTTGTGGAGAAAAAAAGACTCAACTTGCTGTTAAGTTGTTTTTGTTGGCTTCAATATCGGGTTGAAGCGTCGCGTATGGTTGTCAATATTTGACTTAGGGATGGGTATCGATACTCGATATTTCAAAATATCGATACTTTTGTACCGATACTCGATATTTTAGTATCGATACTGCACTATCCGATATTTTTGGATATCGATACTTCGGATCCGATATTTCTAAATATCGAATATCGATACTGTTCTCGCTGAAAATTCAACATAATGGCTAAAAAATGAAGAAGATAGAGAGGCTTTTGGGTCATTACTCTTTGGTTGCACAAATAACGTTTATATCATGGGAAAAATCACTCTGCTTGGACTCTTAATAGTAAAAATTGAATAAAAGTTGTTGAAAAATTTTCTTGAGAAAATTGGATGATATTGATAGTTTGTGACACTAAAGTATCGATACTCGATATTCTAAAATATCGATACTCGGATACGATACAGTATCGATACAAAATATCGATACTTCTATAACGATACCCATCCCTAATTTGACTCAAATGACACGAATCGATTGAAGGTACGCGTGTGAAGAGGAATAATTGTAACAGTCGATTGAGTTGAACAACATAATGTGTTCATATTATGAGGTCTGAAAAAAATATGGGGTCATGGGAGTGATCTGGAGTGAATTTATGGCGAGTTTTCCAGAAAAACTTCGAAGCTGATTTCTGGGATTTCGAAAATTTTGAGTTGAGTCGTTCTTCCTTCACACGGCAGAATAGGTCATTATCGATATATTTACCGATAATATCGCGACTTGTTTTCAACAAGTAAAAATTAAATATTAAAATTATTAGATGAGAAGGGTCGCCTGTACCTGTAAAAACAACGTAATTTCATTCCAAATTTGGCAGGTACCTACTCGATGGCTTGATTTCAGCTCAAACATGATTGTGTACATGAAACATGGTTGTGTACCTACAGTGAGCTCAAGGCTCAATTATTTGATTTGAGCCAAAAGTAATGAAGGCCCGTCTAGATCAAACTACCAACTATACGAAGTGAAGCAGGTTTTCACAACAGTCATTTTCAATTTTGAAGGCCCATGTCTACAGTATACCCCTGTCAATTTATAAATATAAAATTACAATGGCGAACGTAACGTTTCAGTTCACCTACTTACTTACTTCGACAAGTTTTTACAAGTAGATCTTTCGATATATAGGAGGTATCGATATCTCATAGACGATATATCATTTTATCAATATATCAATACATTTTATTCGATTTGCCATCTCTAACTGGTAGTCGAACTCCTTCAAGTGATAACTCGGTTATCCCCTTCTCCTTCACTATTACCAGATTTCAGCACCAAATTTTCGAACTAAGAAGAACTGATTTAGTGAAGAAGGGAAAATTCAGGCACACAATACACAGTGACGTATAATATAGCCTTTATTTGATTTTAATATATTCATATTATTTATTTCTTCGAAGTACAAAAGATATCTTTCTTGAAAATAGGGATGGCAACGATACATCGATATATGAAATATATCGATATAATATATGTATTTATATTATAAATACATCGATACATCAAACGTAATAATATTACGTTTGATGTATCGATGTATTTATAATATAAATTCATTTCAATATTTAATTTTTACTAAAAAAAAAAAAAAATTTTTTACTTGAAAACAAGTTGCGATATATCGTTAGATATATCGATATTGACCGATAATATCGGTTCTCTATATCGATATTATCGATATAGAGAACCGATATTATCGGTCAATATCGATATATCTAACGATATATCGCAACTTGTTTTCAAGTAAAAAATTTTTTTTTTTTTTAGTAAAAATTAAATATTGAAATGAATGGACGAGAAGGGACGCCTGTACTTGTAAAAACATCAAGTAATTTTATTTCAAATTTTGTAGGTACCTACTGATGGGTTGATTTCAGACTGTTGACTTCAGCTCAGACATGATTGTGTACATAGTACTCACCTACAGAGGCTCTCAAGGCTCAAATACTTGACTTGAGCCAAAATTAATGGAGGCTCGTCCAGCTTAAAACTACCTACAATACGAAGTGAAGCAGGTTTTCACAACAATTATTTCATTATTTGAAGGATCATGATCGTCCACAGTACCTATACCCCTGTCAATTTATAAATTAATTCAACATTGCAATGACATTTTTGCACTTTTTTCCAGTTTTTAAACAATGAATTTTGATCATTCATACCCAGTAACTTCTGAAAGTACGGTAATACGTATTTCATACGGTTTCTCCAAATAGATCTTCCGATATGTCGAGTATATCGATAATATTTCCTCCAAAATGATGTTAGTAACTTTACTATTCACCTACCTACTTACTTCTTCAAGTTTTTCCAAGTAGATACTCCGATATGTCCATAAATGTCATCCTAAATTATTTTTATATTGTTTTAAAACTATTAAATTCACCGACCTACTACACAGGTGACATTTTGAAGTAGATCTTCCGATACGTCGAAAAATCGATATATTTTCTCCGATATATCGAAATATCGATATATTTTCTCCGATATATCGAAATATCGATATATTTTCTCCGATATATCGAAGGTATCGATATATCATTGACGATATATCGTTTGATCGATATATCGATATATTTCATTCGATATGCCATCCCTACTTGAAAAAGAACAAGGAACAGATTTTATGTAATCATACAAAATACGACGATCTCGCTGATGGTGTTGGAAGTGTCTGTTTCTGCTGGACGAGTCAAGGAGATGAAATCTGTAGGCATCTGTGAGGTCAACGAATTTGGTAACTAAACAACCTGTTCATTATTACATTACATTTTCTTTACAAAAATATTGGCTGTTAATGTGGCTACGTTTTATTCTTCAGGATAATTTCTTAATCGTGGTGATTTCGATGGTGTCTCATGAGAGAATTTGTTGCAAGCATCTTGAATTGGAGAATTTATCATGAATGAAAATAAATTCAATGACAAATTAGTAGTGGCAACGTTGACAGCCTGTAATGCATTTTTGACCGACTTCAAAACCTCCACAGGCGTGAAGGAGGAGGTACTCCATTCGGTGTGTCATGGAACGACGGCTACTATTATTATTATTTGTATGTATGGGGGTCTCAGTCGGTCGCCGTTCGTTCCTCGTTCCGGGTCAGTATTTCACGAAATTGAAGACGCAAAAACTTGAAAAATTGTATCTAAATTTGGAATTTTAAAGGATTTCAGAAATTCATTAGTGCACGGCCCTAGGGAATTGAAAAACTGAAAGATTGCCGCTGGAATCATCAAAATCGAACAATAATTGCCAGAGAAATATGGGAAAACCCGTTTATTCAGTAGTTTTCCCCATTTATCTTTTGCAATTATAGTTCGATTTCGATGATTCCAGCGGCAATATTTCAGTTTCTCAATTGCCTAGAGCCGTGCACTAATGAATGTCTAAAATCCTTTAAAATTTCAAATTTAGGTACAATTTTTCAAAGTTTTTGCGCCTTCAATTTTGCTAAATACTAAAAAGAAACGGCACCCGACTGAGACCCCATTAATTGTGCAATATAAATCGTTAGATTCTATCCTCATTATGTCACACATACCAAAGGAAGCCACCGTAAAATATTATATTATTTTTCACAAAGTCCCGAGGGGAAAACTATATCAGATAGATTCTATTCAAGTTCGTGAATCACCTTGGGAATTAGACATCCACATTGAGGATCAGGTTGAATGAAACAAAATCTGTTCATGTCGGTGTAATAGATTTTCCTACGTGGCCGATGGATTGGATTTTTATGAAAATATAACGATTACTTGTCCCTGCACTTTATGACTAGGATAGTTGGATCCACTTACCGTGGTGAAGATCTATGGTTCTCGTCTGCTGGGTGTGGTGTCGGAGTCGTTGACTAGGTGTTCCTTGGAATCACCGAAAAATGGTCTCCCGTTTCACCTAGACCTTCGTGGGGTAAGTATGTTCCCCTTAGTTTGTGAATTATTGAACTTAGTTATTGCTTTCTTTCAATGTTAACTATTTGTCTTTTGTTTCAGGTATTCTTCGAGAATTGGACTTCTTCAGGTAAGTAAACTATCCTTAGAATAAACCCTGATTGATCTACGCAGTTCAGCAAGACTCGAATAAGGTAAGTTGATTCTATTTTCCTAGTTATATCTGCATTTGTTTTACCAAGCACCAGGAAATTGATCAGGTAAGTCAGAATATAAACTACAAGGTTTAAATTACCGAACGAGAATTGTCTATTTTAACACCTTCAGTGCGGATGACCGGTCGACCGGTCATCCCTGCATACCTGCCATACGGATGACCCGTCGACCGGTCATACCTAGCATTTCAACTCTCTTTGCGGAGAGGGCCTGGTACCTCCCCTTTTTGATATATTCCATTTTTTGATTTTTTTCGTCTTCAGTATGAGTTCAACTGTCTAAAACATTGTTTTGTTTTTGATGCCGAACTTTAATACGAATTTTTCGTTCAAATTCACCAATATTGGATTTCAAGCTCGAAAAATGTTCAGTACGGCAGGGTTGCACGACTTTGGGACCCGCATTGAAGGTGTTAAGTGTAGACACAATGGTAACGTATTTTGTAAATAAAAGTGTACTTTGTACAATAATAAAATCTTAATAAAATGTCAAAATGAGTATGTTATTTCTACTCCTAAGAGATCTGTGAATATAACGAAAGAATGAGGGAATAAGATACCCTTTACTGCTGAGGGCCCAGACGGGGTACCTCCAAACAATGGCCTCGATAAAGAAGAATATATGTTTGTAGCTTTCACAACGATTAATAACTAGAAAAGGAACAATACCTAGGAGGAGTTTATATGTATAATTTGATTTTACTAAAGAAAGAATTAAAGATTTACAATCTATACCAGTATAAGCGGGGGTTGAAGCATGGCGTCATTTAGTAGTCCGTTGGAATGCGAAGGTCCTCAAATCCTTCGTTGTGAGCTCAATCGGTAGGGCGTAACGTGATCCAATTGACTCAGGTAACGGGGTCGAGTTGCCAGGATGTACAAATGTTCATAAAAAGGTGGGCTCTAATGTTCTTCAACAAAGTCTCTATCACTATTAACTTTCACTGTTACTGATCACTGCTCCGACACAGCTTCGGATCACAGTATCATGGGTGTGTGGGCTCTAAATTTGCAAAGGGTTGTTGTGAGGCGCTCGATCAAGACACGACTGACTCCGTGGGGTGGCGTTGCAACGGTCGTTCGCCCCTCCCCATCTGCTCCCCCACTCCACTAGTGCCTTGTCCCCTTCCGTCCGGTGCTGCCACCTACCCGGCCCTTGGTTTCCTCTTCCTCCATACTTTGCGGGTTGTATGGAGCCCCTTTTTCGGCTTATCGGCCGATGTGCTGGATTCGTCCACTGATTCATCCAGGGAGTGGGTGGATGCTGTACGAGCCGTCAACTTGGGTGGCGGCTCATTACATCGGCTTTACCAACCGCAAGCTTGAATATATTCCAGTTCATCTAAACGGCAAGACTGAACCATACGCCAACCAAGTATCTTGGAGTCGCCCTAGATGCTAAATTGACATGGGAATCTCTCGTTAAGAAAAAGAAGGCAGAACTGGGGCTCAAATTCAGGAAAATGTACTGGTTGATGGGTCGACATTCCAAAATGTCGATCCAGAATAAATTAACTTTGTACAACCAAGTCCTTAAGCCTGCCTGGACTTATGGAGTGCAGTTGTGGGGCTGCACTTCTCAAAGTAACCGAGATAATAATACAGCGGTTTCAAAACAATGTGCTGTGATGTCGCGTCAATGCGTACCGGTACACCAGAAATGTTCGACTGTACACAGAACGTCGCATTCCAACCATAAACGAAGTCATCAAGAAGCAAGCCACAGCCCATCGCAAGAGACTACAATCTAGGGATGGGTATCGATACTCGATATTTCAAAATATCGATACTTTCGTTCCGATACTCGATATTTTAGTATCGATACTGCACTATCCGATATTTTTGGATATCGATACTAAGGATCCGATATTTCTAAATATCGAATATCGCTACAGTTCACGCGAAAAATTCACTATGAAGGCTAGAAAATGAAGGAGGTAGAGCGGCTTTAGAGTCATTACTCTTTGGTTGCACAAATAACGATATTATCTTGGAGAAAATCACTCTGCTTCGACTCTTGATGAATAAAAAATAAATAAATAAAAAAATACATAAAAAATGAATAAAAAATTATTTTTCTTGAAAATATTGGATAATATTATTATGTGTAGTATTAGTATTATGGATAATATTATCTTGATGAATAAAAAATAAATAAATAAAAAAATACATAGAAAATGAATAAAAAAATATTTTTTTTGAAAATATTGGGTAATATTATTATCTAAATTAAAAATAAATAAATAAAAAAATACATAAAAAATAATAAAAAAATTATTTTTCTTGAAAATATTGGATAATATTATTATGTGTAGTATTATTATTATGGATAATATTATCTTGATGAATAAAAAATAAATAAATAAAAAAATACATAAAATATGAATAAAATTTTTTTTTTTATTTATTTATTTTTTATTCATCAAGAGTCAAAGCAGAGTGATTTTCTCCAAGATAATAACGTTATTTGTGCAACCAAAGAGTAATGACTCTAAAGCCGCTCTACCTTCTTCATTTTCATGTTCATATTATTAATACGAACTATCTTAATATTGTTAAGATAGTTTGTGACACTAAAGTATCGATACTCGATATTTTAAAACATCGATACCTACTCATGCCCAACGATACTTGAAATATCGATACTCGGGTACGATACAGTATCGATACAAAATATCGATACTTTTATAACGATACCCAACCCTACTACAATCGCACGTCAGTGAAGATGCAGTACAGTTGCTCGACGTTGACGACCTATTTAGACGCCTCGAGTGGAAATAAACCCTGTGGAAGTAAACTATACTCTTGCCTTTATTTAAAGAGCTCTGGGATTTTTGAAGGCCCTGAAGGTTCGGCATCACTGCAAGAATCCGAGCCCCAGTGGAAGGTCGAGGTATACCTGCGCGACCCCTCCGCCCGTGAACCCCCCCAACCCCCCAACAGTTTACCCTCTTCTGCAAATGCACACTTGATTCACAAATTATTTCGATCATCCCATCACCAAAATCGTGATCAGCGAGAAAAATTGAACATATCGAGTATAAACTCGAGGCAGGTACGATTAAAACTCAGCAGCCCTCTCCCGGCCAATCCACCCAAACGAATTACGCCCTCTTCGCCGAATTACAGGAAATTTGGACTCATTTTCATCAGAATAATTAGTACGTTACGAATTTAAATTACAAAAAATGTTCACCGAACGATAAATAATTAAATTGTATGTTGATAGAAGAGGAAGAAGGAAGAGGGATGATGGGTTTTGACCGCGAAGGGTTGTGGGTTGAGACCCCAAGGTGAGCACCTTGCAACGTTGCCACCTCTTGGCAGGGAAGGGGTTTTGGAACCCTCGGTCCAGAGCTCTTTAAATAAAGGCAAGAGTATAGACGGTTCGGGCGCGTCGAATGAAGCTCTAGCTTTCAAATGAAGAGAGACTTAGTGAAGTATCTGAGTAGGTACTTAGTTCTTGTAATTTAATCATGCATTTATATCAAACGAATGTTGCTAATAAGTATAACTTGGTGCAATTTTATGGGGAAAACAAAAAAAAAACCTTGTATTGAACCAGAGAAGCGCCAAATAGCAAGACTACCAACAAAAGACCTTCTTGAGAAAGATTCACTTTCGTGCGAATTGATTCTTCAATCTAGTCGAGGGAAAAAAGAAATCCTAATAATAGAAAAAACCAAAGGTTTTCTCTTTTTTCGAGTAGGTCCTCCACTTCCCAGTGCGGCACGTCTCGTCCCAGCGCTCCAGTTCGCACTGCTCCACCGTCTTGTTTTCATCCTGGAAGGTTCCCGCTAAACTCTTTTTGAATAAAGTTCATCGACCCATCATCTGCCCCGAGGACTTGGTTAGCGCTGTTATCGACACTGTAAATAGGGTCTTCGGAAAAATCGCAGTTTCACGGTGGTGAACAGTTGAAGTTGGGTTTATGCCGACAAGACGGCTTATATCCATCCCGTTGTTTTCAATAAACACTTTTTGGTTTATTATTTTCAATAATAAGCCTTTGGAATCGAGCAAGAAAAAAAATTTTTAACCACCCCTCAAAATTTGATGTTTTACGTTTCAAGATACGTAGAATCCGAAAATCGAATAAAAAAAATTTCCGTCCGTCCGCCGTACGCGGCACTTTTCTTAGCAACACTGGACCGATTTGGTTCAAATTTGGTATATGGGCTCCATTTGGGGTCTAGTTGTGCCGCGAAGCGTTTGGTTGATGTCAGTCACTTCTAAGGGGTGAAAATTAAGGGTTGAAATTTTCAGGAGTGCCCTAGCTCGAAAACTGTCGAAATAAAGGTATTGTTTTTCACCAATTTTAGATAGTATTGAATATTTAAAAAATTTTGAGACCACCTGGAGCTCTGTAGGACAAAACGTTCGCTCCCTACGAGAACTTAAGGGTTTTCCTTCGATAAAACAGGATCACGAGTGTGAATCACAAAAGAGGTCGAATCTCCGTTCAAATTTTATCTGACTAAAATGCGATCGCTGTTCATTTCTTCGATTTGTATTCAGTTTTGCCTTCTGCGTAACCAGTAATCATATTTCCATAATATGGAAGCTTCATATCATGAAGCTTTCTATTTTTCGAATCGAGTGTGAAGCGTTTAGTTCTTTCTAATAAAGCAGCAAATCATTGCTCAAAGGTTTATTATTTTCTGTATAGATCACCCTTCTGTATAGATCACTGGTTCTCCATCAATAGCACCTACCACCATCTGTATTCTCCCTTGACCTTCCCTCTCAAAGTTCAGCTTCCTGCGTTCAATAGGATTGAAAATGGATTCGGAGCTCACTCAGCTGATCAGTGCACTGCCAGGCGTCTCCAGCATTCGAGAAGATCTTCTTCACTCTTCAGATCACTGATCAGCTGAGTGAGCTCCGAAGCCATTTTCAATCCTATGAACGCAGGAAGCTGAAATTTGAGAGGGAAGGTCAAGGGAGAATACAGATCTATACTGAAGGGTGATCTATACAGAAAATAATAAACCTTTGGGCAATGATTTGCAGCGTTTTTTTTTTCTTCAAAGTGCTCTTATCCACCATTTCCTGGTATATCTGTGGTTCATTTCCCAGCAAAGGGGCCTACAATGATACGAGGATCATCTACGGTGGTGAAACAGTAAAAATGAAGTATTATTCAGTTTTCGTTAGAAATTCAACCCTCCATCCAGTACCTACCGAGCGAAACTTACTTCATCCATGGACAACCATAACATCGAGGAGTTATAGACCAGCTGCTCCCTACGCGGCGCCACCCCTCGTTATGTTACAATATTTATTCTACCCTGCTCTTCATCCGAGATGTTTCTGCCTCTCGATATTTTACTTTTGTTCTTTTATGTAAATTCAATCAAAGTCTAAAAGTGCTGATTTTTCATTCACTTGTCTTCTACATCCAATCGAAGGTATGTAGACTATAGATATTTCTCCAGCTCTGAAACAGAGGAACTAGAAGACAAATCGCCTGTTGGCCCGTTGATACCTACAAATTTCATCGATTGACTCAACTTTGTGCCCAAAGTTTGCATTTCACTTTTTTGTTTGAGCCGTCTTGTACACTTGGCCTTGACTGAGGCACCCACTGGATCCCGCCCTGGTAGGTTCGCAAATATCTAGGTCACATCCGAACTGCAGTTTTTTCAGCGTACCGAAAGTGATGTGGAGTAGTGGACAACTCTTTAGGGGTCCAATTTTCAAGTAAAAACGTTTGGTTCAAACTTAAATTGATTTTTTCTATGTTATTCAACCATGTTTTATTTTGAATCAGAAAGTACCATCAAAACATCGTTATCCGAGAGTTGTGGGTGCCTTGCTAAACCGATTACGATGAAATTTCCCGTGGTTGTGGGAGTTGGGGTTTAGATGGTCCCCAATGAAAATCATCGCCCCGTGATCTATAGTTGCATCTGTGCATGCGCAAACGTGGAAACCTTGTAACGGCCATACATTCTTCATTTTACACCCAAATGTTATGAAATTTTGAGAGATTCTGCAAATTGACATGTAGATGGTCCCCTATGAAAATCATTGTCTCCGGATCTATAGTACTCTCTGCGCATGCGTGACAACCTTGTAACAGCCATAAGATCTACATTTTGGTTAATTATTTTCAATAATGAACCTTTGGAATCGACCAAGAAAAAAATGTTTAACCTACCCTCAAAATGTGTTGGTTTACGTATCAATTCATTCATGCCGCATGAATCAATTCGCTGCAAATTATTACACAAAGGTTTATTAGTTTTCTATGTAGATCACTCGTCTGCAAAGAACACGGCTTTGCCATTGTTACCACCAACCAACATGAAGAAAAACAGCGATCGCATTCCGGTCAGCTAAAATTTGAACTGAGATTAGGCCTCTTTTGCGATTTATTTATTTATTTTTACTCGTGTTTCTGATTTATCGTAACTCCTAAAGTTCTCGTAGGGAGCGAGCGGTTTGTCCTACAGGGCTCCGCGTGGTCTCAAAAAGTTCTAAAAATTCTATACTATCTTAAATTGTTGGAAAAACAATACCTGTATACCAAAATATTTTGAGTTAGGGCGTTTTCAAAATTTCAACTCTTATTTTCCATACCTTAGAAGTGACGTACATCAACCAAAATCTTCGGGGCACAACTAGACCCCAGATGGAGCCTACATACCAAATTTCATCAAAATCGGTCTATCAATACGCGTACGGCGGACGGACGCCCAAATTTTTATTCGATTTTTGGATTTTACGTACCTTGAAACGTAAACCAACAAATTTTGAGGGGGGGGGGATATAAAAAATGTTTTTTCGTGGTCTATTCCAAAGGTTCATTATTGAAAATAATAAACCAAAATTTTTGGGACCGACGACACATCAGGTTGACAACCGAGATAATTTTTGGGTGTTGTTCAGTCGGAATCTTTGAGATCCTTATTCGTTGCCTCCTGGGCCTCTTCTGGCATCCAACCGATAGGCATTGATGCTGCGTCCATGAATACTTTACTTACCATGTAATAGGTAGTAATCACCTACAATGGATGGCATGTCCGAGGTCTACAACTCCCCTGTTTTAAATACTTCCCTGTTCTTCACGCATTACGCAGGTACTCTGTCTGAGTACAAGGTACTTAGAGATTGATGGTTTGAGATTAACTACTATGCATCGGATCATCTATACAATCGGATTATGGGTTACGAGGACGCCATGTGCCACACCCACTTGGCAGAAGTTTTTCCTTTTTACCTGCTATAGCTACAAATCTTTATTTCCCAACAGTTATGGTTGCATCTTTAGATACCTGAGAAAGGGAGCCCTGAGGAAGGTGATAAATTTGCCGAAAGCTCGGCAAAGGCAGAGGATTCTCTATTATAAATTTATCAAAAATTAAAGGCCTCAAAAGTCGGGTGATGACATCCGATGATGTGTTCAACTCATATTTACGACTTTTGTGTCCGAACAATTGTGTTGAAAAAAAAGTGCCAAATGGGTGTGGCACATAGCTTCCTCGGATCCATAACCCGATTGTATAGATGATCCGATGCATAGCAGCTAACCTCAAAGCATCAATCTCTATCTTGTACTATCCTCATAGAGGACCATCTACACGCCCCAAACCCCACAATCCCTGAAAATTTCATCGAAATCGGACAATAACCTCGTAAAGTTATGGTCGTTACAAGGATTTCATGATAGACACAAAGACAGACAGACACGGAACCAAAATTGCTCAGGAAGGTTTAAAACGTAAAACTCGAGTGAAAATTTTGATTTTTGAGAACTTTTTTTTCAACCGTGAAAAGTGAAAAAAAAGCTTCCGCTACCTTGGTAGACTCGGAAGCAAATAATTAGTTTTTAGCGCTTTTTGGTTTATAATTTTTAATAATGAACCTTTGGAATCAACCAAAAAAAAAAAAAAAACGTCTGCCAAGTGGGTGTGGCACATAGCTTCCTCGTATCCATAACCCGATTGTATAGATGATCCGATGCATAGTAGTTAGTCTCAAAACACCAATCTCTAAGTACCTTTCACTACCCTCATAGGGGACCATCTACACGTTAATCTGGACAATCCTAGAAAATTTCATCAAATTCGGATGAAAAATTAAGTGAGTAGATGTATGTGATTGGATCAAAAAAATACTTAGCCTCGGCTGGGTTTCGAACCAGCGACCTTAGGAGCTCAGATCAAGACCTTATCCTCTGAGCTTTCTCACAGGAGACCATCCCTCTATGAATGAATCCCTCAATGAAAAACAATTCTCTGTGATTGTCATAGGGGACCATCTAAACACTACTCTGTAACATCCCTGAAAATTTCATTGAAATCGGATGGAAAATGTAGAAATTATGGCCGTTACAAGGAAATTCACGTTTGCGCATGCGCAGTCGCTTCTATCAGTCCGAGGATGATGATTTTCATAGGGGACCGTCTAGGACCCAACCCGCACATTCCCTGAAAATTTCATCGAAATCGGACAATAACTTCGTATAGTCATGCGCGTTACAAGGAATTCAGGACAGACACACAGACAGGCAGACAGACACGGAACCAAAATTGTTCAGAAAGGTCTAAAACGCATAACGCGAGTGAAAATTTTGATTTTGGAGAACTTTTTTTTCGTCCTTGAAAAGTGAAAACAAAGCTTCCGCTACCTTGGTAGACTCGGAAGCAAAAATGCTAACCCTATCTCAAAATTTGTAGGTTTTATGTTTATTTGCTGGTTTACGTTTCAAGGTACGTGGAATCCGAAAATCGAATAAAAATTTTGCCGTCCGTCCGCCGTACGCGGCACCTCAGTTAGCATTGACCGATTTTAATGAAATTTGGTATGTGGGCTCCATTTGGGGTCTAGTTGTGCCGCGAAGCTTTTGGTTGATGTAGGTCACTTCTAAGGGGTGAAAATTAAGGGTTGAAATTTTCAAGAGTGCCCTAGCTCGAAAACTCTCGAAATAAAGGTATCGTTTTTTCACCAATTTTAAATACTATTGAATTTTTAAAAATTTTTGAGACCACCCGGAGCTCTGTAGGACAAACCGTTCGGTCCCTACGAGTAGTTGAAGGTTTTCCTTCGATAAAACAGAATCATGAGTGTGAATCGCAAGAGAAGTCTAATCTCCATTCAAATTTTATCGGACTAAAATGCGATCGCTGTTCATTTCTTCGATTTGTATACAGTTTTGCCTTCTGCGTAACCAGTAATCAAATTTCCATATGAAGCTTTCTATTTTTCCACTCGAGTGTGAAGCGTTTAGTTCTTTCTAATAAACTTGATTGTGAAGGTGTGAAGCCAGTATGGTGTGGTAGGTAGTACCTAGCTGGTAGGTATAAAAAAGTTGGTAGGTAAAAAAAATGTTGGTGGGTAAAAAACGCTGCAAATCATTGCTCAAAGGCTTCTTCACTCTTCAGATCACTGATCAGCTGAGTGAGCTCCGAAGCCATTTTCAATCCTATTGAATGGAAGTGCTCTTCCAGGCGTCTCCAGCATTCGAGAAGATCTTCTTCACTCTTCAGATCACTGATCAGCTGAGTGAGCTCCAAAGCCATTTTCAATCCTATTGAACGCAGGAAGCTGAAATTTGAGAGGGAAGGTCAAGGGAGAATACAGATGGTGGTAGGTGCTATTGATGGAGAACCAGTGATCTATACAGAAGGGTGATCTCTACAGAAAATAATAAACCTTTGAGCAATGATTTGCAGCGTTTTTACGTCTTTAGCAACTAGTGATCAAATTACCCAATGTTCCAAATTTAGTGTGAAGCGTTTATTGCTTCAAAATGAGCTTGATTGTGAAGGAAAATATGGTTGCTAGGTAGTGACAATGGCAAAGCTATGTTCTTTGCAGGCGAGTGATCTATGCAGAAAAATGACGAACCTTTGTGTAATAATGTGCAGCGTTTTCGCGTTTTTGGTCTATCTGCTCGTCGGTTCGAATTGAACTTTGAAGAGTTCGTCGCTCTTCAATGGAACGCGGAACCGTCTGGGGTGGGCTTGCTGATCCCGTGGTTACTTGGGCTGTCCGTCCAAATTGTTACGCAGGTTGCGTAACGAAGCAGCGCCCACGTAGCGTGACCCTGCCCCAGCTCGGAGTTATTCTTCCATTTTTCTTTGAAACGAGGTGACCGAATTCATTATGCGGAATCAGTGACACAGTTGGAGAATCCCACATGATCGCGTGAAATCGTCGATATCATCACGATTAGATAACCCCGCTCATCTCCAGATGGAATCTCTTTTTACTACCTAAGCATCTCTCATCTCATGGTGGTCTCAGCGGGTGGTCGTCATTCTTTACCTGAGATTCTTTCTTATCTGGATTCCTCAAAAAATGCCGTTTTAAATGATTAACAATCTTCTTTTATAACTATACGGGTGGCTAAATTAAGATTCCCATAGTCTGATTCTACAGTAGTCACGTGATGCCAAATGGGAACACTGGGCATGAACAGGTACTGTACGTTCATCCTCAATTTCATGCCATTCTGAAGGTATTTTCTCCTTGTTTTCTTCCTACTCGATTCAAGTAAGAGTATCACTAGAAATCAGTGGCTGCTCCTGTCCTGAACTCAGGGGGTGCACGGAGATCAGGAGAAGCTATGGAGAAGGGACAGAATAGGTGCTTTTCTCTGCCAAATAGAAATTTCAACGATATGTAAATGGGATAAATCATGGTAACTTTTCCATCTTAAAATTGCAAACGGTACTAAATACGTAGGTGCAATAGACACGAAAAATAATGTTCTCTAGTGGTTAACAGAAATTCTGAAATACTTAATCATCAAAGGTCTAAACCCAAGAAATGCATCTTTAGTATTATTGTTAATATTACTATGATCAGGAAGAAGGGGAAAAGATAACAAAGATATAAATGGAACAGAACTGGTTATATTGACTTCTCAAAGGAGACTGACTTCCCACTGGCTTGTCTAAAGGGTTATAGGTACATATTGTGGAGGGGTACAGGTATGAGAGAGAGTGGGGCGTTGTTGTTACCCCTCTTGTTCATCCCTTATCGCCTCCTCCTGTTTCTGGTACCACGTATGTCACGACATTTACCTAGACGAGGGTTTAGTATGTCAGTATTACGATACATCCATCTTATTGCAAAGCTGAAATGTGTAAGTATTTGCCCGTGACGATCCAAAACATCGTCCAACTCGGAAGAAAAATTAACGATGATTCGAGACAGAATGTACCTATTTTTGTTAACCGTTTTGGTTTTTTGCATCAGATTAAGATGATATGCACTGACGAGTTGTTGCATTATATTTTGACGACCCAATATACGCAAATCTACCAGAGCGTTTTTACGGGAGACAGCCAATGCGTTTTTTATGGGAGATCACTTATGCCGTCTTTAACCCAAGCCTCATTTCGGTTGGTGAACAAAGTAGGCAAGCGAAGCAATATAACTTGTTAGTCACTTCACACCCACAAAGCCAATCTACCTTCTTATAATAATATTATAAGAAGTCGAATATAATAATATATCGAATACATTAATTTTACTCTTGGCTAGGAACTTAGCCCTCCCCTGTCCATCGCACCCTTTTTAGGACGTCCCACAGTAAGACTTGGGCGTCCTTATGCGATCGATCTGGTGAAGTTGGACAACCAGTTAGACCAGTCTGAATCCAAATCCGCGATTAAAAACCATGGGTGTATGTCTGTTCGTGTGTGCGTATGTGTGTGTGACAAAATCTTGTGTCGTCTGCCCAGAACTTAGTTTTCAACCGATTTTCGTGATTCTTTTTTTGTTCGACGCGGAAAACTATCTAGTTGTACGCTGCAAATTATTACACAAAGGTTCATCATTTTTCTGCATAGATCACTCGCCTGCAAAGAACAAAGCTTTGCAATTGTAATTTTGCTTCCTTACTACCGAAGGTAGGGAAGCTTTGTATTCGTGAAAGAAGTGAAAAAAAATGTCCTCCAAAATCGAAATTTCTACTTGCTTTTTGCGTTTTAGAGCTTCCCGAACAATTTTGGTTCCGTGACTGTCTGTCTGTCGGTCTGTCTGTCTGTCTGTGGTCAATCCTTGTCCCGGGCAAAACTATACTAACCTGTGGTCCGATTTTGATGAAATTTTCAGGGATTGTGCGGGTTAGGTCCTAGACGGTCCCCTATCAATTTCAGCACCTTCGGACCAACAGGAGCGAGTGCGCATGCGCAAACGTGAATTTCCTGGAACCTCGGTTTCTCGGTTTCTAATGAACCGATTTTGCTCAAATTTGGAGGTTAGTTAGGGACTAACTTCTAAGAGACACCCTATAAGTTTCAATCAAATTGGTCAAGCAATAGCCGCTGCGCATGCGCGAACTTTAAATTTATTGTTACAACCAAAACTCCGCAACTATTCAACCAATTTCGATGAAATTTTCAGGGATTGTGTGGGTTAGGTCCTAGACGGTGGACCGCTAAATAAAATTCTACGTTGAAAATACAAATATCATACTACTCATGCCCACACTTACTTCCAGGTTCCCGTGTAAATTTCTTCTTTTATTGTGAGATCAAATGTTGTGGTCTGCAGGTCAATTAATGTTGAAACCAAATTGACCCCTCATCACAGTCTCTTTTGCATCTTTCTTTCTGTCATCGAGTTAGTGGTCCACAGGTCAGTTTTGAGATGAAAATTGGCACTTCGCGTTTTTTGAATGCGCCGAACTAGGATTTTACAATGCGAATTTACACTCCATTGATTTATTTTATACCTACACTCTTTCGTTCTTTTATTTCAGTGGTTTATATACCACAACTATTTACAACACTATTATAAACATTAATACCTGCAACCCTATCCCGCATATTATCGCCAATATTTTGGTATTCAATAACTCTTTGAATCATAATTTTTTCGCCAACTGATTCTATACGTCCATGTTACAATGAGTGAGGAAGCTATACTGCCCACCCAACTTGGCAGACGTTTTTTCTCTTTTTTCCAACTCCCCTCGTAGAGAAAAGGTCTATCTGAGAGGGGGCACGCCATAAATAAATCAATAAATAAATCAAATATTATAGGGGAGGACGCCCAGGACTCACCCGACGCCGGCCCTGGGGATGAGGGAAGATGAGGAAGGTGGGGGTGGGAGAGAGGGATGAAGGGAAGTGCCTCTATAAAATGTCCACCAGTTGAGCAACCATTGGTAATACCTACCTACTACTCATATCTACTTCACATTCAAGTTTGGTTGGAAGAAATAAACGCTTCACGCTCAAAATGAAGGTTGAGATTGCATTAATTATTAGGAAATGTGATTACTTGTTGCTGAGGACGCCAAACTGAGTACAACTCGAAGAAACGAAAGCGATCGCATTTTGGTCAGCTAAATTTTCAACGGAGATTTGCAATTTACACTCGTGGTTCTAATTTATCGTAAATCCAGCCCTTAAGTACCTACTTGTCGAGCGAATGGTTTGTCCTACAGAGCTCTGGGTCGTCTCAATCGATTTTTAAAATTTAATTCCAATTTCAAATTAGTGAAAAAACAATACCTTTATTTCGAGAGTTTGCGAGCTAGGGAACTTTCGAAAATTACAACCTCCATTTTCTACCCGTTAGAACCAAAAGCTTCGGAGCACAACTAGACCCCAAATGGAGCCAAGTACCAAATCGTCGGTGAAGCGGCAATATGCAATAACTCAATTTTTTACCAAATTGAGTTATACATCAATCTTGATTCAAAATTTCCCGCCCGATCCATTGGTGAAGTCAGATTGTCGAAAAATGTACTTGTTTCGGCGTTATTGACAGCATTGCCAACATGAGATAATTCATTTTGAAAAGCAACATGTGATAACTCAGCGGTTTTGAATGAAGAAAGCGTAGGATCATGGTCGATCCGGTAAGTTTCCTTGTTTTTGCAAACAATTTGCGAATGGTTTCTTTGTTTTTTGCTTGATAACTGTACACTAGGTTATCCTCAATTAGTAACGCTAAAAATCTCTTTGGAAGCATCAGCAATTGTTATTAAATCGCCGCTTGAAAACCACAGAGGCAGTTCCAATGGATTATAGCATGTTGTAAATATCGGGCTTTTTGAATTATAGAGAAATTTGAGTTTTGATAATTCCATTATTATCCAATGGGACGTCTTCTGGAATGCATCCATTACTAAACAATATGTTTAGGAACTTTCTTCTTTATCTTGTCTGTCAATGCGTCGATCCAAATCCAAGAAATTTTCGTTCCTTACTCTATTACTTAAACATGTTAGTGACTCATTCTGTTTTCTATGCATAGATGTTTACCTATCTCCTACCTTATTATAATGTTGTCAGGACCCCCACTTGGAATCTGTCTGCAATCCAAGTTCTATTCAAGGGGTATATTGCTGATAGTTATTCTTTTAATAATAATATGTTTATATAGTGACCTAATTTCGATTGGAATCAAGTTTTGATCTTTTTCATTTTTATCTGTTTTGGTTCATTATTTTCAATAATGAACCTTTGGAATCGACCAAGAAAATTTTTTTTTAACGCCCCCTGAAAATTTGATGGTTTACGTTTCAAGGTACGTAGAATAAAAAAATCGAATAAAAATTTGGCCGTCCGTCCGCCGTACGCGGCACTTTTGCCACTTAGCATTCACCGATTTTGATGAAATTTGGTATGTAGGCTCCATTTGGGGTCTAGTTGTGCCCCGAAGATTTTGGTTGATGTAGGTTACTTCTATTGTTTTTCCTTCAATTTCAGATTCTATAGAATTTTTAGAATTTTTTGAGACCACACGGATCTCTGTAGGACAAACCGTTCGCTCCCTACGAGAATTTAAGGGTTTGACGTACGATAAATCAGAAACACGAGTGTGAATCGCAAAATAGGCCTAATCTCCGTTCAAATTATAGCTAACCGAAATGCGATCGATGTTTTTCTTCATGTTGGATGGTTGGTGGCTTTGCAGACCAGTGATCTATACAGGTAAATAAAAAATAATAAACCATTGTGTAATTATTTGCAGCGTTCTTTGATTTTATTTGGTCCTCTGGTTTGAAAATATTTTTATTGTACCATACTATTTCGGCTAAACAAAAAATATGACACATCGGAAAAATGTTGAATTTTAAAAAATTGTAAACTAGGTAGGTACTTAAGTAGGTAACTACCCAATGAACAAAAAATATTATAAATGAAAAACTAACCCTGAAAACGTTCACTAATGCGATTATTAATTTGCTATAACTAAATATCCTCATTGGTAACATGCGATAACTCTTGCCCGATGGGGACTGTAACTAGCTATAACTCAGAGTGAAATGAGGTAACTTGCTATAACTCACGTAACTTTTTAATTAATTGAAAATATATGGTAAAATCCGTCAGAATTGATGAAATGGGGCTAATTGTTGATGGAATTGTCAAAAGTTTTTGTTTCGAGGAAGTAGTATCGAATTTAGACAGTTTTTTGTGTCTCCTGAAAACTTGGGAAAATTGAGATAAAGAATGTTGCCGCTTCACCGACGAAATGTCATCCAAATCGGTCCTGCGAACCAAAGAAAGTGCTGTGCACGGCGGACGGACGGAAAACATTTTATTCGATTTTTGGATTCTACGTACCTTGATACGTAAACCAACAAATTGGTGGGGGGGGGGGTACATTTTTTCTTGGTTTTTATTATTTATTATTTCCAAGTGTTCATTTTTGGAAGAAAATAATAAACCAAAATGGGTTTTAGGTAAGGCCGGAGATTCCAACTCTGTCTCTTCTGATCGGATTATTTCAAATCATTATTTTGTCTTCTCCGAGCGATGAACATGTGTTGCGGCCTCAGTTACGTGAACTCACAGTTGGGTTTCTCTGTTTAGGGATTCAGTGGCGATTGGCTGGACGTCAGGTCTCAGTTGAATCCCAATTCTTGTTTGCAAAAGTTCCTCTTTCCATTGTGCGCCACCTCTGAGAGAACTGGGCGTAACTACCCTCGTCCCGTGACCAATGAAGACCATTAGTTGCACACTTGTACAGTCAGGCCAGCTTCTTCTTAGAGTATGCGGAATAGTGAATAATAGTCCAGCATCCAGTACCGTGATGTGGTCACAGAATGGGAAATTATTGTAGGTTGGAATTTTGTGTTTCTCAGTATCGGGTTCAGCACCGTCCAAAGTCCGTATACCTCAATTTTCAGCTCCAAAAACCGAAAACTTTGGAAGAAAGAAAGAAGTTGAGGCGAGTAAGAACTGAATGACGTCAAAGCTGAGCAATCTTTCCCTCACTCGTTTCCGACGATGGAAATTGTTCAAATCTGACGATGAAGTCTTCAAACAAATTCACAAAAGGTTTTACAGGCTCGAGAACTAGGTAGTTGTGGAGTCAAGATCAAGCTTTGCAACGGCATTCTTGACCCTAAGGTTGATCTAGTAGAGATCCTTGATTACCAACCGCTTATGTAAAAATTACGGCGCGGCTCCGTTGCGTGGCCGCATAGTTAATTATTCTGACGAAATGGTCAGTATTATGAAGAATTACCACCAGTTAGGGCTTCATTGAGCGAAGAATTTTCTATATGGTCAGGAAATCAAGATTGCCCTAATGATAACAGGCTGAAAACCCACAATATTATTCAAAAAGAGGAATCATTTTCAATAATTTATCTTTACATACATTATCTTGTCTATAATTCAACAAATTACTAAACTAAGAAAGTCAGAAATAAGTAAATAAGTAGAGTTGAAAATGTACTGTGAAAACATGATTTTCTTGATCGGAAAGCGATATTTAAAAGAGTTTAGAGAAGTTTTTACTATGATTGATTTTTATATTTCGGGTACCTATACAATTTAATAACCGAAAATTACGCTCAAATTGTCCAGAAACAATTTTCAAGATGAGCCTACGTTGTATAAACGTTGTTGTTGTTAGCTTCCTCTTTAATGAAGATCACAACTCAAAATCTACCCTCGCAGTATTAAAATTATTTCTATCCGTTGCAGAATAGCGCAGGTATAATTTGTGATCTACTTGGAAGTTTTCTATTTGTGAAATAATAGCAGCGTTTACCTTTTGGTGCAACGTGTATTTTTCGAATGAGGGAATTTTGTAAAAACGCGGCCTTATGGGAAATTTATCATGTGACGAGGATCTCTAGCAACAAGTGAAAACGTAACGAGTTAACAATTTAAATAAATTTTTAACTCGCGTAATTTGATGCCACAAGACTCCCCCTCACGAGTGGTAAAGTCCGAGTCTTCCACAACCAACCTGGTGCTTGCATTTCGGAAGTGCCTTGGTCAGGATATCTGCTTCCAACTCCTCGCTTGGTTTGTACAGCAGCTTGACGCTCCCCTCTTGAATAGCTTGTCGTATGAAGTGGTGTTTGATGTCGATGTGTTTTGATTTTGTTCCGATAACTGGGTTGATGGCTAGGTTTTGTGCCGCCTGGTTGTCGTTGAAAATCTCAATCACATCTTGTGTACGACCAACATCTCTTGAAAGTTGTTTCAGGTGGATGGCCTCTTTTGCAGCTTCGGTAATTGCCATGTACTCGGCCTCTTGCGTTGAAAGTGCAACTATCCGTTGTTCCCAGCTCACTGGTCCGCCGGCATACATAAAGCAATATCCAGTGTATGACCTGTAGTCAACACTACTGCCTGCCCAATCCGCATCAGCATAACCAAGGATTTCTTTGCTGTTCTTTTTGAAATGGAGGCTCAAATTCCTTGTACCATTTAAGTATCTGAGCACTCGCTTTGCTGCCTTCCAATGCTCATTCCCAAAACAGGAATTGTATTGGCTCAAGTAGCTTACAGCATAAGCGATGTCAGGACGTGTGGCAATGGCAAGGTACATTAACCCTCCGATTAAGCTTTGGTACGGAATGCTCTCATCGGTGGCTTGTCCCTTTTCGAGTTTTAGTCGAGCTTCAATTGGAGTAGATATCGGTTTTCTTTTCTCCATTCCGAATTTCTTCAGGAGTTCATTGAGGTATTTTGATTGGTTTATCGAATATCCGTTTTCTTCTTTCTTGAATTCAATTCCAAGACAATATTTGAGCTCGCCGATATCTCTCATCTTGAATGCTGACTTCAGTTCATCTTTAGCTTGGTCCATCAGTTTGTCCGTTTTAGCGGTCACGAGGAGGTCGTCTACGTACACTCCAACGATGACTCTTTCTCCCCCTCTCACGTGTATTTTTTACGTGTATTTTTCGAATGAGGGAATTTTGTAAAAACGCGGCCTTATGGGAAATTTATCATGTGACGAGGATCTCTAGCAACAAGTGAAAACGTAACGAGTTAACAATTTAAATAAATTTTTAACTCGCGTAATTTGATGCCACAAGACACTATCCCTCACCTTCGGAAGGAAAGCTATGGACCATAATAATTAACAATACATTATCAAGGAGATAATCTTAATAACTAAATCAGACCTTGATTAGAGGTGACGTAGAACTCGCATATTCACACAACTATATGTTCAAACATCCCCAATTAAACGGGGAAAAACAGGGCCATATTACGCAGTGCAAGGTCAAAATTAAATCCCAACAGGAACAATGATTTTATACTGATACTGAAATTCATATGAATGGATAATTCATAGTTTAAATTCTTCTTTCTATCGGGGTCCAGCCAAAATTCATTTTTTTTAAGTAGAAAATGACTGGCACCAAAATGATGTTGAAATTCCACAATTCGACGGTTTTCTTAACCCATTCAGTGCGGATGGCATCATATGATGCCATGGTGGTTTTCGTGCTGTGCGGGTGGCATCATATGATGCCATGCCTAACAATAAGAGCGCCCCCCTTCAAATTATTCCGACCGTTGGGTTGTCCGTTATGACCTGTCTCGCGTAATTGCAAGTCCTTCAGAAACAATCTGCGAGTCAAACATCAAACATGAAAATATCAAACATGAAAAATGAAATTTTTTTATCGAAGTGAAAATTTTCCGGCTGGGGCGTAACATCGCTCTTTTTTTCCCGCATCGAATGGGAATTTTGTAGAATTTTGATTTTGTAAATTTTATTTTTATAATTTTTTGGTATAATTTCAGGGATTGAGCGGAAGTGAAGAGTTACCAATATTCGTTTCTCCTGCAGATGGAAGGCTCAAAGTTTATAATGAAATCAAACGACCATTCCCAGTGAGTACAGCCTTCTTGTTGAACCTTCGCGCTCCGCTCGATGCTCGTGTGGAGTGAAGATGATTTAGATGATGTCTGACGACTCATGAAGGTTGGTTCCGACGATGGGAATCCACTTAGTACAGATCACGGTTGCGCTATTGTTGATACTCATATCTCTCTTTTTAATAAAAACGGAGTTGAGTAGAACGTTGTCCATTTCCACGAAAATAATGAGTTAATAATAATAATAATAGTTGAGTTAATAATAATAATGATAGTTGAGTTAATAATAATAATAATAGTTGAGTCGTAGAAATAGACAACGTTCTAATCAACTCCGTTTTTATTAAAATGGTTTTCCACAATCTCGTCGCGAGTGATTTTATTCGTATCTCTCTTTTTGTATTATTTAAAAAAAAAAGCTCGCTAAAATCAAACTAAACTACCGAAAATCTCGACAAGAAGTCCTTTAAAAACGCTGCAGTCATTGCCCAAAGGTTTATTATTTTCTGTATAGATCACCCTTCTGTATAGATCCCTCCCCACCAACCGTAGGTACCTACTACCTACTAGGGCATTTTTGAAATTTCAACCCCAACCACCAACCCAATGGAATTGAACAGCGATCGTATTTCAGTCAGATAAAATTTGAACTGAGATTAGACCTCTTTTGTGATTCACACTCATGATTCTGTTTTATCGAAGGAAAACGCTTAAGTACTCGTAGGGACCGAACGGTTTGTCCTGCAGAGCTCTGGGTGGTCTCAAAAGTTTTAAAAAATTCAATACTACTTGAAATTGGTGAAAAAATGATACCTTTATTTCGAGAGTTTTCGAGCTAGGGCACTCTTGAAAATTTCAACCCTTAGAAGTGATTGAAATCAACCGAAAGCTTCGCGGCACAACTAGACCCCAAATGGAGCCCATATACCAAATTTGAACCAAATCGGTCCAGTGTTGCTAAGAAAAGTTCCGCATACGGCGTACGGCGGACGGACGGAAAATTTTTTATTTTCGGATTCTACGTACCTTGAAACGTATAACATCAAATTTTGAGGGGGGTTAAAATTTTTTTTCTTGCTCGATTCCAAAGGCTTATTATTGAAAATTATAAACCAAAAAAGCTTCGCTGCGCTTAAAAAATGTCTGGGAAAATCAAAATTTCCAGCGGAATTTTACCATTTGGACTTAGAACATTTTTGTTCCCGTGTCTGTCTGTCATTTGGTACGTGTGTCCGTAATTCAAACTCGCACAATCCCTGAAATTTTCATAAAACTCGGGCGGTAACTTCGTATAGTTTTGCCTTTTACAAGGATTTGCGGAGATACAGACCGACAGATACGAAACCAAAATTGTCCAGGGGTCTAAAAGGAAAAAATTCGGGTAGAAAATTTAATTTTAGAGAACATTTTTTAAGCGCAGCGAAGCTTTTTTTCAAGGACTTTTTTAAAAATTCTTGTAAAGTGAAAATAATGCTTTCTTGGCAGACTTGGAAGCAAATGAGCCAAAATACATACGATTCTTTGCATAAAACTCAATTTTCTCAAAAAAGTTCCTTATACAACATTAAAACTTATTATACCATTGGAAAGATGGAATTTTATCCTATTGAGTCCCCGACGGTAGTGTTATTTATTACATGCACATACCTACTGGGGGAAAAAATTATATAATAAAATGCCATTCAGATTACAAGAAATGTCCCAAACCAAATTTATTACTTTCATCACAAATGTTTTGAAAAAAGAGGCTTTTTACTCTGTTGAGGAGTTTTTAGATTTTAATTTTGAAAATTTGACCTGCTAGCCATGTGATATTGATTCAACATGTTATTGACTTCATTTAGATTGATTAAATAATTTATTATGTTTATTACTTTACTAAATGTGGGCACGGTGTTAATGTATATCATTAGTAACTATTATAGTGTCTCAAGTTTATCCAGCAGAGGAATATACCGAGTACTCTTGCTTGCGATGATTCTTATTATTGCATGTGTAGTTTTGTAGTAAATCAATCTGTGATCTCTTTGCCGATGCTGTGATTTTATTTGACTGTGATAATGGGAATGTCTGTGATCGTGTTTAATTGTATATGTGTGTGTGATTAGTGTGTTGCGTGTTTTGAGCGTTGGACCGGGGTTCTTGGTCGGCCTGGGGGCGGCCCCCTTGGCGCTTTTATTGAGGTGTGCGGTTTGCTTCTACGGTAGACCGCACAGTTCGTAGGGCTACCTCTCCAGTAATGGATTGGTGGCCCCGGGAGCCGCCATGGTGGGTGGATCCGGGCCGGCCGGGACGCCCCGGCCGGCACGGTAGCGCCCCACACATACCTTATTCCTGGGAGTACCGATCACACTAGTTCCTATTACACTTAGTTCCTGTTCTTCATCGTTTTTTATAGTTGTAGCTCTTCATTGTTAACTTTTTTGCCTAATTATAATTGTTGTTGATGCCTTGCCCTACATGTTAGATTTAGATAGTAAGTTAAGTAGCAATATTTGTATCGACTTATACTATGTACATATATGTACCTACAGTATGAATAATAAAATATCAATATCAATATCAATACGGACATACAATTAGCCTGGTGATTGCAAAGAAAGTTATTTATTCTATTTCTTTGCTTGGTATCCTAGATTTTTCTCTGGTGGAGAGGGATAAATCGAACCAGTCCAAGTCGCATCAGAACAATATTTTCTGTAGTGGCTGCCCTGCATCCCTCTGCCTATTTAGGTTGCAATAAATCCAAATGGTCTTCGTGTTCACTGCAGTAAGCACTTGTCGAGATTTCCTGTAGATTCCCAGATTTTAGCGAGCATTCTTTCAAAAATATACAAAAAGAGTGACTTGAACATCGGTAGGTACATTGGATACTTACTTATTTGATTGTATCGTTTATTTGATTGATTTTTTGAACATTTACGTTTCGTAATGTAGTGCGTTTTTTTGACGCATGGCGTTCGGACGAAAATCCAACCTGAAATGGTTGTTTACTTTTTTAGGACGTCCCACAGTAAGACTTGGGCGTCCTTATGCGATCGATCTGGGGTGAAGGAGGACAACACTCAACAGAAAAAAAAATAATAACCACACAGTAATCCGTTTTAGACCATTCTGAATCCAAATCCGCGAAAAAAAACCATAGGTGTATGTCTATGTGTGTGTGTGTGTGTGTGTGTGTGTGTGTGTGTGTGTGTGTGTGTGTGTGTGTGTGTGTGTGTGTGACAAAATCTTGTGTCGTCTGCACAGGCCTTAGTTCTCAACCGATTTTCGTGGTTCTTTTTTCGTTTGACGCGGAATACTATCTAGTTGTGCACTACGGCGCCGCAATTTTGGATTTTGCTTTTTAAGAGGGGGAAAGGGGGGGTTAATGCTTTAAAAACGTGCGTTTGCGTGCATAATCTTGTAAACTCTGCCCAGGCCTCAATTTCCAACCGTTTTGTGTGTTTCTTTTTTTATTTGACTCTAATAACTTCCGAGTTGTACATGATTTTACCAGAGTACCAAATTTCGCATGGGGAGGGGGTGAGTGGGGGGATAATATTCATAAAATATCCGATTTTTCAATATTTCGGTTCCTTTACTGCTTACTAATTGTATCCAAGCTTTGAAATTTAGGAAAAATTCTCATTATACCTCCGGATTTTCATGAATTATTCTCTGTACCACCATGGAACTAATAGTGGTGCCACCATGGTGCCATGATGCCATAAACCGCATATTTCGTGTTTTTTTTTTTTTTTTTTTGTGTTTCACCTTGAATACGGATGTGAACTTCGACGGACTGCCTACCAAAACTAACAGATGAAAGTTCAATGTTACGACGTATTTCCGCTTTGGTGCCAGACTGGCATCATTGGCGGTGGTGGGGGGGGGGGGGATGAACTCGAATTCGCATGTTGGGTATCGTAGATCACGGATTTTAAAATGCTCTTCAGATTCGAGGCTCCCATGCCGCTAGAAATGTTGAGGTTGATAATGGTGGGGGGGGGGGGTCAGTATTTCTTGCCTAAAGTAATAAATAAATTACATTGAGTGAAACAGTTTTATCGCTTACCACCTGGTTAAACTGATCTAATGCTTATCCAATGGGACGTCCCCTGGAATGCATGCATTACTAAACAATATGTTTCTTACCTACTTTTTTCACTGTTAGTGTAACAATGGTCATCAGTTTTGCAAAGGCTCCCAAGAGTGGGGAATTAAGCTTACCCAGCTGAACTGAGAGAAGCTCAGATTGTATTTGGTGCCCAGTAGTTTGAGAGAGGCTCCCTGTGAAAATCCAGCCCTCGGAAACAGTAACACGGTTGTTCGGTAGTCTCTGACGTCACTCGTAAACCCTATTGAAGGGTTTTTGCAGTGAGGGTTGATTCAACAAGAGCGCAGTATCGAAAGTTTTGGATAGTGATGAAGATTGGAGACGGACTATCGTTTCTTACAAGACATCGAAGCGGGCAGTCCATCCAGATGTTGGGGACATTACGATGCAAGAGCCGCACTTCCTGCGGACGGACTGTCTCTTGCTGACGAGCTGGACGTGGCTGGGAAAATGAAAACGGGACTCGACAAGCCTCATGGGAGGATAAAAGGGAGAGAGGAAGAGTGATAGAGAGAAAGACGTAGAGACGAGGAGCTAACGGTCCTCAACGATCAGTTGGCAGATTATTTCGTTAACTGCACGCGCTGCATAATGAAAACCAGGATAGATATCAACGACCTGTGCGGTTTGAAGATCTTCCTAGGAGATTGAATCTCTCTTTCTCTCTCTCTCTCTCTCTCTCAGTATCACACTGTTCAAATTGTGAATACGAAACCATCAAAGACAGGCAAGCAATCAAAGAAAAACATCTGCCAAGTGGGTGTGGCTCATAGCTTCCTCGTATCCATAACCCGATTGTATAGATGATCCGATGCATGGTAGTTGGTCTCAAAACATCAATCTCTCTGTATTTTGCACTACTCTAATTGGGGACCATCTGCACGTCAACCCGCACAATATCTGAAAATGTCAACGAAATTCGGTAGAAAAGTTTGAAGTTATGGATGTTACAAGGAATTCACGTTTGCGCATGCACAGCATCTCCTATCAGTCCGAGGTCGATGATGTTCATAGGGAACTATCTACACGTCGACCCGCACAATCCCTGATAATTTCATCAAAATCGGACTATAACTTCGAACAGTTTTGCCCCTTACAAGGATTTCATGATAAACAGACGAACACGGAACCGAAATTGTTCAGGAAGGTCTGAAACTTGATAATTTTTCTGTATAGATCACTCGTCTGCTCAGCATCACTGCACATCTCAACTTTTCCATTGTCACTTTTTTTAACCTACCAACCATAGGTAACTACTTCATACTGCCATCACACCTCCCAAGTTTATTAGGGAGAACTAAACTCTCTTCACACTCGATTCGAAGAAATAGGGAGTTGTGGTTCCTTCATAATTATGAAAATTTATGATTTACCGGTTGCTAAGGAAGCAAAATTGAATTTTATTTATTTGTTTATTTGGCAATCAAAAATACAACATAGATACAAAGATGTGGAAAACAGAGTCTTACGAAAACAGAAAACAAATTATCTCAACTAGATACATCCATCTTGTGGTGATAAAAAAGTTCTCAGCAGCAATATAAGAATTCCTTCGATAAAATTCAGTCAGGCAATGTTACAAGCATGTTCAGACCTAATGCCCGTTTTGTAGACAAGAATACTAGGTTGAAGCAAAAACAAATTTTTCACAGTAAATACATTCAATTCAGCATAAAGTCTGGGAGTGGGGTACCTGTAGGGTTTGTTAAGTAATATTTTCAACCATGCATTTTGAACAGTTCGCAGAGCAATTAGGTGTGTTTTGAATGTCCCACCTCAAACAGTTATGCCATATTAATTAACGGTTATGTCATGTATTAATTAAGGAGAATGCAAGACCGTAATACACAGTTCGTGACTGTTTTATTTATTAAGAAATTTCTAATAGTTTTAAAGACGAAAAACAACTTTCGCAACTTATTAACCAATGATGAAATATGATTCTTAAATTTCAAATTTCCATTAAAAAAAAAATTCCCAGGTAAGTATTTACAATTTTCAACAAAAGGCGGTGATTCACAGTTACAATCAATAGCCAAAGAGGCATAATTATAATCATGATACTTGATTACTTTACTATCTGAAGGATAGCTTTTACCAGATATTGAGAAACGCAAAACTGAAGTTTTTGCAACATTTACTTTCAAAAAATTAAGATCAAATCACTTACGAATTAAAGATTCAATGAATACAAAGACTACAACTCGATCGCATTTTAGTTAGCAAAAATTTCAACGGAGATTAGACCTCTTTGGTGATTCACACTCGCGATTCTGATTTATCGTAACTCCAACCGTTCTCGTAGGGAGCAAACGGTTGGTCCTACAGAGCTACAGGTGGTCTCAATCGACTCTAAAAATACAATACTATTTAAAATTGGTGAAAAAACAATACCTTTATTTCGAGAGTTTTCGAGCTAGGGCACTCTAGAAAATTTAAATTCTTAATTTTAAACCCTTAGAAGTGACTGGCATCAACCAAAAGCTTCACAACCAGTCCCGAAATAGAGCCCATCTACCAAATTTCATCAAAATCGATTCTTGGTCACTAAGGGAAGTGCCACGTACGGCCGACGGATGGAAAATTTTTCATTCGATTTTTGGATTTTGGAAACTTTTTTGAACAAATTTCTGTTTTTGGAAAACTTTTTTTTTATGGTCGATGCCAAAGGTTCATTACTTGCTTACCTATTGAAAATAATAAACCAAAATACGATAGTTGTTCGTTTCTTCAAGTTGTACTCTGTTTTGCGTCCTTAGCAACCAGTAATCAAATTTCCTAATGAATGCACCCACAACTCCCTATTTCTTCGAATTGAGTGTGAAGCGTTTACTCTATTTCTTCATAATAAACTTGATTGTGAAGCGAAATTGTGGCTGGTAGGTAGTGACAATGGCGAAGCTGGGTTCTTTGCTGGCGAGTGATCTATACAGACAAATAATAAGCCTTTGTGTAATAATTTGCAGCGTTTTCAAATTCAAAAGCTTCTAAATTGAGACAGCCCATCAGAGTACCAGGCTACTCTCTCCCAGTTCTCTTGCTGACCTTCAGATACTTTGTAAATCGAAGATAATTATGTATTTGGGTCATTTTCCCAGAAAGGGCGAATCGTTGTCCTGAGAAGATTTCGAATGCACATTTATGATTTGGGTGTCAAAAAAAAATTCTCCATAAACTATCAACTTTGTTCTACTTCGGGCAATCAACAAAATATTCTCTTATTCACGCTAAAATATAGAAATTAAAGTTTAAACTGCTAAATGTCCAGTAATCTGCCATGTCCGGACTCCTAGGTAGTCAACTTTGCTTGAACACTGTGAATCACCTATGAAAGCAGCGGCCTGAATTTGTAGTGATTCTTTATTGCATATACCTGGACATGGAAAAAATGGATTTGCAGATTTTTTCAGAACCAAATAAAGCGAGCAGGAGGATAAAATGTGCTTGTCCGGAGGTTTTTGTCTTTAATCTGCCTTTTTTGTGTTTTCGTATTTTGGCAGCTTTTCATCGTTTCCCGCGGTTTTACTACCACTGTAAGAGGTGAGGTTAGTCGTTAGGTTATCAAAGAAAGCGGCGGGAAACGTATTCCTTCCGCGTGGAAGCGTGCGCAAGTGGAGTCAGTTGCGAAATTGTGGTGTCACAGTCACCGTCTGTCTTTCATCTGCCCTCTGTAAGAACGGCAAGAAATCGAAGTTATTTTTTCTTTTTGGTCTCTAGTTCTTGTTTTTACCGAGCTGGTTCCAGCGATATGGTTACACTTCAGCAGAACAGCACCAGAACGCGGGAAAAGCTGAAAAACCTAAGTGCCACCCAGGAATTTTGTGTCTTTCATCTGCCGGTGATGGTGGCTTTTGGAGAGATGAAAGACTTTTTTCAAGTTGTTAACAATTTAATTTGAATTTTCCGTTGCAATTTAAAAACTTTACATTTTTCGACCTCAAAACTGTATTCAGCAACCGTAAAAATCCCCTGGTACCAAGTTTTGGCTCGAAAAACCGATAAATTGAGATTACTTGGTTACTTTCGGAGGTTTCTAGGTTGCTTTCAGAAAAACCGTGTTCCACGTTGGTTTAACCATTTTCTACACCTGCGTCCCGCCCTGGTTCAATTTTTGGAATAACTCCCAGTTCTCGCTCCTCATGGAGATGGGGTTCCGAGTATTCTCCTTTACGCGGAAACCACGCCAATAGGTTTCTTTCGATAGGTTTTCTTCTTAAATTTTTAATTAATTAATTAAGCGTCCCACTTTGTGTTCTTTCGTCGAAATTCAATCAGTATGGTGTGACGTTAATCCCTGATTTTTGGCAGAACTTGAGTCGAACTTTAAGTTTTCTGAAATCTTGGGATACCGATTGTACCTTTCCAGGAAAATGACCCATTTGCTTCTTTGCCCCCTTATTAAGTATATATCGGTCAACATCTCATTTAGATTTTAGTCGGAATCGTTTCGAATGCGTCCATATCTTAGTATTTAACTATCTTCTATGTATCGGTATCGCCGGAGAAGCGAAAGAGGAAATTCAGTTCAGTCTTCAAATCTTCGGAAGTTGCCGCGTCGAGGTTTTCCATCTATGCCTAATTATTTATTTTCCATTTGCGTTACCCACTCGAGCTTTTGTTCTCAACTCCAACAATAGCGGGCGTGTTGACTCCCCGAGCGGAGGTTCATCCACTCAAGTCTTCAATTGCATACATATGGATATCCAGCCAGATGACTCACCCTCTTCCTACCCCCTCGAAGAAGTCGACCTACATTTATCGACGGTTATTTATCACATAACACGGACCATTTCAATCATCCCGGGCACGGCCACCGAGGCGTTTCCTTCCTCGTTAATTTACATCGGCAATGGTTGACCTTGTCAAGGACTCTGCGACATTCCGCCAAAGGACGCGCGAAATAATCGTACAAACACCTCATCCCAGATCAATTACTGAGGCCTTCGTTCAGGAACTGTCTAATGTCCCAAGTGTTTCACTGAACTGGAATGATTCCTTAATTCCTTCAGAATTATTACAATGATCTAAGGGATTTCTACCTCTCCCAGTAAGTGAAAAATAAAGTATTGTATGCGTATAGGTATGTATACGCTGAGTTCGGTATGCTATTGCTTACGAAGGCTTCGCTCTCTTACATCAAAGCCTGTCTTAATATGCGCATACTACGGTCTTTTTGTAGCCAGAGCTCGATACGGAATTCTTTCCTGGGCTTCACTTTCAAACCTCCAAAGTGTATTTGTTGTGCAAAAGAGATCTCTTCGGATAATGCTGGGTCTACCTTCGGGTTCCTCCTGCCGTGGCCGCTTCAAGAAGGAAGGATTTTTAACACTTCCAAGTATTTTTGTACTTGAGGCACTTATGTACTACAAAAAACATCAGAGCAGCTTCGACCCATCCCGACTATGCCATGAGTACGCTACAAGAGCTGGAAATCACCTTCATCAGGTTCCTCTCCACAGCCTTCAGTTTTTTAAGAAATGCCCAAAATACAAAATAATAAGCATCGTCAATCACTTCATTCTGCACATCCAGAGGAAAACTGTCAAAATTGATTCTCCAGTTCCAGTCTTCCGAAACGCCATAAAAAAATACTTGATAAATTTAGAACTTTACTCCTTAAGAGAATTCTTTACCTAACGTCCATTTATCTAGTCATGCTGTGTACCTACAAACATTAATATAGACGACGTTTGCTCTATCTTATTTTTATATTTGATGTGATAGCAATAAAGATTTATTTATTTATTTATTTATTTATAGGGAACCTTCTAGACGGTAACCCATGCAATCCCTGAAAATTGCTTCAAAATCGGGTGGAAAAAAGTAGATGTTGTGGCATTAAATGCCACTTATAAATGACTTATAAATTTTATAAGGTTTTTACGTATCCGCAAGCGCAGCGGCTTCGTCCTTCCGGGAGCGATGATTTTCATAGGGGACTACCTTCACGCCAATCTGAACAATTCCTAAAAATGTCATCAAAATCGGACCATAACTTCTAATACTTTCGAATAGTTTTGCCCGTTACAAGGATTTCATTACAAACAGTGGAAATTTTGGTTTTGGATACTTTTTTTTCAACCTTGAAAAGTGGAAACAAAGCTCCCGCTACCTTGGTAGCAAGAAATCTCGACGCAATACATTCAAAGGATACCCATTTGCAGTTCTACATCCTGTTTACATACCTATGGTCGGTACCTAAGCCCAAAAAATATGTTCGAAACCTCAAAATTTCCACAAGATATTTGAAACTCTAAAAACATTCTCGATGTATATTTAAATATAAAACTCAATGAATTTTAAACGCACATTTAGTTGTTGGTGGGCTCATCACCCTGTGAAGTTATTCTAGCATTCCGTTCAACATCTTCTCGAACCGAGTCCCTAATTCATCTATTCAATCTCGGCAATGAACGGATAGAAAATTCCTCGGGTTAGTGAGTTCCATTGCCATCAACTAGGTACGGGAAAAGCCGGTCTTCCATGGGTGACAGGTTTCTGGAAGGTGATACTCACTACCCACCTTACAGCGGCCTTGCCATTGAAACCAGAGTATGAAATGTCACTACTTCCTTCAATATCATCCAACTATTGCTTCTTCTTACGCCGCACAAGTATTCCTGATTAGAAGAGCTAACTAAGGATCAGTGGCGGCTCCTGCCCTGAACTCAGGGGGTGCACGGAGATCAGGAGAAGCTATGGAGAAGGGACAGAATAGGTGCTTTTCTCTGCCAAATAGAAATTTCAACGATATGTAAACGGGATAAATCTTGGTAACTTTTTCATCTTAAAATTGCAAACGGTACTCGTACGTAGGTGCAATAGACACGAAAAATAATGTTCTCTAGTGGTTAACAGAAATTCTGAAATACTTAATCATCAAAGGTCTAAACCCAAGAAATGCATCCATCTTATTGCAAAGCTGAAAATTTAATGTGTATTTGCCCGTGACGATTCAAAACATCGTCCAACTCGGAAGAAAAATTAACGATAATTCGAGACACTTACGGTACGAATCTGCACGATTTTTAAATTTTAACGTCTGCTGGAGTCCAGGTACAGACGGCAAGGGGGTTTCTGGAATGTCGCACTTTTTTCACGACCGACAAACACTAATAGTTTACGTTAATGTAATGCACCGAATTATTCATAGTACCTACAACACTCCTAAATAATCACAATACTTTGAACAAAACGGTGGACCAAAAACGAAAAACGGGAAATACCCTTATCAGTTCTGTTTGTTTACAATAAGGAAACCGGGAAACCAGTGAGCCAGGAAGACAAAATAATAAAATTGGAAATTCACTCACTCACACACCCCAGGTGCACAGCCCTCGTGCTGCTCCTCAAGGTCATATTTCGTGCTCTCTGGTTGGTCAATCTCACGTGCCTGCCTCCCTCGAATGACGTCACCCTCCTCGAACCGGAGCATAAAACTGGATTTGCGCGAACCGCCGCTGATTGGTCAGAAAAGAGGGAGCTCCCCGCCACTGTTTTCGCGCGTAGATTCAACTAGCACAGTACCTACGATCGTGTCTTCTGTCACTAGCCAACTTACTCTTCAAACCCAGAGGAACTAACTTTGATTTTTTTTTTCTTTTTTAATTGGCTGGGGGTGCACATGCGCCTATGCTCCTGTCAGCAGCCGCCCCTGCTAAGGATGCAAGGTTGACGGGGATAAAAGGGGTTCATACCTACTGAAGATGCATTTTATAAAACCAAACTTACATTCGAAACCTAAATAAACTAATCTTAGGGGATCATCTTCACGTCATTGCCAGCTACCATATAAGATCCCTCCTAGCGAAATCCTTCTTCAGAACAGTAAAGAGAAACTTGAAATATGTAGACAACATTGGAAAGGTAGAAATGATTACAATAAACTTACGTCACCTATTATGTGGAAACAAGAGAAATTATTTGAACAAGTAGGTTGCGAAATAATCTCAATGTTGTCGTACACCCGTTCTTTGCGCTTGTATTAGAACTATTTTATTGTTCCTGCACATTATACTCTATCCTTTGAATCCATAGTATAAATGTACCTCTAACCTCTACGTTTTCGCGAATTTTCAAAAAAAAAAAAAGCTATTGCAATAGGCTCAAAATTTTTAGGATGGTCTGTTTTGAATTCTTGCTTTGAAATGCGTTTTGGAACATTCTAAGATGATTCATGAAGTTTTTCCAAAAAGTATACATTTATATTTTATTATTATATTATTATTAATATTTTGTATAATTTATAACGATATAACGAGTTTGTGGAGACGAGTGAAACATGAATATTGACTCTTAACATCTTCACAGGATACCTGTGCATTATTTGACCGAAAGGAAAAAATTCCCAATTTTTTCAATGCATACCCTCTGAATCCATGAACTCCGTAACCCAAATGACTCGCACATGAAACTTGCAAGCGTCGCAACTCCTCTACTGGTAGGTAAATTATTCTGTGATTGAAGGAGGGAAAGAATATGAGTTGTTTTGGAAATTATTATTGTAGTAAACCATGGATTTATAAGTTAAACACACCCCAATCTCGTCAATTCAGGTGATTAATCAAGGTTTTGCTTCCGAGTCTACCAAGGTAGCGGAAGCTTTGTTTTCACTTTTCAAGGACGAAAAAAAAAAGTTCTCCAAAATCAAAATTTCCACTCGCGTTTTGCGTTTTAGACCTTTCTGAACAATTTTGGTTCCGTGTCTGTCTGTCTGTCATGAATTCCTTGTAACGCGCATAACTATACGAAGTTATTGTCCGATTTCTATGAAATTTTCAGGGATTGTGCGGGTTGGTGTGTAGACGGTCCTCTATGAAAATCATCATCCCCGGACTGATAGAAGGGACTGCGCATGCGCGAACGTGAATTTCCTTGTAACGGCCATAACTTCCACATTTTCCACTCGATTTCGATGAAATTTTCAGGGATTATGTGGATTAAGTTGTAGATGCTCCCCTGTGAAAATCATTGTCCCCGGACCGATAGAAGCGACTGCGCATGCGCAAACGTGAATTCCTTGTAACGGCTATAACTTCCACATTTCCAATCCGATTTCAATGAAATTTTCAGGGATGTTACAGAGTAGTGTTTAGATGGTCCCCTATGAAAATCGCAGGGAATTGTTTTTCATAGAGGGATTCATTCATAGAGGGATGGTCTCTTGTGAGAATCTCAAATCCCATTAATTGCAGGTCATCGGTAGCTCAGAGGATAGAATCTTGATTTAAGCTCCTAAGGTCGCGGGTTCGAAACCCAACCGAGGCTACGTATTTTTTGATCCAATCACATACACCTACTTACTTAATTTTTCATCCGAATTTGATGAAATTTTCTAGGATTGTCCAGATTAGCGTGTAGATGGTCTCCTATGAGGGTAGTGAAAGGTATTCAGAGATTGGTGTTTTGAGATTAACTACTATGCATCGGATCATCTATACAACCGGGTTATGGATACGAGGAAGCTACGTGCCACACCCACTTGGCAGACGTTTTTACGTTACTATAACTTTCATAGGGATTTGGCACGGTTTAACATTGGCCTACCAAGAAAAAACGCTGCAAATTATTACGCAATGGTTTATTATTTTTCTTTGTGGATTACTCGTCCGCAATGAACACGACTTTGCCATTGTTACCACCAACCAACATGAAGAAAAACATCGATCGCATTTCGGTCAGCTAAAATTTGAACGAAGATTCTCTTTTGCGATTCTCACTCGTGTCTCTGATTTATCGTAAGTCCAACGCTTGAGTTCGCGTAGGGACCGAACGGTTTGTCCTTCAGAGCTCTGCGTAGTCTCTAAAAATCCTAAAAATTCTATACTATCTTAAATTGATGGAATAACAATACCTGTATATCAAAATTTTTTGAATGAGGGCGTTTTCAAAATTTCAACTCTTATTTTTCACACCTTAGAAGTGATGTACATCAACCAAACTCTTCGGGGCACAACTAGACCCCCAATTGAGCCCACATACCAAATTTCATCAAAATCGGCTAATGCTGTGGGGAAAATGCCGCGTACGGCAGACGGACGGGGCAAGTTTTTATTCGATTTTTGGATGCTACGTACCTTGAAACGTAAACAAAACAAAATTTGAGGTGGGGTTGAAAATAACTTTTCTTGGTCTATTCCAAAGGTTTATTATTGCAAATAATGAACCAAAATGCTGGTGTGAGTATTGTGGGCCACAAAGAAAAGATTCTGAGGCCCCCTGGACCCCCCGGGATGCTATCTAATTAACGCCTACGGCATAAATTATAAAAAGTGGAACATTTTCTAGCCAAATTCAGTGCAGAATACAAAATTATGATATTATCTCTAGCAAAATTTCTAAAATGCATTTTAAAAAAATACTTCGCTACCTACCTATAATAATATGCTTTCTCAATAATTGTTTGATAACCTGTAACAAAGCGCATTTTCCTGCTCTTAT
The DNA here is from genome assembly GCA_009739505.2 of Apolygus lucorum. Classification (NCBI taxonomy): domain Eukaryota; kingdom Metazoa; phylum Arthropoda; class Insecta; order Hemiptera; family Miridae; genus Apolygus; species Apolygus lucorum. The sequence goes on along the minus strand of CM019183.2, from coordinate 60,257,089 downwards.
TAATAGGGTGTGGGGCGAAAAATTAGCAACGTGAGTTAGAATAAAATGTTGGATACAACCATAAGCTTATTATCCCTAGCAACATACCTAAAATGCATTATATATTTTCGTAACACAATTTTGGACCTTTTGGCCAGTTAGCTCACGGCTCAAACATGTTCCATGTTAAAAATTGAAGTCGAAAAATAAGGGACACCCTTCTACTGTGCTTATGATATTTTGCTATGGTATAGGTATAGAAAATTAGAAAAAATATGAAGGGTCACGGGGAAAAAAGATCAGACTCCTCTTTTCCTAATTCCGAGAAAATCGAAAAACAAAGTTTGAAGTCCCAGACAGACGCTGTGCACAAAGAAAGTGAACTGTATAGGCCACCTACCAGGAATTTAATTATGTTCAAGTGACAAGAGAGAAAATTAAGTAGGTCGAAGATAATTTCCAGAAATAATTATAAATTTCAAACAAAGTAAGGACTTTGATCTTTTTTCCCCACAAATATCCGCGTTTCGGTCACCATAATATCTAAAATTATAACACCATGTTACCTATAGTTTATTCAAATCTCGTAATTCACTTCAGTGAGTTTACTAGGGTTTGTAGGTACCTTACTGTCGACTCCAGAAAAATGTTGGGCAAAAATTTTCCAAATTAGGTATAGTTTTGTACAAAACATTAATTGCAAAAAGGCAAAAAAATCAATGAATAAATCATTCATCTAAAGGATTGTCGCAATATGAAATGGCGTCATCATCTCCTACATTGTCCTACCTGTTGGACAGTGACTAAGAAAATGTTAACACCGGGGTTGACGAGAAACTGACACAAGTGTTTTAAATCCTTTGATTTTGCTGGTTTTGATAGGTATGGGGCCGTTGTGAAGGTTTCCCAATGTTACTGCTGCTTTTGGTACTGAAGTCTTCTTCTTCGAGGTAGAATGGATTGTGAAAACTGTCTGATATCTTCAGAAGTAGGAGCTTCTGTGCTTGATGAATCTTTGGTGTGATGCCGTACAACTCATGCAAAGGCGAGGGAAGGGGTCTTTAAATCGGACTCTGATCTTTCTTCCCTGCGAGCGCACGGAATCTGATCCTTTATCCCCGGAGCCCCGTATTTGTTTTAGCTTTAAAAAGAATGAATACGATCTTTCTTCTACAAAGTGAAACAACCCTTCGGTTCTACTCCTCCCAAGCCACACGATGGCGTGCCTATCTCAATTCGGCCAAAAGATGGAGTTTGATCCTTTTTCCCCGTGGCCCTTCATATAAATTTACGTTTGGGTACTTTATGAATGTGGGACGACGAGGGGAGTATTGCTTCCGAGTCTACCAAGGTAGCGGAAGCTTTGTTTTCACTTTTCAAGGTTGAAAAAAAAAGTTCTCCCAAATCGAAATTTCCACTCGCGTTTTACGTTTCAGACCTTCCTGAACAACTGTGGTTCCGTGTCTGTTTGCCTGTGTGTCCGTGTGTATGTCTGTCTCTCACGAAATCCTTGTAACAGCCATAACTTCTAAATTTCCATCCGATTTGGTCCCCTATGAGGGTAGTGAAAGGTACTTAGAGATTGTCATTTTGAGATCAACTACTTTGCATCGGATCATCTATAGTATAGATTCTATACAATCGGGTTATGGATACGAGGAAGCTATGTGCCACACCCACTTAGCAGAGGAAATATTTCTATTTTTTGAGGTTTTTAAAACATTTTAACCTAGAAGTTGATCGTATAATTATAACGATTCGTGCTGTGTGCCCCACCCTCAAGGATGACTATTCTGTCATACAGCTAATATTTCGATTTTCTTCACCATAGCTTTGAAAATTCGCTCATTAACTCATGCTGCATGGATGGGCTTTTCCAATTCCAAGCCTATGTTCCCACAGGAACCAGTCCAATCCTAATAGAACCCTTTTGGATCAGTTTCTTTCGGACGGCTCACTCGTTAGAACGAATTTCATGATAACTGTCTATCTCGAAGCATAATTCATTCAGTGGACTCAACTGCTTCCCGACTTCAACCGTACTTGAACCGACCTTGACGAATCCGCATTGCACTCTCCAAGGATCGACCTCCCTCCTTGCTGACTTTCCTAGCTAACCGAGACTCATTTCCTTTCTCATCTCCATCTCCCCTTTTTGACGTCATGTGACGTCGTTTAGGTAGAAGAGGCGATGAAGGAGAAGCAATCAGGGCGTAATCACTTCTGAAAATCGACGCTGAGGCGTGACCACTTGATTACACATGTGAAAGGTCCCCTAATTCTAAAACGACAATGCAGAATCCGATCTGATTATCGTGAGACAGACTTCTTCCGCGATCATTCCGCACTGATTTTTAGGGAACGGTTGCAAACTTCCGCGTCGAGGAATCATGATGATTAAATGTTGCAAATCTGTTGGGAGAATACAGATTCCGTAAATGACAACTAAATTCCCCATATTTTCAATAATACTCGTACTTTTTTCACGACCTCCAATCGGATTCCCTTCCTTACTCAGTTGAGGGAATGAAGAGGAGCATAACAGCGAAATTTTCCAAGTCCAACTTGGACTGGTCGGTCCTCCCTCTTTCAATGGAGTTCCGTCCCCTTCAGGTATCGAGGTTTCAACGAATTCACCACGAAAACGGCGCTATTGCATTGGACTCGAAATTCAATTGGACCTTCACAGCAAACGCTGCTATTTTTTACACAATGGTTTATTATTTTTTCTATATAGATCACTCGTCTACAAAATCACCAACCATCCAATATGAAAAAAAAAATCGAAAAAAAAATTTAAAAAAAGCAAAAAATATTAAAAAATCAAAAATAAAATCCAAATCACCAACCATCGATCGCATTTCGGTCAGCTCTAATTTGAACGGAGATTAGGCCTCTTTTGCGATTCACACTCGTGTTTCGATTTATATATATATATTTCAATTTAAACCCTTAAATTTTCGTAGGGAGCGAACGGTTTGTCCTACAGAGCTCCGCGTGGTCTCAAAAAATTCTAAAAATTCTATAGAATCCTAAATTGAAGGAAAAACAATACCTTTATATCAAAATTTTTTGAGTTAGGGCGTTTTCAAAATTTCAAAATTGATTTTGGAACCCTTAGAAGTGACCTACATCAACCAAAAGCTTCGGGGCACAACTAGACCCCAAATGGAGCCTACATACCAAATTTCATCAAAATCGGTCAATGCTAAGTGGCAAAAGTGCCGCGTACGGCGTACGGCGGACGGACGGCCAAATTTTTATTCGAGTTTTGGATTCTACGTACCTTGAAACGTAAACCATCAAATTTTGAGGGGGTGTTAAAAATTTTTTTTCCTTGGTCGATTCCATTTTGGTTCATTATTGAAAATAATGAACCAAAATCATGTTTTCTAATCAAATTCATTTACAGCTATTCTTGGCTCTTATTTCTATACATTCGACCTACCTGAAACCATATTTTGCTTCCGAGTCTACTAAGGAAGCTGAAGCTTTGTTTTCACTTTTCAACGTTGAAAAAAAAAATCAAAATCAAAATTTCCCCTCGCGTTTTACGTTTCAGACCTTTCTAAACAATTTTGGTTCCGTGTCTGTCATGAAATCATTGTAACCGGCCTAACTATACGAAGTTATTGTCCGATTTCGATGCAATTTTCAGGGATTGGCGTGTAGATGGTCCCTTATGAAAATCATTAACCCCGGACTGATAGTAGCCACTGCGCATGCGCATACGTGAATTCCTTGTAACAGCCTTAACTTCTACATTTTCCATCCGATTCCGAAGAAATATGCAGAGATTGTTCGGGTTGACGTGTAGATGGTCCCCTATAAGTGTAGTGCAAGGTACTTAGAGATTAATGTTGAGATAAACTACTGTGCATCGAATCATCTGTACAAAGGGGGCTATGGACACGATCCTTATATTAATATAAGGCCTAATATTTATAAGTATCCTTATATATTTATAAGGCCTAACCTTGGTACCTCTTGTTCGCTTGATCATTCATAATTGATTTAGTTGTTACCTATTGCAAAGAAATTATTGTTTATTTTTTTTATCAATTATAGATTTACCTGAAAGATTTTTTTATAAATTCTCTCATTAACTCTTGTTTCATGAATGGACTTTTTTGATCCCTTAGACATGACCACATGACTGACGTTAACCGAAAGCATCGGGTTAGACCTCAAATGGAGCCGACATACCAAGTTCCATCAAAATCGGTCAATGGGAACTCAGCAAAATGCCCCATACGGCGAACGGTGAGCCCCGCGGCTCAAGCTCATGAGATGGAGCTTTTTTCGCTCACCACCGCCAACTTTTCACACGATGAGCCTTTTTCCCCATAAGCAACAGCTTTTTCTTCCAGTCAGAAGAGGCGGATCCATTTTGATGTAATCACCGAATGAGACTTAAAAAATTTATCGAATTTTCGTTTTTGATTGAATTGGTCGATGTACTGAAAAATCGTCAGTACAACTTTTTTTCTTCCCAAAATAACATATTTAGGTTGGCCTGGACATTGAATTCGATGAAATGGATTGATAGTACCTGAAACAATTTAGAAAGACTCTGAAAAACTCTAGTTTAACTCCAGTTTTTCATTCCTTAACTAATTATTTTTTACCAAGTTTACATTTTGGTTTATTATTTTCAATAATAAGCCTTTGGAATCGAGCAAGAAAAAAAAAATTTTAACCCCCCCTCAAAATTTGATGTTTTACGTTTCAAGGTACGTAGAATACGAAAATCGAATAAAAAAATTTCCGTCCGTCCGCCGTACGCGGCACTTTTCTTAGCAACACTGGACCGATTTGGTTCAAATTTGGTATATGGGCTCCATTTGGGGTCTAGTTGTGCCGCAAAGCTTTTGGTTGATGTAGGTCACTTCTAAGGGGTGAAAATTAAGGGTTGAAATTTTCAAGAGTGCCCTAGCTCGAAAACTCTCGAAATAAAGGTATCGTTTTTTCACCAATTTCAAATAGTATTGAATTTTTAAAAATTTTTGAGACCACCCGGAGCTCTGTAGGACAAACCGTTCGGTCCCTACGAGTACTTGAAGGTTTTCCTTCGAAAAAACAGAATCATGAGTGTGAATCGCAAAAGAGGTCTAATCTCCATTCAAATTTTATCGGACTAAAATGCGATCGCTGTTCATTTCTTCGATTTGTATACAGTTTTGCCTTCTGCGTAACCAGTAATCAAATTTCCAGATGAAGCTTTCTATTTTTCCAATCGAGTGTGAAGCGTTTAGTTCTTTCTAATAAACTTGATTGTGAAGGTGTGAAGCCAGTATGGTGTGGTAGGTAGTACCTAGCTGGTAGGTAAAAAAAAGTTGGTGGGTAAAAAACGCTGCAAATCATTGCTCAAAGGCTTCTTCACTCTTCAGATCACTGATCAGCTGAGTGAGCTCCGAGACCATTTTCAATCCTATTGAATGGAAGTGCTCTTCCAGGCGTCTCCAGCATTCGAGGAGATCTTCTTCACTCCTCAGATCACTGATCAGCTGAGTGAGCTCCAAAGCCATTTTCAATCCCATTGAACGCAGGAAGATGAAATTTGAGAGGGAAGGTCAAGGGAGAATACAGATGGTGGTAGGTGCTATTGATGGAGAACCAGTGATCTATACAGAAGGGTGATCTATACAGAAAATAATAAACCTTTGAGCAATGATTTGCAGCCTTTTTTACACTACTATAACTTTCATAGGGATTCGGTACGGGTTAACATTGTCCTACCAAGAAAAAAAGCTGCAAATTATTACGCAAAGGTTTATTATTTTCCTATGTTGATCACTTGTCTGCAATGAACACGACTTTGCTATTGTTACCACCAACCAACACGAAGAAAAACATCGATCTCTTATAGACCTCTTTTGCAATTCTCACTCGTGTCTCTGATTTATCTAAGTCCAACCCTTAAGTTCGCGTAGGGAGCGAACGGTTTGTCCTTCAGAGCACCGCGTGGTCTCTAAAAATCCTAAAAATTCTATACTATCTTGAATTTATGAAAAAAAAATACCTTTATATCAAAATTTTTTGAGTTAGGGCGTTTTCAAAAGTTCAACTCTTATTTTTCACACCTTAGAAGTGACGTACATCAACCAAAATCTTCGCGGCACAACTAGACTCCCAATTGAGCCCATATACCAAATTTCATCAAAATCGGCTAATGCTGTGGGGAAAATGCCGCGTACGGCTGACGGACGGGGCAAGTTTTTATTCGATTTTTGGATGCTACGTACCTTGAAACGTAAACAAAACAAAATTTGAGGTGGGGTTAAAAGTAACTTTTCTTGGTCTATTCCAAAGGTTTATTATTGAAAATAATGAACCAAAATGCTGGTGTGAGTATTGTGGGCCACAAAGGAAAGATTCTGAGGCCCCCTGGACCCCCGGGATGCTATCTAATTAACGCCTACGGCATAAATTATAAAAAGTGGAACATTTTCTAGCCAAATTCAGTGCAGAATACAAAATTATAATATTATCCCTAGCAACATTTCTAAAATGCATTTTAAAGAAATACTTCGCTACCTACCTATAATACTTTCTCAATGATTGTTTAATAACGTGTAACAAAGCGCATTTTCCTGCTCTTATTAATAGGGTGTGGGGCGAAAAATTAGCAACGTGAGTTAGAATAAAATGTTGGATACAACCATAAGCTTTTCATTGAGTGGAAAACGCTTTCAGAGGGTTGGATAGTACAAAAGTTATATAATATATAAACAACATGTTTTAGCCGTGAGCTAACTTGCCAAAAAGGTCACAAAATTGTGTTACGAAAATATCTAATGCATTTTAGATGAATGATAATAATGAATGATAATAATATTATCCCTAGCAACATACCTAAAATGCATTAGATATTTTCGTAACACAATTTTGTGACCTTTTTGGCAAGTTAGCTCACGGCTAAAACATGTTCCATGTTGAAAATTGAAGTCGAAAAATAAGGGACACCCTACTACTGTGCTTATGGTATTTTGGTATGGTATAGGTATAGAAAATTGGATAAAATATCAATTTACGTTTGGGTACTTTATGAATGTGGGACGACGAGGGGAGTATTGCTTCCGAGTCTACCAAGGTAGCGGAAGCTTTGTTTTCACTTTTCAAGGTTGAAAAAAAAAGTTCTCCAAAATCGAAATTTCCACTCGTGTCTTATGTTTCAGACCTTCCTGAACAATTTTGGTTCCGTGTCTGTTTGCCTGAGTGTCCGTGTGTATGTCTGTCTGTCATGAAATCCTTGCAGCCATAACTTCTAAATTGTCAGGGATTGTGCGGGTTGGCGTGTAGAAGTTTTCCTATGAAAATCATCACCCTCGGACTGATAGTAGCCGCTGCGCATGCGCGAACGGGAATTCCTAGTAACGGCCGTAACTTCCACATTTTCTATCCGATTTCGAAGACATTTTTAGGGATTATGCGGATTAGCTTGTTGGTGGTCCCCTATGAAAATCATTTCCCCCAGACTAATAGTAGTTGCTGCGCATGCGCGAACGTTAATTCCTTGTAACAGCCATAACTTCTACATTTTCCATCCGATTTCGACGAAATTTCTCAGGATTATTCAGATTAGCATGTCCCCTATGAGGGTAGTGCGAAGTACTTAGAGATAGCCGTTTTCAGATCAACTAATTTGCATCGGATCATCTATACAATCGGGTTATGGATACGAGGAAGCTATGTGCCACACCCACTTGGCAGAAGAAATATTTATATTTTTGAGGTTTTTAAAACATTTTAACCTAGAGGTTGATTGTTTAATTATAACGATTCGTGCTGTGTGCCCCACCCTCAAGGATGTCTATTTCGATTTTCGTCACCATCGCTTTGAAAATTCGCTCATTAACTCATGCTGCATGGATGGGCTTTTCCAATTCCAAGCCTATGTTCCCACAGGAACCAGTCCAATCCTGATAGAACCCTTTTGGATCAGTTTCTTTCGGACGGCTCACTCGTTAGAACGAATTTCATGATAATTGTCTCGAAGCATAATTCATTCAGTAGACTCAACTGCTTCCCGACTTCAACCGTACTTGAACCGACCTTGACGAATCCGCATTGCACTCTCCAAGGATCGACCTCCCTCCTTGCTGACTTTCCTAGCTAACCGAGACTCATTTCCTTTCTCATCTCCATCTCCCCTTTTTGACGTCATGTGACGTCGTTCAGGTAGAAGAGGCGATGAAGGAGAAGCAATCAGGGCGTAATCACTTCTGAAAATCGACGCTGAGGCGTGACCACTTGATTACACATGTGAAAGGTCCCCTAATTCTAAAACGACAACGCAGAATCCGATCTGATTATCGTAAGACAGACTTCTTCCGCGATCATTCATTGATTTTTAGAGAACGGTTGCAAACTTCCGCGTCGAGGAATCATGATGATTAAATGTTGCAAATCTGTTGGGGGAATACAGATTCCGTAAATGGCAACTAAATTCCCCATATTTTCAATAATACTCGTACTTTTTTCACGACCTCCAATCGGATTCCCTTCCTTACCAAGTTGAGGGAAGAGGAGCATAACAGCGAATTTTTCCAAGCCAAACTTCGACGGTCGGAACCTCTTTCAATGGAGTTCCGTCCCCTTCAGGTACTTGGGGTCAATTGGGGTAACTTTGAACCACTTTTCAATGATTTTGGCTTCGCATTGTGTTGAAATTCAAATTTTCCGGCCTTTTATGTCGATAACGGGAAGTAATTGGCCCAAATGTTGCACAATAAAAGATTTTTTTAAAAAACTTTCTGTTAAATACTTGAAATTCTTGTTTTTAGGGTGGTTCAAAGTTAACCAGGCATTCAGGGTAACTTTGAGGTGGCTTCAAAGTTTCGTGATTAGTTCGCTTGGAAAATGAATATGAGATCTACTCGCAAGTAATCCCAAAACTAGAAATACAAATAGTAACCATGGAATCAAAATGTTACACACACCTTAGGAACAGAATCTGTTATTAGGAATACCGTAAAACCGTCAAACTTTACCCCACCAGAGGTAAAGTGAGAACCCCAAAACCTACCCCAAAAAGTGAGAATCTTCAATTGTGACGTAAGCGTGGTAGAACTTAGATAAAAGTTAGCTATTGTGTTTTCGTTATTCTCCGCATCCCAGAGAATCGATGCGGCTTGCGATGGCGCCTTTATCCATGTTATCAGCTGTTATCAGTCATTGTTTCCTGTTCAGCTGTTTTTGTCCTGTTTCTCGTGCTCCAAAATTTCTTCCTTATCAGGTGTTTCGAGTGGATTTACCACGCAAGCCCTCATCATATCACTTTTAATATCTTATTTTGAACAAAATACACTAATCAAATTTTCAAAAAAGTGTTTTCTTAGTTATGTCTTTGTTTACCAAAAATTTGATGGTAACTTTACTCCAAAAACCGGGTATCTTTACTCCACTATAAAGGTTGGGATAAAGGTAGCCTCACTCATATTTTTCTTATTTAATCTCGAAAAATATTTGAGTTTTATAATTTTCGCAGTGTTGAATGTAAGGTTTCTAGTGTATCTCATGTCAGAAGTTAGATATGGGGAGAAGAAATGAGAAAAAGCTTGGTACGCGCCCCTACCGAAATTTTACAACTGAACACCTGCATTATGATATGAACATAAACGTGCTTCGGTCTCATAAGTTGTGATTTACCATATTATTTACTCGTGGGTTAACTTTGAAATTTACCATTGCAATTCATTTGAAATTTATCGAATGTGAAACAGACGTTTTCTGTGATTTTGTCAAGTCATTCGTTTATTGTTTATTGTCCTTTAATATTTTTTTACTTGTAGACAGTTTTGCTCGATTACCTACATAAGTCTGTCTATACTGGAAGACCGAAATTGTGATCTCTTAACCAAAAAAATTGCATTTCAAGCAAATTCGTTGAAATAAATGATCATTGGAATTTATATTTTTCTTAGGTATAACTTATATTTTTTAAGCTAAAAAGTTCAATTTTTCAGAATATATTTTATAATAATATTATAAATACTTGATATTATCAAGTATTTCTGGGGTAATTAATTCAATCCCGACTAGTAACATTGCACCACTGCCCGATTCTGTAGCGATAACCGTGAGTTTTTCAGAGTGGAGTAAAGATAGACGCACTCGTAGGTAACTTTTCTCTAACATTCAAACAATTAAATCTGGGGGTTACAATTATCTGATCAATGAGCTCGACCACTCAAAATGTTCAGGAAGCCCTGAAGATCAATTCACTTAATAAAAAAATCAATTTAACCCATTTCGAGTGGGAGAAATTGTATTTGGAAATGTTTTGGAGTAAATCCTGGGGTAAAGTTTGACGGTTTTACGGTAACCAAAGAGTCAAATCGACGTGAGGCTTGTAGATAATGAACGAATTTTCCCGTTTTAGGTCTCTATATTTTAGCAATGTACGATTTAGAGAATGAAAGACTGAAAAACTCTAGTTTAACTCCAGTTTTTCATTCCTTAACTAATTATTTTTTACCAAGTTTACATTTTTTAATATGAATAATTTATTGTTCTTCTGAAAGATTGTTCTACTGATTTTTGATCGCTAGTCTTCCGACTTTTTGCGTAATCAACTGAATTTGTGAGAGCGATCTAGGTTCGTTAAACCTTTTGTTTCGTTTTAGTTTGTAAAACTTTAAATAATACCTTGACTGGCACTAAATTTACAGGTTTACTGGTTTAAAAAATTAATTCTCTTTGGATTCTATATTCCTTGAAACGTAAACCATCAAATTTCAAGAGAGTTTTTTCCGTGCATTCTAGAAAATTTATTATTGAAGATAAAACCAAAAATATACTAAATTCTGAAAATTTCAACCCTTAATTTTCACCCCTTAGAAGCGACTGACGTCAACCGAAAGCTTCGCGGCACAACTAGACCCCAAATGGAGCCCATATGCCAAATTTGAACCAAATCGGTCCAGTGTTGCTAAGAAAAGTGCCGCGTACGTCGGACGGGAGTTTTTATTCGATTTGCGGATTTTACGTACGGATTCTACCTACCTTGAAACGTAAACCAACAAATTTTGAGGTGTTAAACTTGTTTTCTTGTTCGATTCCACACAGTGAAAATAATAAACCAAAATATACTAAAATGGGAAAAAATATCCGACACGTGAAAAGGAAGGAAAGGATGGAAAGAAGCCGGCTCGAGACCTGGCAGGCAGGATAGGACTTCTGGAGGAAGACGAGACCCGCGACTCCCTCCTGGCGGTCCACCTTCGACGTTACAGGAGAAGGGGTTGGTATATAAATGAACGGAGATTGGCGAGCTGAGCTTACTATCGTAACAGTCCTAGTGAAAGTGAAACATTCAGTCAAGAGGATCACCATGGAAAGAACTGTGTTGTTGCTAGTCTGCTTAGCCGCCTTCGGTACGTACGCATATTTTACGCATTGCAACATGAATCTACTTACCGAGTCATACTTCCTCATCACAGTACGACAGTAAATTCCACCCTCTTCAATACCGTTCCCTCCTACTCATATGTTGTATCAAATCTGTCTTACTAGATACCTATTACAATAAATTCAACCAATTTTAATTTGTGACCCCCCCCCCCCTCCCATCAGTCCTCCAACGTAAATAATATGACACTACTTCTACCTTGTGTAGAATTTATCCCATTAGATATTTATTACAATTAAAGCTATTAAGTATTTTTAATTGTAATTGATTCATTCTTTTTTTTTACACAAATCGACCTTATTTTGAATTTGTTCTTAATATGCAATTTATTTCTACCAACTACCTATTGAAAAACATTTTTTATTATATTATATTTCCAAATTGCAATAACTTCATTCCATATTTTTCCATCTTTGCCTGTAGTACTGTGTAGGTCGTCAGTTCTAGTTCTTTATACTACGATACATTCCAACATTTTCGAATTATGAGTACCCATAACATATTTCTCTATAGAATTTGTTTTACCAAGTATCTTTGACAATAACACCCTTTGCAAATGCTATCCTACCCTAATTTGCTCGATTACTGAAGGATTTTCGTATCGACTCCCACTCTAAGTAGGTTTTGTTCTAGATCTGAATGATGATCGTTGAAGATAAGCTCGTATTACTATAAAAGCGACCTTTGTCGTAATTATACTGCATTTCACACCCCACCCCCACCTCACGCCCAGTCTACCTTGTGTATACCCAAGTCCCACCCAAATCTACGTGTTCTAGTTCTTTCGCGTGACCCTTTTCAATGCTATTTCGTCATTCGCGCCCTTTCGACACATTGCTGACCCACAGTCGATTCACTCCAGCTCTACAGCAAGATATTCACTATTTCAACAACTCCTACTTCAATTTATTTGAATACTCACGCTTAAGTAAGAAATCTCATCGAACAAACAAGCTTCATGACGTTGCACTCAGATACTTGAAAGTAAAAGCTTAATAATTGACAATAAATAATATACCATAATACCTTCTCAAAAAATTAACTTTTTTATAGTTGTCAACTTAACTTGTCTATTCTATACGATCGGCTTCGTTCCTCAATTAATCATGGGTTTTGGTTTAACAAAATTTTTCAACAAACAGCAAATGAAGCTGATTCTTGCATAATTAGTTTTTCTTTGTGTTGATTAGGTACTTGAACCACATCATCAGTTCGAGAGTTGGAGTCAATTTTGTTTGAGGGCGTTTTAAAATGTAATCCAAAATGTCGTTAGTACGACTATACATTTACACCGTCCTCCACTCTCCCTTTTCCACTTTACTACCCCCCCCCCCCTCCCATCACAACCACCATGATCAACCGCTAGGAGAAACATTCGTGCCACTCCACATCTTGCAAATAGGAGTGAACACCCTAACTTCACATGGAAAACAGACATATCATCTGCTCTCTGGTGACCAACGATGCGATCTAGATTCCCTGGGATGAGCTTTTCAAAATACCAGATTCAAAATGCCCAAAAGTTGACAATATTGATCGGAATTTCTCATGTAAAACTATAGTTTAATGATTTTATCGTTTGCGTCTTGTTAATTTCATCTTTTTCGAGACTAAACATCACCCCAAATTGATCGTCCAAATAAAGATTGTGTGTTGCAATCTATATGTAGGTACCACTTCCTTACGCCAAAATGTAAGTCGGAATCCCAAGTTTCCCTTGCAGGGTTGGAATGATAAATGTTTGAGCCGTGACCATTAGTACCCCTCTTCCAGTTCACCCTTCTACCCTCACTCGAAGAACTTGATCACCAAGACTCCTGCACAGCACATCCTTCACTAGTACAGTATTCTCCAAACTTGTAACCAATAGCTTCACAGGCGATCTAGCCGGTTCTTCCTTTGTTACAAGAAACGTTTGCCTTACCAAATCACTTACCTACCATCATTACTCATTCAGTGGGGGTTAGTGGTTTCTGGAAAAAATTCTGGAAAATGAAAGTAACTGTTCCCATGAATGTTGTTCCCACTTTCAAGAGGAGGCTCAAGCACTTCTTTCTCTCTGATTTCGTTTAAAATTTTAGTGGTTAATCCAGGACCAAATTAAGTGGACAAGTATTTCGCCATTCCGTTGAATTTTTAGCCTTTTCTGTGTCAGCTAATTTCGGTCCTAGAATAACCAGTAAAATTTTAAACAAAATCGGAGAGGGAAGTGCCTGAGCCACCCTTGTAAGACACTGGACATATTCAAATTCCAACGTTACTTTCTAGCAGGGTTCAGATTGGGGATGAAAGGTGTTGCGATTTGGAAGCTCCTTCAATATCCCGTTGAAATGTCGGTGAAACAGGTGATTGCGAAGAAGGGAGGATTTCTGGAGCAGGAATCTGCACTTGACCCGAAATAGGTTGGTCTCCACGGCCTACGTAACGGGATCAGTGCAGCCGTTGAAACCTCGACGAATCGATTGCATTCGGTTCCCAACCAGAAGGTATTCATCATGACCGATCATGATTACACCTGCTTCATACGAACACGTCTCTGTTCGTATGAGACCAGGAGGCCATTTCCCGTCGCAGAAGTCACCTTATGAAACCGCGTTCAGGACGAATGCAACATCGGGATGGTGTCGATTCTATAGTTCGGACAACCCAAAACTATGGATTACGTTGTGTCACTCAGTTTCTGGGAAGGATTTTACGTTGCATAGGCGCAGTAACTACCGTTGATACAACCACGACCAAACTCACAGGATTTAATAACAATGTCGGTCCAAGATTACTAGTCAACAGGTTTAAAGGGTCTATTAGGTTTGGAGGGGCTGGAGTTGGTATTGCATGGGTGAAATATATAGGAGAATATCAAACATCATCTACCTTATATTATATTTTCAAAATAATATTTATATTTTCAAAATAATATTGTTAATAAGTAATACTTGGTGCAATAAAGAATATTGAAAAAAAAATCTACCTTCAATGAATTCATCAAAATCAATTAAAGTACAGGAAAGCCACACTCTTACAAATTATGTTGTGATCACACTTAATTGTAACAGAGATTATATATTATCTCATAACTAAAGCTATAGGCTTATTGAAACGTCATCCCCCAATAATTCTCCAAGTTTGATCAAAATAAATTTTACTACCACATGTTACTAACAACCTTAGAGAGCCCCAACCGCGAATCATTACACAACAGTTTATTGTTTATCTGTCCAGATCTCGTCTGAAGAAGTACGGCTTATCCTCCATAACCACCAACCATATATTTGCGCAAGGTTAGCAATCAAGTTTAGTTTTGAAAGACATTACCTACCAGCGAAACATCTCTATTCAAGAGTTCTGTGGTTTGAAGGAAAAACTCCTCGTTCCCGGAATCTCAATTTTCCAAGCTCTTTTTTCACGAGGCAATTTTTTAAAGAAAAACCTTCACTGATTTCCTAAATGTTTTTGAAATTGAAATGTCTCATCTTGCTTTTCACCTTCTCACGAATCACAACTGTAATAAATTGTATCCTTCATTCACTTCATTGTACCCTTATTAACTGAATATACAGGGTGTCTACACTTTCGATGGGCATAACTTCAGGGTTCGATTTTACAAGGAATTTCCAACAAAAAATGTCTCTTAGCAATTTTATTTTAACCCACTCAAAATTCTATTTTTTTCACTTTAAAGTTTTTTTTCGCGTTTTCGACCTTACGGCACTGATATGGTCATAACTCCCTTAAATCTCCTGAAAATTCAAATCTGACTACACCGTTAGAAAGAGCGTTAAATTACCAAGCTACCTAAAGCAAAATCAAAATTTTTTAGCAATAAAATAGTATCAAAAAATCAAGTCAAAAAGCGAACTTAAAATTTTT
This sequence comes from Apolygus lucorum, assembly GCA_009739505.2. Lineage (NCBI taxonomy): Eukaryota > Metazoa > Arthropoda > Insecta > Hemiptera > Miridae > Apolygus > Apolygus lucorum. The sequence continues at coordinate 60,241,830 of CM019183.2, read as the reverse complement.
TTTGAAACTTGACTTTCTTCGGCCAACGTTTTCACTCTAAATTTCTGCCCATTTCGATGGGCGCTCTTCGGAGAAAACATGCTCAAATTGTCAGCTTTCCAACGGTCTATCAATTTTTCTGTTCAAAATTCAAAAAGAAAGAGTAAAAGAAGTTTGAATGTCAAAAAACGTGTGTTTTACAAGCAATCCAGTGTTTCAAGCCGGTTTATGGTCCCCCTCGATCACAAAATGGCTTGACGATTTTGGTATCATTTTCTATGTAATTATTTACGCTGAATCCAATGGTGATACTTCCGAATGATTCCGACTGCTAGAAAGTGGATTTTTCGAAGAAAACCTTCGTTTTTCGTACATAAAATACGCATTATTCGTAGATATGGAAGATATCATAAAGTAACACTTTTCTACTCAACAAAAACTTCAATCAGCTAGAAATTCGGTGTTTTTATAGAGTAGAAAGGTGTTACTTTATGTACGATGCGAATTTTATGTACGAAAAACGAAGGTTTTCTTCGAAAAATCCACTTTCCAGCTGTCGGAATCATTCGGAAGCATCACTATTGGATTCAGCGTAAATAATTACATAGAAAATGAAACCAAAATCGTCAAGCCATTTTGAGATCGAGGGGGACCATAAGCTTGAAACACTGGATTTGCTTGTAAAACACACGTTTTTTGACATTCAAACTTCATTTACTCCTTCTTTTTGAATGTTGAATAGAAAAATTGATAGACCGTTAGAAAGCTGACAATTTGAGCATGTTTTCTCCGAATAGCGCCCATCGATATGGGCAGGGATTTAGAGTGAAAACTTTCGTCAAAGAAAGTCAAATTTCGACAAATTTCTAAAAGTTTTCTTTTTGACTTGATATTTTGAAACTATTTTACAGCTGAAAGATTTTGATTTTGCACTAGATAGCTTAGGAATATAACGCTATTTCTATCGGTGGAGTTAGATTTGAATTTTCAGGAGAAATAAGGAAGTTATGCCCATTTCAGTGCCGTAAAGTCGAAAACGCGCAAAAAACTTTAAAGTGAAAAAAATAGAATTTTGAGTGGGTTAAAAGAAAATTGCTAGGAGACATTTGTTGTTGGAAATACCTTGTAGAATCGAACCCTGAAGTTATGCCCATCGAAAGTGTAGACACCCTGTATAGTAAGTAAATATAAGAGTTAATGAATATAAATATCGACTAAATATAAATATAAGTGAACTTAAATTAAATTCAATTAAATATTGAACAGTGCAAATTTTAGAATTTAAATTTTTGAAGATTGAATATTGAAATTTTAGAATTTGAACCAAGGATACTTAGTTAATGCGAACAATGATCGCATTTGATCAGCTGAAATTTGTTAATTAGACAGATATTCCTACCTCTTTTGCAATTCACACTCGTGATTCTGATTTATCGTCCTACTGTTGAGTCCTCATGAAAGGTTGGTCCTACAGAGCTCTAAAAATGCAATTCTATAGTAAATTAGTGAAGAACAATATCTTTATATCGAGAGTTTGTGTCTTGGGTGTTCTGATAACTGTTTTATGGTTTCAAAAGACCCGACAGTTGCAGCTGCGCCGCTTGCGGGAAACGGAAGCAAATTGATCGGCAGTTCCACTCATTATTTATGGTACGGGAACTCGATCGAGACGAGGTTTGGAGTCGCAAGGTCGAGAAATGAGGAAATTAGTCGACCCCCCTTCATCTCTCCCTAGCCTAACTGTAGGCTATTATCTGAAAAAACAAGTATTCCTTGAATTTCTTCTTCTGCGTCTTTTGACGGACAGCCAGGGTTGTCTTTCACATGAAACATGTGAGCTGTCCTTAGTTGATTCTTTCTTTTCCTCGATTTTTTTCTAGTGTCTTACTTAATACTCACTGCACAAAAAAAAGGGTACCATTTACATTCTTTTCGCTAGAGTGCAGCCAAACTTGTGGAATCTCTGTTCATTTATTGATCTGTATTGCCACATTTCAGACCTAAACTCTGAACTTGGCCGGATATTCCCCTACAGAACTCCTCAGTAGGTACTAGCTCGATTTGTTTTACTATAATTTTGAATACCGTCAAATTTATATTTTTTGTTGACCTGTTTATTTTTTCCTCTCCTTAAATTATTAACCTTCACCTACAAAAAGGATCAACTCTTCATTTTTCTCTTCGAACTCCAAGAAAGAAAAACCAACCAACCTGCTTCCAACCCTTCTCACTCACTCTTCTTCCAACGTAATCTCAACAGTTGAGATTACTATACATTTATAAAGTCAGGTAGGTACATTTATAGTTACTATAAATGTACCTACCTGACTTTATAAATGTATGGTGATCAGCTTTTCATCTTCCCAGCTCGATACTTGTAGAGTGGGAGAGTGGGAGATTTTTTTTAAATTCATTATTTTTGACAATAAACCTTTGGAATCGAGCAAGAAAAAACATTTTAATCCTCCCTCAAAATTCGAATAGAGTTTCAAGTCACTCGGTTGTGCAACCCTAGCAAGTAAGGACCAATTTTTTTTTTTTTTTTTTTTTTCTGGTGAGAGAGCTTTCACAGCTTTTAGTTCTAGTTGAGCTTTTTTTCACAATAATTGTGAAATTATTGTTAGTTACCTTTAAAAAAAAATTGCAATCAGAACCTTGAGCGAAAACATGGTATGTAGGTAAGGAACTGCTCTTTGCTCCTGTACCTGTACTAAATTTCTTAACTCTCTGACAACACTCACTTCAAAATTCTCATTTCATTCCACCTCTTTCTTTAATCATACTTGTAATTCCAGTGTTTCTCAAATTCTATGTTATAATATAATTGTATGTACCTATTATATGCTATAATGTAACATAGAATTTTCGGTCTAACACTGGAATTACGTAAGTATGATTAAAGAATGATTATGAACGATTATAAGATTATTATAAATCATTTTAAGAAATATGATTATAAACTTGTCTTTCCCGTGAACACTGAAATTATGCTTTATTCCAAAACCTAAAGGTATTTGACATTTTGAATTTAAACATTTGTTTGGAAATAATCATGTTGCGTTGAAGTAGAAATTAGAAATCAAATCAACTCGTCGAATCGCCGTGTTCCTTGCAGGTCAGTGATCTATAAACCGATGTGTAGTAATTTGTCACGTATTCTAGCTAAATAACTATGAGCACCATCAGGGTTTTCTACGGTACTCCAAGAAGCAAGGACGGTATTTCAGTTCAGTTGGTGTTGGGTTTTGCTTCCCCACAATCGTAGATATGAAAGCAGAGTATTCTTTCAGTAGAACCACAAAAATTTGGGTCCTCCAAAATCAGTGTTTTCACTTGAATTTCGTTCTGGAGATTTGAACAAATTGATTCAATTCTGTCTGGATTCGAGTCCTTGGTTGAAACTATACCCACCATTTTTCAACCCATTGGAAATTAAATTTTACTCTAATTCCTTCTCCTTTCTGTGATGTTTGAGAATATCCTCGTCTATGCTAGATCTTAGTTTTTCAAGCGCGTGTTACCGACTCATGAATGATTCCATTCTAGAAATACGAATGTGAAATCCAATAAATCAATTTGGATTCATCGAACAATGCACTACCAGATGGGTGCCCTTGGGATCGATGAACGTGTTTTGTGGCAACCCTGAGTCACAGAAAGTGCCAGTGAAAGGGCGACTGTCTCTCGAGAGCCTTCTTAGCGAATTCATTGCTTAGTCACTTGATATTTTCAAACCACTTCAATTTGCGATGTGTCTTTCCAAATCAACAACTTCAACTCAGTTGATTGGATGAAAATTTGACTGCAATTATTTTTAATTTGGTATACTGGAAATTCGTTAACTTTGCGTCCGTTTTCCAAGCAGTAGGCTAGTAACATCTCTCAGTACTTAATAGTTCAAAATTTCTGAAATTCGGATTTTTTTTTTTTGGCTTATGCTCGTAAACTAGATATAGCCTATAGATTTAATTGCATTTGATTCAATAGGAGAGTCAGCGCTCAGGAAATCGAACGCTCAATCGTAGTTTAATTTCTGAGTACAAAAAACGGTCAACCTTTTCGTGAAGTTCTTGTTTTATCTGCCTTTCGTGAAGTTCTTGTTTTAACTGCCTTTCTTGTACATAAAAGCTGCCTACATCAGGGAATCGACATGTTTCCAAATTTGCTAGTTTTCATTTCAAATTCGAATTCCGAGTCCCCAAAAATCTCCATGACCCAATTTTGAGCTTCGCAAGCTGAATTAGAAGAAAAAACGCTGCAAATTATTACACTTAATTATTATTTTTCTGAATAGATCACTCGCCTGCAAAGAACACAGCTTTGCCATTGCCACTACCAATTAACCATATTTTACCTTCACAATCAAGTTTAATTTGAAGAAATAATCGCTTCATACTCAATGCAAAGAAATAAGGAGTTGTGGGTGCCTTCATTAGGAAATGTGAATACTGGTTGCTAAGGACGCAAATGGAATACAACACGGAGAAACGAACAACGATCACATTTTGGTCAGCTAAAATGTCAACGGACATTAGGCCTCTTTAGCGATTCACACTCGTGTTTTTGATTTATCGTAAAATCAACCCTAAGTTCTCATAGGGAGCGAACGGTTGATCCCACAGAGCTATGGTTGGTCTCATTCGATTCTAAAAATTCAATACTATTTTAAATTGAAAAAAAAACAATACCTTAATGCCGAAATTTGTGAGCTAGGGCGTTTTCAAAATTCAGCCCTTATTTTTCAATCCTTAGAAGAGACCTACATCAACCAAAAGCTTCGGGGCACAACTAGACTCCTAATGGAGCCCATATACCAAATTTCATCAAAATCGGTCCATGGGAACTAAGGAAAGTGACGAGTAATTTTTATTCGATTTTTGGATTCTACATAATGTGTAGAATCCAAAGCATATTATTCAACATATATTATGTTGAAACGTAAACCAACAAATTTTGAAGGAGGGGGGGGGGGGTTAAACTTTCTTTTTCTTGGTCAATTCCAAAGGTTGATTATTGAAAATAGTAAACCAAAAGGTAGGAAAGTATTGTGTTCGAGTGAAGCTAATGTGCGGTATGTGTTGTTGACAGGATCGGCGCAGAAAGAGGACTTCAAATGCCCGGACGACTACGGCTTCTACCCTCACCACATTTCCTGCGACAAATACTGGAAATGCGACAACGGAGTGGCTGAGCTGAAAACGTGCGGGAACGGTCTCGCTTTCGACGACACCGACCCAAAATACCTCAAAGAAAACTGTGATTACCTCCATAACGTCGACTGCGGGGACAGGACGCAACTCGGTAAGTTGAAACAGTCCATCTACCTGCGACGCGTGTTAATTAACCATAATTAGGCCAAGGTGTCACTAGTGTCACCAGATTAACGATATTTTAAATACAATTGAAAAATTGATTGACAGAGCTGAATTTTTTGAACAAATTTTGTAAGTTATTAGAAGTCAAAAAATTATGTTACGAGAAAATTTTTGAAAATTTTTTTGTCGACTTCCTTGGAAAGTTTTTTCATAACTCTATTTTGAGGCTTCAAATAGCCCGCAAAAAATTCTGCTGTCCATTAAATTTAACATCGCAATTTAATTTCGATGACACTAGTGTCACCTTGGTCCAATTATGGTTAAGACTTTTTATCGTCAAGTGACAACGACGTCCTTATTATAGACGCTCATAAACAAACACATAACCTTAAAATCTCTGTTTTCCAACTGGGTTATTCTGAAAAAATTTACTTGGGGGTGACAAGTAATGGCACTTCAATGGCAAAAAAGGCTTTTTAGGGTATAGGAAGCGGGTAATTAAGTGTTTCAGGGTGACTGTCGAAACCACCCAACAGTCTGAACATCGTTTTCCATATAATTGAGGGCTTCACTAATTAATGACACAAGTCACTTTTAATTTTTCGTGAGTATTAACTTAATACCAATATTACGTCGTACTATATTAACAATTCTATATATATATTGTTGTTGTGGTTGTTTTAAGAGATAGAGAGAAAAAATTCTGAAAAAAGGGTTGGAAATTGTTTAAATTTCAAGAACTGAGTTGTAGGTTGTCACAGCATAACGCCACACCAAATGGAAATTGTATTGTTTGAAATAGCTGATTATATAGGTACTAGAGTTAAATAGGTCGTGATTTCCGAATTTTCCCCGACAGTACAATTTCCCGTAAAACGTATGTACCGTTTTCTCGGGTTGTAATCAACCGATCACCTTGATTTTTTTTCAAATATTGTCGAGCATCTTATGCTCTGTAACTGGTGCAAAGGATAATTTCGTACAACGCTTGAGGAAAGAAAGGCGGATTTTTGAAAAAACCATCAAAATCAGGGCTCTAACCTACCAAAACGGACCACATTTTTATCTTGTTGTCGGGAAAAATACGCCAATCCCTATGCCCAGTTGGTGTATAAGATACTGACGTACAAGTAAAAAAAAAGAACAAGGAGAAAAGTCCAGTATAACTCAACAAAATGGAACACGAGTGCTAGAAAACGCGATTTTTCAGGAAACACGATTTTCTGAAATTAAACAATGTTCATCTCATGACGTCATCATACGGTTTCCTAACGCTTCCAACTTGCTCCAAGGTGACTCGATTTGATGAGAACAAAGAAGAAGAAGAAGCTAAATCTCTTGTTTGTTGTTCACTCGTCTTTTTCTATGTTTATGTCTCGTTTTGTGCCGTGAAATCCGTTCGTTTTGTGCTGTGCTGAATCGTCTTGAAAATGCGGACGGTCCAGCGTATGGCGCCGGACTCTACTAGCGCAAACCCTGACACAGGTCGGTTTGCGTATTTATTTGACCCACTTCTCGTTCAAATTTTTTCATGATTTTTTTTTAATTGGTCCGTGATTATATGCACATTAACAAAAAATTATTTTTAAAAAATCGAATTTTCACTCGAAAAAATCTCCTTGTACCCTTAAAATCCTGGAAACAAAAGTAATCAAGTCGGAGTGAAAATTCAATGCAGCAAAATATTCAGACCATTGATAATAATTTGTACGTGAATTATACAGGAACAGTGTAGTGCAGAGGCGTGTCGAAATGACCAGCATTTTCTGTGCTCGCTCCAGTAATGTGTAACCTTGCTACTCAACCAGATGAGCTAGGATGAATATCTAGTGAATATCTACCTCTATATTGCCGTGTAAATATAAACTATGCGTCAGAGAAGTGGCAGCTAATTACAGGCAAGAAAAATTGAACTGTTAGAAATTACTCGGGGTAAATAGTGATTCCGGGAAGTCGGAATGTGTTGTGAAGGTGAGTTGCTGTGATTCATCGAGCTCCGAGTCCCGCCTTCATTCTCGTCCTATTTTCACCACGCCTCTTCTGATGAACTCGAGCTAATCGCCCACTACAACCTTCTTACGAGGTCGAATCACTAAGCTCGTAACATCGCTAAAGTCAGACAGCAATCTTCTCGCTACGAACCAAGGATGCCACCAAACTGACGAAGGCCTCGACAAGGAAACCCATCTCTCACCCCAAGTCTGCATAAATATGTCAGATCCTATTCTCAAGATTCCATCCTGGTTCTCTCCATATGATCAGACACTCTCAACTTACTACTGTTGATCACATTGAGTGATGGATCTACCTAACCTTCAGCAAGAATCACGTTGAGGTTAATTTGTGCGTCACAAAGGTTCCCAAACTACCATTCTAGGAGGTTTTTGAGCCTCGAGAATGAATATTTTATACGAAACGTAGAAACTTCACGCTTACAGGTTCCTCTATATTCGAAATGTGTAAGCAAGAAACACTAAAGAATAATATTCTTTACTATACAGGGTGTCTACACTTTCGATGAGCATAATTTCAGGGTTCGATTCTGCAAGGTATTTCCAACAAAAATTTTTCTTTTAACCCACACAAAATTCCTTCTTTTTCACTTTAAAGTTTTTCTTCGCGTTTTCGACCTTACGGCACTGATATGGTCATAACTCCCTTATTTCTCCTAAAAATTCGATTCTGACTACACCGTTAGAAAGAGCGTTAAATTCCTAAGCTACCTAGTGCAAAATCAAATTTTTTCAGCTATAAAGTAGTTCCAAAGAATCAAGTCAAAAAGCCAACTTTACAAATTTTTCTAAACTTGACTTTCTTCGACCAAAGGTTTCCCTCTAAATCCCTCCCCATTTCGATGGGCGCTCTTCGAAGAAAACATGCTCAAATTGTCACCTTTCCAAAGGGCTATCAATTTTTCTGTTCAACATTCAAAAAGAAGGAGTAAATGAAGTTTGAATGTCAAAAAACGTGTGTTTTACATTCAAATCCAGTGTTTCAAGCCGGTTTATGGTCCCTCTCGTTCTCAGAATGGCTTGACGATTTTGGTATCATTTTCTATGTAATTATTTACGCTGAATCCAATGGTGATACGTTCGAATGATTCCGACTGCTAGAAAGTGGATTTTTTGAGGAAAACCTTCGTTTTTCGTACATAAAATACGCATTATTCGTAGATATGGAAGATATCAGAAAGTAATACATTTCTACTCAACAAAAACTTCAATCAGCTAGAAATTCGGTGTTTTTATTGAGTAGAAAGGTGTTACTTTATGTACGATGCGAATTTTATGCACGAAAAACGAAGGTTTTCTTCGAAAAATCCACTTTCCAGCTGTCGGAATCATTCGGAAGTATCACCATTGGATTCAGCGTAAATAACTACATAGAAAATGATACCAAAATCGTCAAGCCATTCTGAGAACGAGAGGGACCATAAACCGGCTTGAAACACTGGATTTGAATGTAAAACACACGTTTTTTGACATTCAAACTTCATTTACTCCTTCTTTTTGAATGTTGAACAGAAAAATTGATAGCCCTTTGGAAAGGTGACAATTTGAGCATGTTTTCTCCGAAGAGCGCCCATCGAAATGGGGAGGGATTTAGAGTGAAAACGTTGGTCGAAGAAAGTAAGTTTCAAACAAAATTTTTAAGTTTGCTTTTTGACTTGATTTTTTGGAACTACTTTATAGCTGAAAAAATTTGATTTTGCACTAGGTAGCTTGGTAATTTAACGCTCTTTCTAAAGGTGTAGTCAGATTTGAATTTTCAGGAGATTTAAGGGAGTTATGACCATATCAGTGCCGTAAGGTCGAAAACGCGAAGAAAAACTTTAAAGTGAATAAAATAGAATTTTGAGTGGGTTAAAAGAAAATTACTAAGAGACATTTTTTGTTGGAAATACATTGTAGAATCGAACCCTGAAGTTATGCCCATCGAAAGTGTACACACCCTGTATTATAGTACAATAAACAGTAATTTGTACAACTGTAACGATTTATCTTTCGTTTTCAAGACAAATGATTACTCGTCCCTCATGAATCAGACTTCGTGGCTGTCGCTTTGTCAACCTCGGAAGGCCGCAAGGACGAAATTCTGTCAAACTGGAAAATCTTGTTCACGACTGTCTAAACATTCTCTGACAGCTTTCCTTCTCCCAACGTTCAGTTCAAGAGCGCTAATAGTCGGATTCTTGCACGAAGAAAACAAATTCCTAGCAGAGTTCCGGAGTCTGCAATAATTACCAGGATGGAGAGTTGCAGCGGATGAACGCCTTTAGTTTGGTGCTTTCCATCATTAACGCCTCTGCAGGACGACCACGTCTCAGCAGGAAGAGGTAATTATCGCCGGAAAACAAAGGATGGGCAAGAAAACTCGTCCGTTGAGGTCTTGCATCAAAAGTTTCCTCGAAGGAGTGAAAGGCAGCAGGCTTCTCGCCATCATCGCCGCATTGCAAAACACTTTGCTTTTCAATGAAAAATAAAAATAAACGCCTCGTGGTTCTGGGTGTTAGTCACACATTTACAATTCTGGTTGCGTCAATGAGAGAGTTGGAATTCAAATTACCGCACGCCGTGGAAATGTCACACGTCCGTCTTCCTTTCATATTTTTATCGTAACCTGACGAAAGGTGCCAGTATTCTCGAACTCCAAGGTGCCAATTTTCTCGAATTTATTATCAACTTCCGTGTGATCTATTGCGAAATGTGTGACGATCCTACTTTTACAGAAGGGACAAACCGATTTGGTTTGTTCCCGATTTGTTGGAGCTACGCCTAGGGGGATATTTGATTCATAGAGATATGAATCGATATTCTCTTCAGGCCGGCTGATTAATCTAATCACTGGTTTGAAGGGGTAGGGTCGTCACACCCTCCTCTGTCTCATTTATGGGCAATTAGGTGTATTTCTCATTTGTTGTACAGATGGAAATTTAACCTATATTGTTACATGGTAGCAGAGCGTGGTTTGGTGGAAATGCACTGAATTTACTTCATCATTTCCCCTCCACTTTCTCTTGGGTATTCCAGAAGGAATTACCCAAAGAGATATCCAGAAGGAATCTCTATATTAAGTTCATTCCCTTATTAGATTTCGCCAATCCGGCAATTAAATTCAGTCTCTTGTTAGGCTTTGCCAATCTAGCATTTTATTAATTTCAATTACCTACGTTTTACTTTTATATAAGCCTTTTCTGCATTTGCCTTTTCAATCATTACACTTGAATGTTTCGTCGTTCATATTCTTTATTTAGTTTGCTTTCTCCTCAGTTCCATTGATTTATTCTTTTATGTATAAATGGTCCATTCGTGGCATAAATGACCCATTCGTGGCATTATTCTTCTTCTTCTTCTTCTTCTTCTTTTGCAATAGTACCATTACGATGGAGGAATTCCCTTGAAGCTTCCAGACGTCCTTTCCTGGGCTTCGTGCTATTTTCAGTCCCTTTGACTTGTTTTCAAACATACTTCTGTTTGAAACCCAGAAGTATGTTTTAGGGAGGGGAGTGTGACGATCCTACTTTTACAGAAGGGACAAACCGATTTGGTTTGTTCCCGATTTGTTGGAGCTACGCCTAGGGGGATATTTGATTCATAGAGATATGAATCGATATTCTCTTCAGGCCGGCTGATTATTCTAATCACTGGTTTGAAGGAGTAGGGTCGTCACACCCTCCTCTGTCTCATTTATGGGCATTTAGGTGTATTTCTCATTTGTTGTACAAATGGAAATTCAACCTATATTGTTACAAATGAAGATCGAGTGACTGCGTCATTGAAGGTTTCTATTAGAGATTGAAGATGGAACAAATAAAACAAGCTCTCGCCATATAAATGTGACAAAAATGGAAACGCCAAGGTGGCAGTTCGAAAATACAATTTTTGTTGCGGCAGTTATCTTACCTATTACCCTCGAGGTGACGCTTTTGCAGAGATCAGAGCACCGAGTTTTATAGAAAGCGTTGGAGTTCCAACGTGGAATTTAGAATGCACAACGGAGAAACAGTGCCAGGGACGAAGCTTGCATTTGCCGCTCGTAAAAAGGAAGCTTATTTGCCAATGTGGGCGGGAAGGGTGAAGTATACTTCGACGGGGTTCCGAGAAGATGGCAGGTCCATTGTTGCGCAACGTAACGCCTTCACTCTTTCTCTTTCAATTGATGGCAACGCTATACAATCCTTCATTGTTATCTTTCTTAATTCCTTTTCTTCACGAGTGAAGATCAAGTCCCGTGATCAGCTTCCAAGGTCAGTTAGAGAAGACAATAGCGAGGCTCTCGACAGCCCCATTTAACTCCTGAGTAATATGAGCCTCTATTCTCGACTTCTTAGAAGTGTCGTATCGCATTCCACGGAGAAGTAACTACTAACTACCTGTGTCTACCTTAATATATCGACACCTCCACTGCATGACGTCAGCTCATTCCGCACATTTCCCCTTTAATAGCCTTGGAGAGCCAATGAGCAGAGCAGCAATATTATCGTCCCTTCGTCTCAAGATCTCATGGCCGATGGATAAAGGTATGGAATTTCCTTCTAGTTTCACGCTACAACTTTGCCTAGATCGTTGGCTCTTCTGAGTAATCGAACTTCTCACGTCCTCTCAGTGGAACCTCGAGATCTGTCAATCCTGCTCGGTATCAAAACTTTCTCAGCCGAATGTTCTTCGTGTGTCCTAAAGGCATTGTGCTCGTTGTTGGGCACTCCGCGAACAACGTTGTAACAATATAGGTTGAATTTCCATCTGTACAACAAATGAGAAATACACCTAATTGCCCATTTTTAAGTCAGAGGAGGGTGACGACCCTACCCCTTCAAACCAGTGATTAGATTAATCAGCCAGCCTGAAGAGAATATCGATTCATATCTCTATGAATCAAATATCCCCCCTAGGCGTAGCTCCAACAAATCGGGAACAAACCAAATCGGTTTGTCCCTTCTGTAAAAGTAGGATCGTCACAACGTCCACAATACGACTCATTCCAGACCTCTGGAATCTCCAATAGCCTTGGAGTGGGACTGGCACAACTTGGCACTCAACGGCCTCTCCCGACACAATCAACCATCTTCGAATGAGGATTTGACAATTTCTAGTCCCTTCCGTATTTTGAATCAACGTCAATGAACATCATCTTCAATCAACAGCCAACAGACTCAAGTAAATACTCGTATATTTACAAAATACACAATATAACTCCTGTGCGCCAATACAGGTGAAAAAAGTTAAGTCCATTCAAACAGCATGAGTTGGTGAGCGAATTTTCGTAGAAATCTTTGAAGCTACGGTTAAGGAAAGAGTAGCCAGCCTTGCGGGTGTGGCACATAGCTAAAATCGTTGAAATTATACATACAACTCCTTGGTTAAACATTTTAAAAACCTTAAAAATACTCCCTTTGCTACCCCGAACGCGTAGAGTGTCAAATTCGTAAATTGTTATTTCTTTCCTATTTTCTATACGCCAAACCACCATAGCATATGCACAGAGAAGTTTGGAACTTGTGAGGAGTCCGCATTCATGTTTCACTCGACCCCTCGAACTCATAGAGTAACCACTCTGCTACTGTATTTTTGGGTACTACAACGAACGAACGCAGGTTTTCATTATATACTTATATAAAGTGTATATGAATATTTACAACTTTTACAACAGTTTTCAATTTTTAAAATTGTACTTGTAACAGAAATTTTATGCTAAATCCGAATGTACCATAATTACTATGATTATGATGATTATTAACAAACACCCAAAAACATGTTTTGAGGCCGTTGGCCCATTTTTGGAATTTGGACCTTTTAGGGTTGTCCAAAATTCTTGTCTAACGGACTCGTCTTTTCGTTTGTTATAATGAACATTTTGACAATTCGAGACTGAATGACGAAGCCAAGGAACTCCAGGATACAATACTCGTCCAACGACTTCGAAAATCGGCTCAACTTCAAGATCCACTCCGCCCTCAAGTCACTCATAAATTATTGTTACTGAACATTTTGGCAAAACATTGAAATTTTGAGAAACAATTACTGGCGTTGTCGTCGTTTAAAATAATGTTCTAAAACAGATTTACTTTAATAGTCAGATAATTTAATAATGATTAATTTTACGCCATTTTTTCCCACCAAAAAGTTTTGTGTTTTCTCGCAGTTTATTTATATCTTCAGGCATAACGAAACTATCTTTCTAGCCTCTTTATTTTCATAACTGCAATTTCTTGAGCCATGAAGTGACGCTCGCAAACCCCATCGTTCAGGCAACATATGGGGTCGTCCTGTTAATCAATATTAAATGATGAAATCTTCAAAAAAGTCCAAGCTAAAAGTGTCGAGTCCATTGCAATAACTTCATTTTTTTTTGAAATTCGTTGAAATATTGGATTGCAATTTGCAACGACAAAGTGGAACAAGTTCAACGCACCAGAAGCACCCTATTGTTGTTTGAGTGTGACGAATTGATCAGGATTGTATCCTCCAGCTGGTCTTCAGCCTTCTTCTTATCGTCTCATGATTCCTCGTAAATTCTAGGAGTACCGCTCCAGTGTGCATCTGTTCACCTCATTATCAAGATTGGATCACCGCAGTCCGAGTGGTCAATAATAGAAAAGTGTTGAATGGGATCACACGTGCGAAAACAGCGTAATCCCCGACTGGCCCGAATTTCCAGTGAGTGAGTCGGAGTGATTTATTATCCAGGTGTGCTAATCGGGGAGTGCGAAAGGAATCGGGTCGAATCCCGGCCTGAGACGATATCCATAACCGAAGCCCAGGAGTTGTCGGCCCAGTGGTCCCTATCAGTTATAATTACATCCAAGTTGCATCATCGAAGCAGAGCGCGAGACCGTTTGTGGTGCCATTGACTCTTTCTGGCTATTGGAATGCGAAAGTTACGTCTATTTACGGTCGCAACTTCGCCGAGCAGATCATCATAAATATTCAATCATCAAGGAAAATTTAATGCTTCAACCAACGATGAAAGTAGGATATGTTTCTAATCAAACGAGCTCCACTTTTTTTCGCTTAATAAACCGCACCCATTTTCAATCCAGGAAATCAAAGTTATGTGAATATTGTGACGGATAGAACCAAGAGTTTGTCCCTGAAATTGTTGTACTCGCCCTTGTTCTATCGTGCTCGCTCTTTGAGTAAAATTCACCTGCCAGTAGAAATGTCCACATGATAAGTGAAGGCTGAATAACAACGAAAGTTTACTATTCCAACAAAATACGTGAGGAGATTATTGTTTCCAACCAAAAAAACTCATGGAATAAGGAATAATCCCCTACACTCCAACATCTCTCAACTTCAGCACTTGGTCTATTCAAGTACCCCCTTTTCGTGACTGCGTTGCCACAATCAGCATACAGCGAACCTGGTCCAGTTGACTACATCTTGAGTCGCTGGCCCAGCAGCCTAATAATATATACAGATGGTTCAGCGCAAGGGGGGGAAGGTAGGTTGCGCCTACGTCATCCCTTCTCTTTCCATACAACAGGGCTTCCGTTTATGGAATTACGCCTCCATTTTCACTGCCGAGACATATGCTATTTTGAAGGCTCTTACATATGCATACGAAGAATCCACGTTGTCCACCTCAAGCATAGTCATCATGACTGACTCGAAGAGCTTCACATCCAAACTCCAAAACGTAACTGCTTCATCGAAATTAACGCTCATCGAATCCTCCATACTCAGGATCGTAGGGCTATTAAAGTCATCTGGAGTCCGAACCACCTTTTGTTGGGTCCGGGGTCACTGTGGTGTTCCCGGTAACGAGTCAGCAGACTGGGAAGCCAATAGAGCGATTTCCTTATCCATTCCACACCCTTCTCCAGAATTCCCACCCACAGATCTGAATCGCACTTTGGCACTCGAGCTTCTAGACAAGTGGAAGAGGCAGTTCCTGGAGTACCGCGGAGGGAACAGATATAAATCTCTGTTCCCCCCAACCAATTTGAAACCATGGTTCAGAGACGCTAAGGGTGCCCTGCCTAAACGCTTTTATAAAACTTTTGTCCGTCTCAGAAGTGGTCACAGCTGCGCTAACGAATACCTTTACCGAATACAAATGGTGGAATCATCCCAATGTAGACGATGTGACGCTGATCCGGAAACGATTCAACACTTAATTTTGGAGTGCGCCGCCTTATCTTCATACAGAGAGGAACTCCTGAAAAAAATCTCAAAGGAAGTTGACAACCCCTTCAATGTGGACACCATTTTAGCCTCAGGAAAGATGGATATTTACAATACACTGTTTGATTTTATAAAAATGTGTGGCATAATCCTGTAAAACTTTTTTTTGTAAATAAGTAGGAATTATCCATTATGTTTTTTTTTTTTATCAATTCGTAACGGCTGTAAATCTTCAAAAGCCAATAAAAAATTATAAAAAAAAAACTCCAGCACAGGACAACAGCAACAGTACAGAACTGATTCGGAGAAGAGATGTGATGTCCCTGAAGAGATCCGTCGCTCTGCCAGCTCGCTGACCAAGTGACCATCACCTACATTTGCCCGACCAAGAACCGGAAAGTCCAGTCGGCGGAGTTCATAAACAAGAATCCAAGTGAACTCTTGTTTTCGACGTCAATCACCGCCCATCCTAAATACGTCATTTTAGAATTTAGGTCGTATCAGTGTTTCTCAATCTTATATTAATCTTACCTCAACTCAATTCCTTCTGAAACATGTTTGACAAAGTACTGCATATTTCAGATGGATGAACAACCAATCAGGAAACTCAAAAATGTCCTCTGACCATCAAAACATAGTTTTCAGTCGATTGTGTTCAGATGTAATTGTATGAGTGGTCGGCTGAAGCTGCTTGAGTGAGCGATGCGCAATCTCGTCCAAATAGCTTGAATCCTGTTTTGCATCATAGAGCCTGTAATCAGGCGCGAATCGTGACCTAATTGACATCTGGACTGGTCGATTAAAAGCCTTATTACACCGTGAAACTAATCTATATTGAAAGGCGATGTTTCGCGATTGCCAAAACCCACTGACCGAAAACGCATGAGCACGTTACGTCTCGAGGTGAGCAGTTCAGTTAGTCACCTGCGGCTGAGAATCGATCTCCAACACCTCTCATCATTAAGGAGGCATAATTCAGAGTTCACACCGTTCTCAAGGGAACTGTGCCGGTTAAAAACGCATCAGACTTCGATCTTCAACCCTCAACCTCGCTTTCAGGTACTCTCAGGCGTAAGAATTGGATGAGAAATATTCGAGTTCGTCTACAACATAACAGATTTAGATAATCCCAGTTCAGACATTTCGCTGGAATATAAGAATTCCCACAAAATTGGTTAATCCTCGAGGTCCCTCTGATGGTTCCATGGGCGGAATATGGAAATAAGCATTCAAATGTCAGTGTAAATCTCTGGGTGATGACCTCAGGCTCGCCATACAAGTTTCAGATTGTGATATGAATGACTAAACCGTCCAGTTCGCAAAAATAAGTTTAGATCAACCTGTTTTTTGGCATCTGGAAATTCCTCTGATTTACGTAACAGGACGGACGCCCAAGGTCGTTCGTTCGATTTCGTTGGAATGCGATGTCTGTTGGTACTTTTGAAGAATTTTACCGCGAAATATTGGAGTATTGGCACCCGATTGGTTTCGTCTGTCGCCTCAGATTTCAAACGGTCGATCAAGTTTGGGTGATGAGCTTTCGCTGTGCCCGGTTCCGAGCTTTCCCCAATCAAGAAAACCATATTTGCATATTGACATGGAACCAGTGACCCATCTAGAAGCGGCCCGAACTCTCTTCTTCGCCGTGCTGGTGTGACTGCTACCCTCTTAACCGGATTTGGAGGACCCTTCCACACCCGAACCAGGTTGATTGCGAAGCTGTATTGACTTCTGCCCGCCTTCGACTGATCCTGCAGCGGTTACTTCACCATTGTCTTGTTTCGCTGCGGCAGCACAATTCCCGAACGATTTCAGGTTGGATTTTCATAGGACTGCCATTCCTGACGACACGGTCGCCATCAGCTGTCTTCCAAAGGGAATTTGTTGTGATGATTTCGCTCATGGCCTCTTATCGCCTCACCCCCTCAAGTGGAGGGTGGTTCACCAACGATCCGACACCAAAAAAATACTGGAACATGAGCTCCTGCTCACGAGCGGTCACCCATCCGAGTATATAAACCGACATGAAGGCACGCGGAAGGCTTTCAAAGTATTCAATGAGAGTATTGATCATCAATCCGCGGCTGCAATGCGCCTAATGGCCAGTTTCGTTGGCTTTGCACACCTTGAGGTGGTGAGTTCCAGTATATATTCGATACACGTTTTGCTGCACTTCGGTATTTATTGATATCTGTAATTTTTACTCGATCTAAACGCGGAAACGCCCGAGTTTTGAGTCCTTGTGTGCTGGAAGGCGTGGCCCAATTGCGTCATCCCCGTTGGCCCGTCGTTGCACAACGCAGCCCAATCAACCTTCAAGTATGCTCCCCCACTCCTCACATTATGTAAAAGACAATCTTTCGAGCCACACGGGAGAAAGCTGACCCAATAGCGAAGGCTTCGTTCACTTTTTACCCCACCTCTGCCCTGCATGCCCCCTACATGTCAACTGCCCGGGCTGTCACCTGGATTTGTATTACCACAGTAGTTACAAAGGTGGAGGTCACTCGGCTGCCGAGCTCACGCCCTGTCTGATATCAGAGGGTGGCGCCCATTGACCACTTAGATGAAAGGCCGGCGAAACCTGGTCAGGGTCATTGACATTTACCTCGTTTTGTATAAAGAGAACAAGACACCCACTCTGCTAAATATTATTGGTTCCCAAAATCACGCTGATGCAGCAATGATTTCACGATGGATTCCGCATATTATCGATAAATCCCATTTTAATAGCTCAAAGTATGAGTTCCACAGCTAGAAACCTAAATAAATGGACGAACACCGGTATCACGATCGGTATATTGAATTTATATGTCCGCCTGATCAACCTATATTTTCATTTTAGTGTCTGTAGGTCAAGAAGAAGTCTGCTCTTCTAACAGCACAAACCGCAAAGATCAGATTGCGTAACTATTTCTCCACCGACCACCACCGGTAGCACCTCTTTCATCCAGCTTCATCAATGACTGCACCGGTTAATTTCGAGACGGTCCCCTTTGAATTTTATCAACGTCGAACCAACAG
The DNA here is from genome assembly GCA_009739505.2 of Apolygus lucorum. Taxonomy (NCBI): domain Eukaryota; kingdom Metazoa; phylum Arthropoda; class Insecta; order Hemiptera; family Miridae; genus Apolygus; species Apolygus lucorum. The sequence continues at coordinate 60,223,385 of CM019183.2, read as the reverse complement.
CAGCGTGTGTTCGCGTGGAAACGTGATTGAACGGAATCTAAATCTGTCCCACACGTGCTAACTGGGCGTCCACTTTCCGACCACTCCCGGACCCAGCCCACCAAGGAGGCCGAGCTGCTCACTTTTCCAGTCCAAGACATCAAAATCGGGGTCTATCATTTGTAACCTAACAGTAGGAGTTCAAATAAGTGCGAGTTTTTTAAACAATCATTTTCAATCCAACAGCAAATGAGATTTCTGTGTAGAGCAGGAGTAGCCACTACTGCAGATAACTAACAAATTTTTGAGGGATGTTGAAAGCTCTCCAGGAATTGAAGTGATTGGAAACGACAAAGGACTTTCATTGTCAAAAAACCCCCACTCATTTGGAAAACTGCAAGTAATTTTTCTTATTTTTCAAATGAGGAGAAATATCCATGGAAGTTCCGTGTAAGGCATGGACTTATCACTAAGGGATAAATGAAAATGGCTGTAAGTAGAAATCATCAGAAAACTCTCGAAATTTTTCAAAGAGAGTTGGCTACCTACGTCACACCATTCAAATCTTCAACTTTCCTTAGCTTCTCTTTTTGACATTTTATGTCTTTACTATGGCACATAAATGAAACGCTTGCATACGAGTCTGCAACACATTGAAAAATTTTCATGCCCCCCCCCCCCCCCCCCCCCCTCCCCTCCCGAGACATCTGGGAGCTCGATTTTCGACTCAGCTGATCTGGGAGCTCGATTTTCGACTCAGCTGATCTGGGAGTTCGATTTTCGACTCAGATGATCTGGGAGCTCGATTTTTGGCTCAGCTGATCTGGGAGCTCAATTTTCGACTCAGCTGATCTGGTAATATCAAACTGTTAAGTACCTACCTAACTGTAAAGTACCTACCTGTAAAGTACCTAACAACTTCACTTCTGATGGTCATAATCATCATTGTGGCGACTTGGGACAAATTTCGTTAGCAAATTTCGTTAGCAACAAATTTCGTGACGATTTTAACACAGAATGTGTTTTTGCGATGACCTACCGAAAAAAAATCGTCACGAAAAAGCGACAGAAAAAACATCTGGTGATATGTTTATTGGTTGTCATGTTAATGTCAACTCCACATTTATTATTGTTGTTTTTTATTTAACGGATGACTAGTATCGCAAAAACACATTCTGTGTTCCTATGATTTCATACAGAGTATGGAAAAAGAAATAAACCGGGGGGTGCAGGGGGGCGGAGCCCCCCGCCGAGGCGCAAAGCGCCGAGTTTTTTTATGTGCCATATGAAAGACATGAAAATGTCAAAAAGAAAAAGTCCACAACCACAACTTATTATAGTTGGAGTTCAGCATGAAATAGATAAAAAGGCACCATTCATAATTATTATTATTATTATCAGTATCGTCGCTTCAAGGAATATTTCTTTAAACTGCCTGTTCAACGGAACTTTTGGATTTCAAATGTGCCAGTGGTTCTGTTTGGACAAGAGAAACTGTTCACATCATTTCGAAACTGTTTCAGCGCTTCGATAATTGAAATGAGCAGTCAGGAATGGTAATAGTTCACTTATTTGCTCAGAGCAGAATGACTAAGGAAGATTTTCATTGAACCAAAGTGCGCTTCATTGGAGTAGTTATCTTACGTAAAAGGAATGATAGACTCGAGTCCTGTTCCCAACGCGTTTCATTACTCCAGTGGTGTGGATCCTAATGCCTCGTGAATTGCGAAAAATTTGAACTACCTTCTCCGTCCATTGCAAAATCAGGAGCCAGGTATTTTTTCCGATTTTACCTCTCGCACTTGCGTTGGAAATGATCAAAACGACTACCATGCGAGCATTTATTCAGCCGTCGGAGACGAAACATCTGGCCGTATATTACTCTGAACATCTTCCAGCCTTCTCGTTTCTTTGAATGTCTTCAAACATCGATTTTTTTTTCAAAAACTTCGTTAATGTAGCCTTCAAACAACAGAAAAGTACCTTAATTTCTTGTTAATTTGAGTGGTAATGGTTTTCTTAACCTAATTTCAATAATTTATCCTCATATCGAGTTTGATGAAGGTCCAGGTTAAATGCAACATGAGCATCAGTATCTTGGCATTGAATCTTCTATGCAACATCCCAATCTATCGATACCTTGGCAATGCAGCTCTAAAGCGACATCTGTCAAATTGGCGACTGCGACGGCCTAAGACCATAATGATTGTTAAAGCATTTCCCCCATGTTGTTACCGTATTTGGTACCTATAAAAACGTCTGCCAAGAGGGTGTGGCACATAGCTTCCTCGTATCCATAACCCGATTGTATAGATGATCCGATGCATAGTAGTTAATCTCAAAACATCAAAACAAGTTAATCTGTAACATCCCTGGAAATTTCATTGAAATCGGATGGAAAATGTAGAAGTTATGGCCGTTACAAGGAATTCACGTTTGCGCATGCCCAGTCGCTTCTATCAGTCCGGGGATGATGATTTTCATAGGGGACCGTCTACACACCAACCCGCACAATCCCTGAAAATTTCATCGAAATCGGACTATAACTTCGTATAGTTATGCGCGTTACAAGGAATTCATGACAGACACACAGACAGACAGACACGGAACCAAAATTGTTCAGAAAGGTCTAAAACGCGAAACGCGAGTGAAAATTTTGATTTTGGAGAACTTTTTTTTTTTCGTCCTTGAAAAGTGAAAACAAAGCTTCCGCTACCTTGGTAGACTCGGAAGCAATATATTAGAGCGATTGGTCGTCCTGTAATTTTCTTGCCAAGTTAAGGGTTAAAAACCGTGTTTTAAGCAGAAAATTGGCTTAAAGAGGGTTTCGCCCTGAGCGCCGAACTGAATTTCATGTCAATAATAACAACTTCCAAGCAGTGTGCAGGTGTTTCACTCCTCAGCTGTAAAAACTTCCACTATAATTTGAATTTCGGAAAAAAATTGAACTTGGGAAAAAGAATAATATTTCGCCAATTATTAGTCTCAACGTTTTTTTTTTTTTTTTCCTAAACATCCACATCGATATTGCAGCCCTATTCCACACCCGTACAAGCCCGAAGGAAAAATTTCGTATTTGTCTTACCACTGACAGATTTAGGCCCTTAGTGGTACATTTCAGGAGACCGATGGGATTGTACATCGTACAAAGAATGAATCCTGCAGATTTCATCAGAATGTTCAGAGAACTCTCGGCATCGAACAACGTTTAACCCTAATTAGACCATGGTGTCACCAGTGTCACCAAAAACATAGTAAGAATTTCACATCTGTCCCAAGGTGTCACCAGATTAACTAGATTCGAGTTGCAATTTAACAATGAATGGACAGAGCTGAATTTTTTGTAAGTTATGAAATATGAAAAAAGTGACAAAAGTTTTGAAAATTTTTTCACCGATTTGTTTGGAAACATTTGTCATAATTCTATTTTGAGACTTCCAATAGGCCACAAAAAAGTTGCTGTCTTGAGAATTGCAATTTAATTTTAGTTACTCCGGTGACACCTTGGGGCATCCGGTGACACTAGTGACACCATGGTCCAATTAGCGTTAATGTCTCTCTTGAATTATCCGCTCGGTGGACTGTAATTCTTGCTAATTACGTATTGAAAAGAAGATTGTCAAAATATAAGGGCCGCTACTGTGACTGCATACATGGATAAATGATATACAGGGTGTCTCAAAAGTTATTAACGCCCTGCTACAATCGTTACGTGACAAGGAAAAAAATCTTTGTATTTTTTTGTGGGGATCGCAAATATCGTATTTTTGTGCACGTGTGCATTGACCGACTTTCTTATTTCAAATGGGAACCCCCATTTTGGTTTATTATTTTCAATAATAAGCCTTTGGAATCGAGCAAGAAAAAAAAAATTTTAACCCCCCCTCAAAATTTGATGATTTACGTTTCAAGGTACGTAGAATCAGAAAATCGAATAAAAAAATTTCCGTCCGTCCGCCGTACGCCGTACGCCGTACGCCGTCCGCCGTCCGCCGTCCGCCGTCCGCCGTACGCGGCACTTTTCTTAGCAACACTGGACCGATTTGGTTCAAATTTGGTATATGGGCTCCATTTGGGGTCTAGTTGTGCCGCGAAGCTTTTGGTTGATGTCAGTCACTTCTAAGGGGTGAAAATTAAGGGTTGAAATTTTCAAGAGTGCCCTAGCTCGAAAACTCTCGAAATAAAGGTATCGTTTTTTCACCAATTTTAAATAGTACAGAATTTTTAAAAATTTTTGAGACCACCCGGAGCTCTGTAGGACAAACCGTTCGGTCCCTACGAGTATTTGAAGGTTTTCCTTCGATAAAACAGAATCATGAGTGTGAATCGCAAAAGAGGTCTAATCGCCGTTCAAATTTTATCTGACTAAAATGCGATCGCTGTTCATTTCTTCGATTTGTATACAGTTTTGCCTTCTGCGTAACCAGTAATCAAATTTCCATATCAAGCTTTCTATTTTTCGAATCGAGTGTGAAGCGTTTAGTTCTTTCTAATAAACTTGATTGTGAAGGTGTGAAGCCATTATAGTGTGGTAGGTAGTACCTACCAATAGTAGGTAGGTAAAAAAAAATTGGTAGGTAAAAACAATGTTTGTAGGTAAAAAACGCTGCAAATCATTGCTCTTTGATCAGATCACTGATCAGCTGAGTGAGCTCCGAAGCCATTTTCAATGCTATTGAATGGAAGTGCTCTTCCAGGCGTCTCCAGCATTCGAGGATATCTTCTTCACTCCTCACATCACTGATCAGCTGAGTGAGCTCCAAAGCCATTTTCAATGCTATTGAATGGAAGTGCTCTTCCAGGCGTCTCCAGCATTCGAGGAGATCTTCTTCACTCCTCACATCACCGATCAGCTGAGTGAGCTCCAAAGCCATTTTCAATCCTATTGAATGGAAGTGCTCTTCCAGGCGTCTCCAGCATTCGAGGAGATCTTCTTCACTCCTCACATCACTAATCAGCTGAGTGAGCTCGAAAGCCATTTTCAATCCTATTGAATGGAAGTGCTCTTCCAGGCGTCTCCAGCATTCGAGGAGATCTTCTTCACTCTTCTGATCACTGATCAGCTGAGTGAGCTCCGAACCCATTTTCAATCCTATTGAACGCAGGAGCTGAAATTTGAGAGGGAAGGTCAAGGGAGAATACAGATGGTGGTAGGTGCTATTGATGGAGAACCAGTGATCTATACAGAAGGATGATCTATACAGAAAATAATAAACCTTTGAGCAATGATTTGCAGCGTTTTGATTACAGATTCGGATTCTACGTAAAATTTCATGAATGTTTGACTCCAAAAGTTGCGACAAACAAACGATTGCGCCCAAAATCAGAATTTTGAAAACCCCGAGTGTGGCACATGTTTTTTTAATTATTTTTCGACGCTGAATCACGTGGTGGTATCCATTTTTGAATTTGATTGGAATTTTGGTTTATTATTTTCAATAATAAGCCTTTGGAATCGAGCAAGAAAAAAAAATTTTAACCCCCCCTCAAAATTTGATGTTTTACGTTTCAAGGTACGTAGAATCCGAAAATCGAATAAAAAAATTTCCGTCCGTCCGCCGTACGCCGTACGCCGTACGCCGTCCGCCGTCCGCCGTACGCGGCACTTTTCTTAGCAACACTGGACCGATTTGGTTCAAATTTGGTATATGGGCTCCATTTGGGGTCTAGTTGTGCCGCGAAGCTTTTGGTTGATGTCAGTCACTTCTAAGGGGTGAAAATTAAGGGTTGAAATTTTCAAGTGCCCTAGCTCGAAAACTCTCGAAATAAAGGTTTCGTTTTTTCACCAATTTTAAATAGTACAGAATTTTTAAAAATTTTTGAGACCACCCGGAGCTCTGTAGGACAAACCGTTCGGTCCCTACGAGTATTTGAAGGTTTTCCTTCGATAAAACAGAATCATGAGTGTGAATCGCAAAAGAGGTCTAATCGCCGTTCAAATTTTATCTGACTAAAATGCGATCGCTGTTCATTTCTTCGATTTGTATACAGTTTTGCCTTCTGCGTAACCAGTAATCAAATTTCCATATGAAGCTTTTGGTTTATTATTTTCAATAATAAGCCTTTGGAATCGAGCAAGAAAAAAAAAATTTTAACCCCCCCTCAAAATTTGATGTTTTACGTTTCAAGGTACGTAGAATACGAAAATCGAATAAAAAAATTTCCGTCCGTCCGCCGTACGCCGTACGCCGTACGCCGTACGCCGTACGCCGTACGCGGCACTTTTCTTAGTTACCATGGACCGATTTCGATGAAATTTGGTATATGGGCTCCATTTGGGGTCTAGTTGTGCCGCGAAGCTTTTGGTTGATGTAGGTCACTTCTAAGGGGTGAAAATTAAGGGTTGAAATTTTCAAGAGTGCCCTAGCTCGAAAACTCTCGAAATAAAGGTATCGTTTTTTCACCAATTTTAAATAGTACTGAATTTTTAAAAATTTTTGAGACCACCCGGAGCTCTGTAGGGCAAACCGTTCGGCCCCTACGAGTACTTGAAGGTTTTCCTTCGATAAAACAGAATCATGAGTGTGAATCGCAAAAGAGGTCTAATCTCCGTTGAAATTTTTCCTGACTGAAATGCGATCGCTGTTCATTTCTTCGATTTGTATACAGTTTTGCCTTCTGCGTAACCAGTAATCAAATTTCCATAATCAAAAGTCAGTGGAGAATACTGAAGGCGCCTGAGTGGTCACTGATCAGCTGAGTGAGCTCCAAGGCCATTTCCTCTCCTGTTGAACGCAGGAACCTGAAATTTGAGAGGCAGGGTCAAAGGAGAATGCTGAAGGCGCCTGAGTGGTCACTGATCAGCTGAGTGAGCTCCAAGGCAATTTCCTCTCCTGTTTAACGCAGGAACCTGAAATTTGAGAGGGCGGGTCAATTGAGAATGCTGAAGGCGCCTGAGTGGTCACTGATCAGTTGAGTGAGCTCCAAGGCCATTTCCTCTCCTGTTGAACGCAGGAACCTGAAATTTGAGAGACAGGGTCAAAGGAGAATGCTGAAGGCGCCTGAGTGGTCACTGATCAGCTGAGTGAGCTCCAAGGCCATTTCCTCTCCTGTTGAACGCAGGAACCTGAAATTTGAGAGGGCGGGTCAATGGAGAATGCTGAAGGCGCATGAGTGGTCACTGATCAGCTGAGTGAGCTCCAAGGCCATTTTCTCTCCTGTTGAACGCAGGAAACTGAAATTTGAGAGGGCGGGTCAATGGAGAATGCTGAAGGCGCCTGAGTGGTCACTGATCAGCTGAGTGAGCTCCAAGGCCATTTTCTCTCCTGTTGAACGCAGGAAACTGAAATTTGAGAGGGCGGGTCAATGGAGAATGCTTAAGGTGACTGAGTGGTCACTGATCAGCTGAGTGAGCTCCAAGGCCATTTCCTCTCCTGTTGAACGCAGGAAGCTGAAATTTGAGAGGGAAGGTCAAGGGAGAATACAGATGGTGGTAGGTGCTATTGATGGAGAACCAGTGATCTATACAGAAGGGTGATCTATACAGAAAATAATAAACCTTTGAGCAATGATTTGCAGCGTTTTTATTTTTCGAATCGAGTGTGAAGCGTTTAGTTCTTTCTAATAAACTTGATTGTGAAGGTGTGAAGCCATTATAGTGTGGTAGGTAGTACCTACCAATAGGTAGGTGTGGTAGGTAAAAAAAATTGGTAGGTAAAACAATGTTTGTAGGTAAAAAACGCTGCAAATCATTGCTCACTGATCAGCTGAGTGAGCTCCGAAGCCATTTTCAATGCTATTGAATGGAAGTGCTCTTCCAGGCGTCTCCAGCATTCGAGGATATCTTCTTCACTCCTCACATCACTGATCAGCTGAGTGAGCTCCGAAGCCATTTTCAATGCTATTGAATGGAAGTGCTCTTCCAGGCGTCTCCAGCATTCGAGGATATCTTCTTCACTCCTCACATCACTGATCAGCTGAGTGAGCTCGAAAGCCATTTTCAATCCTATTGAATGGAGGTGCTCTTCCAGGCGTCTCCAGCATTCGAGGAGATCTTCTTCACTCCTCACATCACTGATCAGCTGAGTGAGCTCGAAAGCCATTTTCAATCCTATTGAATGGAAGTGCTCTTCCAGGCGTCTCCAGCATTCTAGGAGATCTTCTTCACTCTTCTGATCACTGATCAGCTGAGTGAGCTCCGAAGCCATTTTCAATCCTATTGAACGCAGGAGCTGAAATTTGAGAGGGAAGGTCAAGGGAGAATGCAGATGGTGGTAGGTGCTATTGATGGAGAACCAGTGATCTATACAGAAGGATGATCTATACAGAAAATAATAAACCTTTGAGCAATGATTTGCAGCGTTTTGGAATGGCGGCCGAAAATTCGGTTGTTTTTAGCGAAAAGTCGCTCTTTTGGTTTATTATTTTCAATAATGAACCTTTAGAATCGACCAAGAAAAAAAAGTTTAACACCCCCTCAAAATTTGATGGTTTACGTTTCAAGGTACGTAGAATCCAAAAATCGAATAAAAATTTGGCCGTCCGTCCGCCGTACGCGGCACTTCTGCCACTTAGCATTGAGCGATTTTGATGAAATTTGGTATGTAGGCTCCATTTGGGGTCTAGTTGTGCCCCGAAGCTTTTGGTTGATGTAGGTCACTTCTAAGGGTTCCAAAATCAATTTTGAAATTTTGAAAACACCCTAACTCAAAAAATTCTGATATAAAGGTATTGTTTTTCCTTCAATTTAAGATTCTATAGAATTTTTAGAATTTTTTGAGACCACGCGGAGCTCTGTAGGACAAACCGTTCGCTCCCCACGAAAATTTAAGTTTTTATATTGAAATATATATGTATATAAATCAAAACACGAGTGTGAATCGCAAAAGAGGCCTAATCTCCGTTCAAATTAGAGCTGACCAAAATGCGATCAATGGTTGGTGATTTTAATTTTTTTTTTTAATTTTTTTTTTTTTTTTTTTTTTTCCTTTTATATTGGATGGTTGGTGATTTTGTAGACGAGTGATCTATATAGAAAAATAATAAACCATTGTGTAATAATTTGCAGCGTTTTTTGTGAGAAGAGCAGTTCGAGTGACCGTCGAGCCGTACCCGGATAGGCGCCACCCCAACAGACAGACGGTTCTGACGAGCTAAATTAATGTTATTTTCTCTCCCTCCTTCTTTCTCAACCGGGCTGGGGGGGGGGGACCGGCTACGGCGAAGTTAAAAGAAAAAAATAATTAAATTTCCTTCTTTAAAAAACGAGAAAAAAATTTAAAGCAGCTGTTCGAAATGCCTCCTTGCTGCAAGCAAAGTTCTGCCCGATTGCGCCAATGATCGCGAAGAGCACGCTATCTAAAACGTGAAGACGTTCAATCAACCGGATTTGATAAAATTGGCGCTAGTTTCATGTATCCTGAGTGATCTAAACACGGTACCTAATGGATCGATGGATCATTGATGGATAGCTGCTCAAGTGGCTGAGACCATCAGAAGCATCTTAATGATGGCCTCAGTAACTGCCATCCTCGACAGAGATAAGTACCAAGACGACTCCAACAGGACCCTTTCTCTCAAGCTGGCTTCATCCTTTCGTTTCCACTCAAGGACGACCTCCTGTCACCGCTCTACATCGCGCTGAAGAGTATTCCGCGTAAAAATAGCGCCAGCGGTCATTCACCACCACGAGAGTCACGCGAAGACGATCTTGCACAATCACACTAGTTTTCCTCTTCAAAACCGTCAAAAAAAATTATTCCCTCTGTCAGTAGGCTTATAAAACTATATCCACAATTTGTGTTAGGTACTCAATATTAGGTATATCAATTCTCTTATTTCAATTATAATATTCCCACTTAGCCTCCATACAGAAACCAGATGAAATTTTCCACACAATTTGGTTTAGCGAAGGAAGGAGACGTACAGCATTTCCTAAAATTTGGTTTATTTTTTGCAATAATAATGAACCTTTAAAATCGACCAAGAAAAAACATTTGACTAGAAAAATCAAAACGCCCTGGCTCAAAAACTTTTGATATAAAGGTTTTATCATCAATTTCTAGTATTGAAATTTCAGGATCGAATGAGACCACCCAGAAATCTGTAGGACAATCCGATCGCTCCCTTAATGGTTGGACTAACGATTAATCAGAAACACGATTGTGAATAGCAAAAGATGCCTCCGTTCAAATTTCAGCTGACCAAAATGCGATAGTTGTTCGTTTCTTCGAGATGTACTCAGTTTTGCGTCCTTAGCAACCAGTAATCAAATTTCCTGATGAAGGCACCCACAACTCTTTATTTCTTCAAATTAACTAATTAATTATAAGCCAAAACCGATAGTTCGTTGGCTACCTTCAACCTTCAACTATCAATTGTTCAAAAAAAAAAAAAAACAGAAAAAAACATCGATTTCTGAGATAATATTGTATTATAATATTGTATTATTGTATTATGTATTATTCTATTATAATATTGTATTATATTGAGATAATAATACCACGACCTCCCGGACTTAGAAAGCTAGTTTCATGAATTTGTTCAGACACCTTATAGTAACTATTATGCAAAATTCCTTTTGAATCTTACAGAAAAACCACTCGAGTGTTGTGGCTGGAAATATCTTGATTTTTCATTGGCCTTTATGGATACTTCAAGAGCGGAAGCATTTAATGGTGTTTTAATGGAAACTACAGGATGTGGGATTTCTTATCTTTTATTCCACTACATCAATAATCCATTAAGATACTTCAGGAGGAAGGAAGTCATATTCGGCGTACAACTTGTATCATTCGATAAGTTTATTTGATTTTAGAATAAATAAGTCGCTGGTATTTTAGAGCCTCGCTGCATACTCTCCTTCCAAGGTGTGCAGAAAAATACCGTCCAGTTTTCATCGAGTTAAGAAAATATCACAAACATCTCGATCACAACCAGCTTTTCAATGGCATTTGGTTTGTCAAAATACGCCAAAGGTTTTAAAAGAATATTCGAAAACAAGCGGGAAATTAACCCATTTCAAGCCAAGGGTAGAAATAACTGAATAATGAGGAGAGGAGGATGAACTGTTTTACAGAATGCCTGCCGAAATAAAGCATCATGTGCTCCCCAATCGAGAGCAAAAATACTCGATATTTTCCAGGAATGGTAGTCGGACGAAAATCCATCCTGAAATGGTTGTTTGCTTTACTTTTACTTACTCGATATTTTATGAATTTTACTTTTTAATGAGATTTGAGAGGCCTCAGTTTTCCAAATCGATATGATTTATCCAGTTCAATGTTTTGGTAGAATGTAAAAGTCTATTTATGGGCCGGAATATGTTACAACTCGTGGCCCAGAAAGCTCACTCGTCCAGAATCGAATTTGAGCCACCATACTCATGCCTTCGCCCAAAAGGCCTCCTTTTCTAAAAATTTCCAAAATTGTATTGAGCTCCCGAACATCAAAGAAAACTTTTTCTGAAAAGTTTAGGAACAGCATGATCGAGAAAAAATTCTCCTGCAAAGATTTACCACTATTTTCAATATTTAAAAAAAATCATAAATATGAATGCAAAAACGCATCAGTGGCCGGAAATGGGTTAAGGGTTAGGTACTTAATTAGGTGCCTTATATGGGATGAGAGAAATAACCTAGATACCTAATTTCATTCGTAAGATCATGACACAAGAGTAGTTCGACAGTTATTTTCGTAGCTTTCCCCCTGGAATTGAAGAAAAACAAGATTTCGATCTTGTCTATCGGTGAACGTACACGATTGGCCTTTGGCGACCAGAGCCGCCACTCCCTCAAGTGTGTCAACACTTCCCAGTTACTACACCTCTGCTGGGCTCTGCACTCTCAAAGGAGACCCCCCCATGAAGGAATGCGGCTAGCGACGGCACGATACTCCCAAGTATCGATACGATATTTATCAGAAGTATCTGATACCCGACATCTTTAGATATCGACACTTCGATAACATCGGCTCAAAGTATCTTCACATACAAAAGAAGCAACAGCTTGCCAATAATGCTTCATGGACAAGCAATTCCGATAGCGAACACTGCGAAATATTTGGGAATGACACAAAATTAAAGTGGAAAGAGCATGTTAAGAATAAAAAGGGGGAACTGAACATAAATTTTAGAAAATTCTCCTGGTTGCTCGGTAGACATTCTGAGCTCTCCTTACTCAACAAACTTCTAATATACAAGCAAGTATTGAAACCTGTCTGGACGTATGATATTCAGCTCTGGGGCTGTACGAAGACATCGAACGTCAAGATTATCCAAACCTTCCAAAATAAGGCACTAAGGAGCATTGTGAACGCTCCCTGGTACGTCCGAAATTACGATCTCCATTGTGACCTAAAGATGGAAACTGTCTGTGAAGTTATAAAGCTACATGCGATTAAACACGAACATCGGCTCCATGGACATATAAATCCCGAAGTCCTCTGTCTTCTAGACAACTCCCACCCCGTTCAGAGGCTTGTAGTGACGATTCGATGTACCTTTCGATGCGATATTTAACATCGAAATAATATCGGAAGGCAGTATCGATATCGATAAAATATCGGAAGAAAAATATCGATATCGCTTATATCGATAGAATATCGAAAGAAAATTTCTGATTTTACTGATATCGAATATGTTTTTGCATAGTTTTTTATCAATATCAGTGATCACGATAAATTATCGGAAGAAAAATATTGATTTCACTGATATCGAATATGTTTTTGCATATCTTTTCTTTAAATCGATATCTAAACATAATGCCAGTTCGAATTTTGCTCGTAAAAAGTTGTAATATTACATAATATATTATAATAAATTAATACAAAACAGAAATGGAGAACGCGAAATCGAAACGGTTTCCTCTTCCCATATCGATTATGGAGCATGAGGACTGTATGTCGGGTCGTCATGTTAATTCAACTTAGTTGTTCATGTGTTGCGTTCATCTTCCGTTTCTATTTACTTTGGGTTTTTATTATTTTTCATATTTTAGGGGAAATTGATAAATTACAGTGGGAAGAATTATAACCATCCCAACCGATATTTCATTTCTTTCGATATCAATATTTTCCTTTCGATATTCGATAATATCGCAAGAAAAACATCGATACAAATATCGGAAATATCGAAACAAAAGATCGATATCAATAAATACCGAAAGTATCGAATCTTCACTAGCGGCTTGATAGGACCTAGTGATAAATTGAAACTCTGTGTTGTGTTACCTTAAAGAGCATAGCCGTTGGGCTGTTGACTCTACAAACTATTTAATTAAATTTTGAAAGTAAATTAACTAGACGGGCTCCTTATAATATAAGGCATATTATGCTCAGTTGTTATGGTATTGATATTTAATAAATAAAAATATCATTGAAAGAAAAAATCCATTTTATATTTATTCTAATTATTATTTGCAAGAATTCTCAATTAAATTAAATGATTTTTTTCTTCCACTACAAATGGAAAGGATCAAGTAATAAATCAGTTGAATACATTACAAATTATTATTATTATCGAATCATAAAAACAAACATTTTGCGTAAAGTTAAATGAATTGCTACATTCGAATTTTTAAAAAAGTCAATCAAAAAATTGTTGTGAACCGAAAAGTAAAACAATGATTTCAAGGAACTCTAACTGTTCAAGAAACCCAGCGAAATGAAAAACGCGAATGCGAGGGAAAGCTTTTGAATATCGATGAAGGATATTAGAAGCGATATATCGCTTCAATTGATACTATTCTGAGGCTATAAAGTATCATTCTGTGGCAGACAAAATAAGGTATTTTTTACTGAGTACCTACTTATTATTTGGTATTTTTTTACCAGTCTACTTTGGCAAAAATATCGATATATCGTCAAGAAAAGTATCGATATCTCCGATATTTTAAACAAAAGTATTGATACCAATATATCGGTATGAGTTTTTCATCGAAAGTATCGATACTAGGGTTGGGTATCGTTATAAAAGTATCGATATTTTGTATCGATACTGTATCGTATCCGAGTATCGATATCCCAAGTATCGTTGGGCATGAGTATCGATATTTTAGAATATCGAGTATCGATACTTTAGTGTCATAAACTATCAATATCATCCAATTTTCTCAAGAAAAATATTTTTTTCAACAACTTTTAATCATTTTTCCCTTATAAGAGTCCAAGAAGAGTGATTTTTTCCATGATATGAACGTTATTTGTGCAAACAAAGAGTAATGATCCAAAAGCCTCTCTATTTTCTTCACTTTCTAGCTATTATGTTGAATTTTCCGCGAGAACAGTATCGATATTCGATATTTAGAAATATCGGATCCAAAGTATCGATATCCAAAAATATCGGATAGTGCAGTATCGATACTAAAATATCGAGTATCGGTACGAAAGTATCGATATTTTGAAATATCGAGTATCGATACCCATCCCTAATCGATACGGATATCGGTGGTATCGTGAAGAGGCATCGGCGAGAATGTGGAAATTGTTCTTTGAGTGGTGTTGGTGGAAGGTGTAAAATTGTTTCCAACCGCTTGGAATGTTTTCGGTCTTCAAGTAAAGAAGTCCCCGAGGCTGTTTTTGCCTCGTTACTTTGTCGACGGAAGAAACGTTGGTGGAACAAATATGTTTGTGTCAGAAGGTGGTGAACACGCAGAAATTCATGGTTTGGCTAATGAAGAGAAGTCACTCAGAATTGGCCTCGTAGCTTCAACCTGCAGCATCAGCAGGGGTTTTATTGGAAGTTCTCCTCCATGATCGCGAGATAACAAACTGAGATCATCCCTGATCAGCTGGGTAGACTGAATTCGTTTAGTTTACTAAGATAGTTACCGGCGAACGGCCGGTCCTACAGAGTTATGGGTGGTCTAGAAATTCTAAAAATTCAAAAAACAGTAACTTTATATCGAGAGTTTTTGAGCTTGGGCACTCTTGAAAATGTCAACCCTTAATTTTTTTCCCCTTAGAAGTGATTGACATCAACCTTCGCAGCACAACTAGACCCCAAATTGAGCACATATAGGTACCAAACTTCAACTAAATCGGTCCATGGTTGCTAAGGAAAGTGCCCCGTACGGCGGACGACACAAGTTTTATTCAATTTCGGTTTATTATTTTCAATAATAAACCTTTGGATTCGAGCAAGAAAACAAATTTTAACACCCCCTCAAAATTTGATGTTTTGCGTTTCATGGCACGTAGAATCCAAAAATCGAACAATACGCGGCACTTTCTCAGCAACCATGGACCGATTTAGTTGAAATTTGGTATGTAGGCTCATTTGGGGTCTAGTTGTGCCCCGAAGCTTTTGGTAGATGTCAGTCACTTCTAAGGGATGAAAATTAATGGCTGAAAATTTCAAAAGTACCCTAGCTCGAAAACTCTCGAAATAAAAGCATTCTTTTTTCACCAATTCAAAATAGTATTGAATTTAAAAAAAAATTTGAGACCACCCGGAGCTCCGTAGGACCCTACAAGAACTTGGGTCGGACTTAGATAAATCAGTATCACGACTATGACTAGGGATGGCAACGATATATCGATATATAAAATATATCGATATATGACGTTTGATATATCGATATATTTATATCGATATACAGGGCCGATATTATCGGTCAATATCGATATATTTACCGATATATCGCGACCTGTTTTCAAGTTTTAAAAAAATTATTTTTTTTAGTAAAAATTAAATATTGAAATGAATGGACGAGAAGGGACACCTGTACTTGTAAAAACATCAAGTAATTTTATTCCAAATTTTGTAGTTACCTAGTGATGGGTTGATTTCAGACTGTTGACTTCAGCTCAGACATGATTGTGTACATAGTATTCACCTACAGTGGCTCTCAAGGCTCAATTACTTGACTTAAGCCAAAATTAATGGAGGCTCGTCCAGCTTAAAACTACCTACTATACGAAGTGAAGCAGGTTTTCACAACAATTATTTTCAATTTTGATGGATCATGATCGTCCACAGTACCTATACCTCTGTCAATTTATAAATTAATTTAACATTGCAATGACATTTTCGCACTTTTTTCCAGTTTTTAAACAATGAATTTCGATCATTCATACCCAGTAACTTCTGAAAGTAGGATAATACTTATTTCACACGGTTTTTCCAAATACATCTTCTGATATGTCGAGTATGTCGATAACATTTCCTCCAAAATGACGTTAGTAACTTTACTATTCACCTACCTACTTACTTCTTCAAGTTTTTCCAAGTAGATACTCCGATATGTCTATAAATGTCATCCTAAATGATTTTTATATTGTTTTAAAACTATTAAATTCACCTACCTACTTCACATGTTAACATGTTTAATGTTTTAGGGCTGGAGGTCATTCTGTGAATTCCGACACGCAAATCTGCAACGCTTTTTTTTCTTAGTTACCACGGACCGATTTCTTAGTTACCACGTTATATCGGCTCCATTTGGGGTCTAGTTGTACCAAGATGGTCACTGATCAGCTGAGTGAGCTCCAAGGCCATTTTCTCTCCTGTTGAACGCAGGAAGCTGAAATTTGAGAAGCAGGGTCAATGGAGAATGCTGAAGGCGCCTGAGTGGTCACTGATCAGCTGAGTGATCGGCAATCTAATTTCTCCCTTGCGAGGGAAAAACATTAAACATGATTTAATGTTTTTCCCTCGCAAGGGAGAAATTGAACAGAGATTTTTTATTTTTTAAAGTAGATCTTCCAATACATCGAAATATCGATATATTTTCTCCGATATATCGAAGGTATCGATATCTCATTGACGATATATCATTTGATAGATATATTTCATTCGATATGCCATCCCTAACTATGAATCACCATCTTCGTTGAAAGTGTAGCTAACCAAAATGCGATCGCTGTAATCAAATTTCCATAATATGGAAATATTATGAAGAAAGCAACTCCCTATTTTTCGAATCCAATGTGAAGCGTTTATTTCTTCCAAATAAACTTGATTGTGAAGGTGTGAAGTAGGAAAAACAAAATACTGACAGTGGCAAAGCAGCGTTCTCTGCAGACGAGAGATCTACGTAGAAAAATAATCCACCTTTGACATAATTTGCAGCGTTTTGGATTCTAAACCTCGAAACGTGAAAAAACAAATTTTGAGGGGTTACGATCCATTCCAAAGGTGAGTTATTGAAAATAATGAATCAAAAAACGTATCTCAAAATGTCGGTTGTATAACATTCAACGTGACCAAGGAATTCGTTGTTCAATAAATTCATCTTGGATGCCGACAATATTCCCTTCGACGAGACCAATAAATCAACAGATTTCTCTTTCCGGTTTGAGGTGTCGACACCGCATTGTTGCAACAAGACTTAAGTGTGGGTAATATTGAATAACACTTTTCAATTAGTATTCATAGTTTCCAGACTAATTTTGTCCAATTCGTAAGACATAAATACAGAGTCGACTCTCGGGTTCGGAGACACTGATTTGAATATTGGTTCACAGGTGTTCCCACGTAAATATTTATCAATTAGAGTCGGGAGGGTTAATAGGGCCTAACGGCTAGTCGTGTCGAGGTTCAAACTTATATAACCCCTACGCTCCTGATCCTATGACCGACTACCACTCAAAAACTGGTCTTGAGGTCGATCGCGCCTGTTTTGGGTTTGTTAGGTAATACGGCTTGTGGCATGTGACCAAACGTAATGGAAGGCTTTTGACGGATCCTTTATGTTCCCCTGGGGACCTTTAGGGTTACCTAACGCGGCTGCTGCAGCAGCACAAAACCGATCGTTCTTTTAGATGAGCAACCCAAATTTAGAAAACTCAACTCTGACCTTCATTAGTCTATTCAACACCTAGTTGGCTTTCTTGACCTTGAAATGTGCACACGACTTATCAGAGAAAATTAAACGTAGGTACCTACTCCTCTATGATGACTTGATATTCCAGCCAAGTCTTTCACACCAAATGATGCTACGCAATAATGGGAATGAAAGAATGGGCTATTTTGGTTTATTATTTTCAATAATGAACCTCTGGAATCGAGCTTTGAACATTTTAGCGAATTTTCAAGTAAAATGAAGCTATTGCAATCGCCTCAAAATTTTTAGAATGGACTTTTTCGAAAAACATTTTAACTGAAATCCGTTTGGGAACATTGTAAAATTCCCGCTTTTTTTAGAGATATATATTCCAAATTTCTTTGAAAATTCGTTCATTAACTCATCTTGCATGAATGGAATTTTTATAAACCTCCCACAAAATTTGAGGGTTCACGTTTCAAGATAGATAGAATCCGAAAATTGAATACAAATTTTGCCATCCGTCCGCCGCACAGTGGGGCCAAATGGCCAAGAAGCGGAAAAAAGTCATTATCTTTTGAACGAATTACTGAATCGTCTTGGGAATGGTTTCATTCGATTCCGAATACGAAAATACATTAGATAAATATGTTTCCTGACGTTTAAATTTATTATTTTAGTACTAAATCTTGAATTTTGAAAAAAAATAATGTTACTCAAAGCGGAAAAGCGTGTGAAAAAAACAGAAAAGCGGTTTTACAGGCGATGGGTGTGTGTAATTTTTTTTCCATCGTTTCAGAGGTTATAGGATACGATAAAGATGATTGAATTGAGGTTTCTATATATACGTATGTAAATATATATACCTATATGTAAATATATATATGTATATATATACCTATATTTACATATTTAATTTTGACAAAATTTTGAGTGATAATAACCTCTGAAAATTGGATAGTAAGCGATCGAATTTTGGAACGAATCCAAATTAAACGTTTGCTAAATCCGAATAAGAGATTTTCAACGATGACATGTTCTCGGTATGACATGACAGTACGAACTGACCACACTACTGCGAATGACAATCCGAAGAACCTGGTTTGTTCACTCTTAGCAGAAATATTTTACGGAAACGTCGCTATTTACGTCATTCTGTTTTCCAATAAAAAATAAAACAAAAAATGTCTGCCAAATGGGTGTGGCACATAGCTTCCCAGTATCCATAACCCGATTGTATAGATGATCAGACCATTGTAGCCTTAACTTGACTCCGTTACTCTGTGATTGTAGCTAGCAGCCCACATAGGGGACATTCTACATGTCAACATTCACAATCCCTGGAAATTTTATCGATTTCGAGAGGAAAATGTAGAAGTTGCAACCTTTAGAAGGGTTTTACTCTGAAGCTGCGGTGACGGCGGAGACGGCGTTCTTGGTGTACCTTTAATCACATTTTAACCCACTACATCTAAATTCGGTAAAATACGGCTATGAAATTTTTACAGCTTCTTGATAATGGTCAGATTTTCAAGAAAAAAAATGAGCCAAACCGAAGGAAGGCGAAGCTCGGGTTTTCCACTCCTCTAAAGTTGTATTTCGCTATAAAACCCCAAATCTGGAGCTAATGTTCAAGCTAAAATGTTATGAAAAAATAATTAATATTTTTTAGAGATACTACATATATATATCCAACATTATATAATTTTATTTAAATTTTTTGAAACACATAGAACGTGTTAGGAAATTTTCAAATTCCATTCTCAAAGTGCTTAAAATCTCGAAATATCAGGTTTGAGCCCCATTTAGCAGTGCAAATAATTTTTAAACATTGAAGGTCCTTCACACCCTGATTCTGAAGGTAATAGACTTTGAGAAAACCACATTACATTTCTTTTCTAGTCACTTTGCAAAAATGGAGTTTTTTCCACTCCGGCCCCACTGTGCGTCGTACGCTGCACTTTCCTTAGTTACCAAGGACCGATTTTGATGAAATTTGGTATATGGGCTCCATTTGGGGTCTAGTTGTGCCCCGAAGCTTTTGATTGATATCAATCACTTGTAAGGAATGAAAAATGAGGGTTGACATTTTCAAAACTTTTATAGAATTGAATGAGACCACCCAGAGCTCTGTAGGACCGACCGTTCGCTCCCTACGGGAACTTAAGGGTCGGACTTACGATAAATCAGAAACACGAGTGTGAGTCTCAAAAGAGGCCTAATCGCGGTCGTAGTTCGTTTTGGCCGAGATTCAACATCAAACTTCAAGCAGGCTCAACAAGCCACCTTGGATGCTAGTTGATCATTCGATTTCTAAGTCAGCCGAGGAGGCTGAAATACAAGCAGCCGGTTAATATTATTACGACTTTTGCGATACTCGATACGTTGGTAAAGAAATTAGTGCGATATAGATCGAATTCAAGATCACACCTGGGAGGAACTCTGCGCGAAATGAGGAAACTATCGCGAAGATGACATCAGCTTTGACAGACCTGGTCGAATTAGGACGCCTTGCCCCACACGAGCCGCGAAAGGCCGATTGGTCAACTCGGTGTTTCTTAAGCCCTGGGATAAACTCCGAGAATCCTCAAACTAGTCGTTGCCTTAATCGTTGCTCATCTCGGAATAATGTTTTCAAGCGTCATCTTCCTGTCCAGATCTCCCAGCTTCGCATCCATCAAAGGACCAGTCGACCCTCCTGCCCGGTCAACCTGCATATTTAAATTGTATCAAGCCGGCCGCCCTTGACATTTCCTCGGGCTCATAACCTTTACGTTTCCACAAAGTCCCCCACAAAACCAGCTGCTGAGACATAAAACAGGCTTTACTTTTGGATTATTTTCCCAGAGCTCGGAATAATTTCATTCGGCCGATGAAGAAAAGGTCAGTTGAAAAAGGCCGTACATCATTTGATTTGCTCTTAAAAAACTGATCTTTTTATTATCAGATTGAAACGGCTGCTCAAAGGGAATTTGTGGGAGGATACGAAACAAAGCAACGAGGCCCAAGTTGATTTTAAAATTTTTTTGTAGTCGTAATTTATAATGCCCAAACCGTGTAATTCTAGGTGATATTTTTGAAAATACTACCCAACTCCCTCATTCTTTATGAAGACTCCAAAAGCACGGAACGGTTAAAGAAAATATCAAGAAAAATATTCCAGACTGTTCACTCTGCTGCAGTAGGTTGTAAAACGCCTCCTTTCAAAGAAAATCCTGAGCAACACGCCCGAACGGCTGCTCACAGGACAAAAAGTCTTGACATCTTTTCCCACAAACAAACCAAATTTTAAATTTGTTGTAAGTAGATACAGTAATACTAAAAATTTACGAAATATAGTCAGTAAATATTGATCTGTAATTTTTACTCCTAATTCTATTGGTATAACCAAGTGGCTCCATTGTGAGCAAGCTTAACCGTAAAAGCAACTTTTCCAATTTGCCAATTGAAATATCTCAAAGAGAGGTTTCTAAAAAGATGCCCCAAGAGGGATAATATCGATACCTCAAAGCACAAAGGCGCATGTCCAAAAACGGAGTTTTCAGAAAAACGCATAATAAGTTTTCACCAGTGCACAATTCCTTAAATAATGGCTTATTACACTAAACTCTTTAATTCTTCAACAAATTTTCAAGATATAATCGTCAAGGAGGTCAAAATAGTTTTGTTGAATTTGAGTTTTTCTGAAATTAAAAAAAAATAAAAATTTGGAAGATGGATGGACGCCTTTGTGATTCAAGGTATCGATATATCCGACAGGTAAAATTGGTCTGTTCCCAGTAAGACATAATTTCAAGTTGAAACCCAACTCAAAAGGGTAGAGACACAAAAATAATTAAAAATTAAACAATTTTAAATTAAATTACCTAGGTCGAAAATCATTTCAATATTATTCTCTTGATGTTTTATGATGCTAGTTATCTGATCATAAGCTATGGTTTTTTCAGAGCCTGCCGTCGGAACCCCCCACTGCCCCAGACTGTACGGAATCTTCGCCGACGAAACCAAATGCAGCACCTTCTGGAACTGCTGGAACGGAGAGGCCTCCAAATACGACTGCTCTCCCGGTCTCGCCTACGACAGGGAAGCCCGCGTCTGCATGTGGGCTGACCAAGTCCCCGAGTGCAAGAACGAAGGTAAGAAACTACAGCCAATCAGTGAACAACAGAGAACATCAATCACGAATTATTGCGGGTTGGAATTGGTTGTTTCTGACCTGAGAATCGGATTCAGCACCTTCGCTGACCCAATTTCAGCTCTGAAATCCGAACAAAATGACGACGCAGCTGAACAATCCACCTGTGATGAATCTTGTTCAGGTCGGACGTCAATTCGTTTTAAGTAATTGCTTTTTCCTTTCCTCGTTTCACCCACTTCCAGTCATTTGCACCTTTTCGGAAAGCTTCCAGTTTAAACAATAACTAGAACAATAATTGGACCAACCCCTATGAATAATTTGTGGGTGGCCTCCTTTGAATTGGGAATGGCCCTCGATGTGTTGAAAGATGGCCTCCTTTGAATTGGAGGATGGTCCCCCATGAATTGAAGGCTCGGAATTATCCTAAACTAGGTACCTACTGACTTGGATTTCATCAAAATATTTGAGAAAATACTGAAACACAGTTAACTAGGCATAGAACGCACTGAGAGAAGGGTTCCAAAATGGCTGACATTTGCAGGAGGCCGATCGATTATTTTGAAACAAATCGATAGTCTAAGTCGTCACAATCAAACCACTAATTCTACAAATCTTGACTCGGGCTTACTACCACTGAAGCCAAGGAAGTGAATGGACAGAGGTGCTGAAGAGAATTGCTGACACAACAGCTCGTTATCTCATACTACATGAATGGGATTTCAAGTGATAAAATTTGCTAAAATTATTGCTGAAAGGTTATTACAAATAGCGTCTTGCGAATATAGAAAATTTTCCCTAAATGTTGTAGATATTCTTCTCGAAGTTAGATTTGCTGGTTTTAATGGGCACAGCTGAGATAGAAGAAAAAGATAAGAACAAATTGTTTCAAATTTTGTACTGTATTGACAAATCACTGACATAACTTTAAAATTGAATTTTGTACAATTGACGGCTTGACCGTGTTGAGCAAATGTTCCAAAATTGGATGTTGGTGTTGGGAAGCGCTGATGAAGTAGCTCCAGGTGAAGAAGCTCCCAAAAAATAATATATTCAACAGGTACCTTGGGTACCCCGGTCCTTTCCAACTGCGGAGGACTCCTTTGAGGTTTGCAGGATGCTGAGGAAAGGCAGTAATGATCACTGATGCTCTGACAATCAAGAGGTGGTGCAAAACTGGGTAGTGGTTTCCAGCCCAGCAGAAGAGATTTCCACCAGATATTTACAAAAATTTGCATAAAAGCGGAGCGGCACAAGTTTCAAGGTTAGCCCGCCGCTAATCCGATCCCGCCGATCGGTACTGGCTCAGGACCATCCCAGGTGGGCCATCTGGAGGGGGGAAGATACAACCTGGTTGAAGTCCTGTGGGATAGCACAGCAGCACTGTCCACTTTTCACTTCCTATTCACTGTTTCTTTACCTTGAAATAGAGTTGGAAACATTCTCATGGAATAACCAGCTCGCATTTCTACCCAATGATTCAAGTATAATTTAAAGTTTTTTAATTAATTAAATATATATTTATATGTAAGGTCTTCCATAATCAAACACAATACTGACTTCAACGAGTTGTGGGCGCGTGCGTACGTGCGAGGCTTCGCAGGTACACAGAACATAGACGGGAGGGGGGTTCCTCATCGAAAACTTCTTGCAATAAACACATCTGTTCACAAGCGAACTCTTCCCACGATCCAATATTTTGGGGTTAAGATTCATCATGAAATAATTCACGATTGTAATGATTTTCCTCATATCTTTTCGTCGAACTAGACGGAAGAAATAGCTGCATTTGTCTGTCGTGAAGCTCTTGAGATCGAATCCCACTTCTGATGTAAGGTCTTCCATAATCAAACACAATACTGACTTCAACGAGTAGATTAGTTTAATAATTAGCAATCAAATACTTCGGTATCAACAATCATCCGAACTTCCGTTCATAATAATAACTTCTCTCCTGAACTCTCCAGCTCGAACTGTCCTGGTGTGTTGTTCGTGGATGCTATACAAAACTCCATAGCAAGTGCGTGAAGAGGTAAGTAGGTGCTGCACTCAGGCTTGGCGGAATCGGTAGGAACTATCCAGTTTCCCGCGCCCACATATATAATAAATAGGGTATGGTTCAATATCAAATCGGATTGTGGTTTACATAGATTGACTCCTTGATCGTATATAGGTCTGAAATGAAATGAAAATGGTATTTTGGGTATCAAAGGAAAACCGCAAAATAGGAATAAGAAAGGAGAGCACTTTCTAGAGCGAGGTCTGCAAGGTGGCTGAAGGCCTCGTTTGTTCCATCCGCGGAACAGTTCAAAGAACTGTTACAACCTATTCTTCTATTTATGTTCACTATCTATTCTATTCATGACTTGACCGACTCTGTGCTTGTTGGCGCCAACAAATAGTCTGCTGAAGTGTTGATCCATCCGAATAGTGTGCTGAAGGTAGTTTAAATCCACAAACACCGTTCAAAGTCTCCTCACCAGTCTTTCATTTACTGTGCAGAAGTTGCGGGAGGATTCAACTGCCCCGCTCCAGGAGAACTCCCAGCCGCTGGCACCTTCTCGAGACACGCTCACCCCGACGACTGCAGGAAGTACTTCATCTGCCTGGACAACACTCCCAGAGAGTACGGATGCCCCATCGGCACCGTCTTCAAGATCGGAGACGGCGAAGGAACTGGCTCCTGCGAAGACCCTGAAGACGTTCCCGGCTGGTAAGTTCCATCTCTGCACCACTTAACGCCAACTCCACAAAACTGAAGGGATCACCTTCGAAAAACCAGCCTCTCGTATTTGACCTGGACGAATACCAGTACGAAAAACTAATTTCCATCATGACAAATTTTCTTACAACACACAGCCTGAGGATTCAATACCAACGTTATTCAACTTATAACAAAATTCGCACCAAATTATAGAATCTATAATTGCAATTACGATTTTAACTGTAAAATGAGCGTTTGCGATCAAGATTATAATCGTAATCGTAATTTCAATAGTAATCATATTTGTAATCGTAATTTTCAAGTCAATTTCAGTGCTTATCTATTGAAATTTATGATGCTGAGTCAATTTTGAGGCGCTCCAGCACTGAATCAATGCTGCCCAGTGGAAAGGTCCCTTACAGTTGTCAAGAAAATGCCCAGACTCGTGCATTGATCTAAAGAAGGGTGTCATATCAGAAGATCGATGGGTTCGAGAAGAAGGTCGTAATTTGAAGGGGTTGTGGAATCAGTTTTGGTATCTTTGATGAGTTCATTTGCCAGTAGACTCGGTCCAAAATGTGGTGAGCAAATTTTAAATCGAGTGGTACAGAAAGTATAATGCAAACACTTTTCCTATCATTATCATATTCCGTGTATCTTCCGACGCTGAGTAGATTAAAATTGATCCCAGACTTCCTCATCCACGTGCACATTTGATGTAACAAATGCGATTTTTGATTCTAATTCTAATTCAAAATCAACTAAATTAATCATTTAGTAGTCTTTTTTGCGACTATTTAAAGCTAATATTGTTCCAAAGATGTATCAAACAAAATATTCACTTTTCCTTTAATCATGCTGCTTGATTGGAAAGTAAACAAAAGAAATAAGAACTTCACCTTCATGTGTCCCTCCTCGCGATATTTTCGTTATACTAATGTCGTTCTTTCTCCAAGAAACGCGTCTCATAATGCTAGTTCATTAGCCAGCCATATCTCCCAGGGGAAGAAACAAGTCAAAAGAAAATGCGATAAGAGTTGGCAGGTAGGATCGAGAGTTTTCTGCAGACCTACTTTGATTTCCTGATATTTCATAATACAATAGATAAATACGTACCTACTTTGCTAATTGCTTCCGAGTCTACCAAGGTAGCGGAAGCTTTGTTTTCACTTTTCAAGGTTGAAAAAAAAAGTTCTCCAAAATCGAAATTTCCACTCGCGTTTTACGTTTCTGACCTCTCTGAACAGTTTTGTTTCCTTGTGTGTCATGAAATCCTTGTAACCGGCCTAACTATACGACGTTATTGTCCGATTTCGATGAAATTTTCAGGAATTGTGCGTGTTGGCGTGTAGACGGTCCCCTATGAAAATCATCACCTGATTGTAGCCACTGCGCAAGCGCAATCGTGAATTCCCTGTAACAGCCATAACTTCCACATTTTTCATCCGATTGCAATTAAATTCTCAGGGATTATGTGGATTAGGTTGTAGATGGTCCCCAATGAAAATCAAGGCCTTAAAATTGACAGTAGATTCTGCGCATGCGCAAACGTAAAATCCTTGTAACAGCCATGTAACACTTACATTTTACATCCGAATTTGATTAAATTTTCTAGGATTGTTCAGATTGGCGTGTAGATGGTCCCCTATGAGGGTAGTGAAAGGTACTTAGAGATTAACTACTATGCATCGGATCATCTATATAATCGTGTTATGGATACGAGGAAGCTATGTGCCACACCCATTGACAGACTTTTTTTTTATTCCGATTTCCTCTTAATTTTGAGTATTTGAGACTACAATTCCCTACTAGTAATTCAGGCAAATTTCAGCATAAAAGTATTCATCCAAAAAAATCTATTTCCAGTCATAAAGACTAACCATGTCATACATAGATTTTTTATCAGGCCGGGATAGTTCAAAATTGATTCAGCATCATAAACTTCGAGAGATAAGCGCTGTAATTGCCTTGGAAAATTACGATTACAAATACAATCACTATTGAAATTACGATTGCAGGTACGATTACAAACGCTGGTTTTACGATTTCGGTCGTAGCGAAATCACGATTACGTGCAACTATGTTACAGATTTTGCATGTTTATTACATGTCATGCAAAATGACATCTACTTCAGCCTAACTTTGGAGTTCTACATCACACCCTCACATAATAATGTTGCTTCCAACGTGGTTTCTAAACCCTAATAATCAAATTCAACTCTCGGTTTCTAACATTCTTCTTGGTGGTATTGATTGACAAATCTACAAAACTCGCTCGACCTGTAGTATACTCCCCTTACCAAGTCTTTGAAATGTGAGCAATCTGATTTCTAGGTTGAAAAAAGCAATGTTTGGGCACAACTAAAATCCCCAAATTTAATTACGAATTTCATAATTTCAAAATATCGGGTATTTTCTAAGGTGATTCCTTCATTTTATTAAGCCGTGTACAATGTTATTATATCTAGTTCTTAGCCACTCACAGAATTGAATGCTGCTCCTCTTGAGAAGATGCCAACTTGTGTAGAATATTGTCAGCAAGTAATTACTTCAGGTAATCGGTTCTTCCATCCATAGGGAGGGGACTTCTGCGTTTCTTTGGAATCGTCTTATTACTGTAGAACTGCAACCACATCAATTTTTGCTTCAGTAGAAACTACTAGGTTTATCAAGGATCCAGTATGAAACATGATATCATCCGAGAATGGAATTTTTAAACCCTTAAATTATAACGTTTATTGTTGCAATTGGTTTGACTTTGGGAACATAGCGGCTTTGGAACATAGCGGCCTCAACAACTTAGCATAGTTTGAAATCGATAAAAATTCGTTAGTTTAGCAGCACAAAACCTCTGGAGTTACAGAAAAAATTTGACTTCAATTAACCTATTCATAATGAAAGTGAGGTTAAAGTTTGTAGTTCTACGGTTGCTGAAATAGCGTCGGTCAATGCCTTCAAATATGAAGCGAATACTCGATGAACGATCGGTAAATTGGTTACATTGAATGAAAGTTCATGAAATCTTTTGAAAGCAAAAGCGGTTTGACGAAGAAAGCTCTGGAAACACCTTTGAAAGGCCTCTTTATTGGCTGAAAGACCGGATCGTGCGTAGAAAGTCGGAAATGACAGCAGGTTCATCAGGGGTGCCTCCTTCAAACACTGAACGCTCGCTTTAACCCTAATTGGACCATGGTGTCACCAGTGTCACCGAAAACGTCTCAAAAACTCCCCAGCTGTTCCAAAGTGTCACCCGAGTAACCAAAACTAAATTTAATGGACAGCAGAATTGTTTGTGGGCCACTGAAAACTCAAATAGAGTTTTGACACAAATGTTCGAGAAAATCTACGACAACATTTCTATCGCATCTTTTTTTGACTTTCAATAACTCACGAAAAATGGTTCAAAAAATTCAGCTCTGCCCATTAATTTTCAAATTTCAATTTAATTTTGGTGACACTTGTGACACCATGGTCCAATTCGGGTAAACGTCTGCCAAGGTGGGTGGGCAGTTTTATGGTTTCCTTCCTTGAAAGGAGATGAGATTTTATGGTATGAAAGCGTTTGAGGGACCATCAGAGTACTATCCTCAACAATGGGGGGGGGGGGGGTGCGCCTGATTTTTTTTTTTAAATTTTTAATCAAAATTAGACCTCATTTTATGAATTTGGACACCAGCCGTTTTCTTTTTGGATGAGCAGATCTTTTTCTAAGATTTTTAAAGTTTCGAATGTTTATGACGTCACGCGCCCCTCCCGCCTGGGCGCCCCTGTGACGTCATAAACATTCGAAACTTTGAAAAATCATAGGAAAAGATCTGCTCATCCAAAAAGAACTCAGTTGGTGTCCAAATTCTCAAAATGAGGTCTAGTTTAGATTAAAAATAACAATAAACCGTTTTTCCGAGTTTTGCCTCTGACAAGTTGCGTAGTGGCAAACTGTCCCAATTAAACGTACCATCCTTTGGGAAGTCCCCATCGGAATTTGAGCAGAATCGGGCTATGAGTTCGTGAGGAATCAATGAAAATCATAGAAATCGTAGAAAAGCAGTTTATTTCCTCAAGACTAGTGAAAGGGGAATTTGAATCCCATTGGTTGAGAAAATTGAAGAGTACGAGGAGAAAAAAATCCAATTATGTTTTTTTATCCTACGTCATTAGGCCAATGTCTATTCCGGAAGATACGTCGATGAGTTCGCTGAGTTGAAGACAGTCAAATAGGAGGTCTATCGTCATCAAAGCAGTCGTCTGGCATAGCGAGCAGGCTGAGCTGTCTGTCACTCGAATTCTGTGGAAGTGCGAGTTCAAAATCGGGCTTTGAGGTCGAGAATCAATGTAAAGCAATTTATTTCCCTTGGACCTCAGAGAAAGGAGAACGTGAATCCCATTGGTTGGGAAAAGTGAAGGGTACGAGGAGAATTATCCAATCATGTGCAGACAACGTGAACGGGGTCTCATGCACCGGTGAGTGAAAGTTTGAGGGGTTATTTTCCCTTGTCAAAATCAAGGAGTATTTCGACTGAAATTGAATTCCTGTTTGATTTCAAAAATTCATTAATAGTGACTATAAAATTATGAATGAGGAAGAATAATTAAGTGACGGACGTTTCTGCGTTATTTTTCGACGAGTCGAGGGAGCTGCTGCTCTGAGGTGATGAAGATGTTTTCTTTGAAGATCCCTCGTGTCCTCTCGACGCTTTCTGTACTTAATCTTGCAGAATACGTGGCGTCGATGCCGTGTAAGAGGGGGACTTGGCCAATAAGATTGCTGCTCGACCATTTCATGACCTTTCATGGTAATATTTTGGGACTGGAGAGGAAGGCATAGTGGTCTCCTGGCGTAGTGGTGGTGGTCTCCTTTGATTATTCGAAATATGTGAGACCTCCTTAAATCGGACTTCACAAAAGGGAGCTGGAATTCTATTGGCTGAGAGAAGTGGAGGAGTCGAGAGGAATGTGACAATTCCTGTTGAAAATTAAAAAAAAAAAATAATAATAAACTTCTAGCTTTTTACGAAACAAGTATAAATTCCCTTCTAGAAAATACAATTAGGATCATCGATGTCTTAAAGCAGAAATTATGAATGTTCAACGTACACAAAATTATTCAATCTGTAATTTATTGGGAGGAACTCACTTCATAAGTGATCATCACGTTGCTAAGATTCAAGCACAGCTCCTCACAACTTCTCTGCTATAAATTGAAAAAATTTTAAGACATCTTTGCTAAAAGAATATTCGTAGCAATGTTGAGAGCCACAAAATAATACGTTGTTTGGCTTGGAGGAATTTTTCGGTCTTGAAATTTTGTAATTTCGAAGTCAAAATCCGATTCAACTCCTTTGAAACCTCCATAAGTTGATTTTCTGCTTGAATTTGGTCCCCCCTTCACCAACCGAGCGTTGAATTTTCGATCGCTCAATATTTTTAGGCTCATTCTGTTACATTTCGGTAGAACAATAAAAGAAATTGCCCAATACTCTCACGTCATCTGCTGACCCCGTTTCGTAGCTCAGGTGCTTTCTATACCGAAAATATCGAATGCAAGAGTTCTCATTGCTCGTTGAATAAGTTCATAACTACCCAAACGTACTGAGAGAGTTGCTGGCCTGAGTGATTTGAGATGTTGGGAAAGTGGTTCGTCCGGTGTATAAAACTGTGGGGAAAAAACTTTCGAGAAACTATCTTCCGATTTCTAGAAATTATGGATGTTCGAGAAGGCGGACGCGCGTCAGACACGAAACCAAGTCATGCCGGGGTGGTTGTTGTAAGAAATGAACCATTCAAACCGAAATATTTGGAAATTAGGTGCGAGTGTCCCTACCTCCCTCGCAGGAAGGATGGGAGCACTGAAACCCTGTTCTATTTACTGTAATTATTTTCGGAATGGATGTGTGAAGGTTGATGGCGCAGTTTTTCGATGCGCTAAGTCAAGAGATTCATTATTACTCGTATTATTCAGCGTATCTCCACTTAGGATGGGCATCACTTTGGGTTAGAATCTACAAGGTATTTCCAACGAAAAATGTCTCCTAGCAATTTTGTCTTAACCCCTTGTTTTCCCAAGATTTTTCAATTGAACAATTTTTTCGTATTTTCGACCTTACGTCTTTAAAACTGCCATAACTCCCGTTATTCACCAAGTTAATTCAAATTCGAGGATATCTTTGGAAAGAGCGTTAAATTTCCAAGCTACCTGGTGCAAAACCGAAATCGTTTAGTGATGAAACCTTTTAAAAAAATTAAGTCAAAAAGCAAACTTTTAAAAACTGTTCGAAATTCTACTTTTTTCATTTAAAGATTTCTTAAGTTTGGTTTTTGACTTGAATTTTTGAATAGGTATTTTACTGTCGAAAAATGTTGGCTTTGCGCCAGGTAGGTTGGAAACTTAACGCACTTTCCTACGATATCCTCAGATTTGAATTTACTTGGTTAATAACAGGAGTAGGTTTTTTTTTTTTGTTGGAAATACCTTGTATATTCGAAGCCTAAAGTTATGCTTAACTCAAGTGGAGACACGCTGTAGTGAAATCTGCAAGGAAATTCACTGTGACCAAAAGCAAACTTGAAATTTCGAAA
Source organism: Apolygus lucorum (assembly GCA_009739505.2). Classification (NCBI taxonomy): domain Eukaryota; kingdom Metazoa; phylum Arthropoda; class Insecta; order Hemiptera; family Miridae; genus Apolygus; species Apolygus lucorum. The sequence goes on along the minus strand of CM019183.2, from coordinate 60,192,289 downwards.
CTAATATTGAGGGATTGATGAATTTTAATCGTGAATTCGATCAACACAAATTTTCAAAATCTTAAGCCTCATCTCGGCCCATATTGATGGATATGTAGGTACACCAGCAGGAGATTTGGTGGCATTCAAGAATGACTTACAAGGACCTCTATTATGTCTATTACAATCTTCAAGTAGGAGAAAATATTGTCACTAATCGCACAAGAAAGAATACATTTGAAACTTTAGTTTTTCATTGGATGCGAATGCGCTCCGATCATGATAATTCTGCTGGAAAGGCGTGAGCCTACTTTCCTTTCACTAGCACCTGTCAAGGCTTGCAGAGGACCTCCTGACGGTAAGCATGGTTGCATGAAATCACCAAAAACGCTGAAGGCTAAATGTCCCGACTTTAGTTGTGAAATCTGCCACCACGTGGCAGCACCAAAATGAAGAAAATTTCGTTTACTCCTCAGTTGAGACCGGATCGAGATATTTTAGTTCTGCAAACGGATTTCTTTTCAAGATCACCGTAGAATTCCGGGTAATTGGTTTAGAAAGTGTGCAAAAGTTTTTTGCACACAGTTCCAGCAAACATTTGTTCAAATTTTGAACATTTTCAAGAAGTGGCCTTATAGCCACTTGCAGAACCTTCATCAGAATACGAATCCGTTTGCAGAATTTTTCTAACTTGATCATAGCCGTCGGATTCTCGTTTTTACGATATTGAGCAGCAGCAAGGAGGGCGATCATGGGCTGGGGGGGGGGGCGGCGATCAAACGCCCCGCCGCCCGCCCGACCTTCATATCATGTTTTGCTAGTATGCACCATTTGGTCTCTATTCCTTTTCCTGGCCTCCTAATAGGTAGCTACCATCAACCTTCCCATTTCCAACTTCTCTGTCTTGAGGTTGATCGAATTGGGCGAAATTTCCATAAAAAGCAAGACATAGACAAATAACTTATCAGAAAGATTCTGATAATGGTTAGCCCCAGTATCAATCAATAATATGTATAACATGCTTCCATAATTATGATACCTAACCATTATCAGAATCTTTCTCATAAGTCATTTGTCTATGTGTCTTGCTTTTTATGGAAATTTCGCCCAATTCAATCAACCTCAAGACAGAAAAGTTGGAAATGGGAAGGTTGATGGTAGCTACCTATTAGGAGGCCAGGAAAAGGAATAGAGACCAAAGGGTGCATACTAGCAAAACATGATATGAAGGTCGGGCGGGTGGCGGGGCGTTTGATCGCCGCCCCCCCCCCCAGCCCATGATCGCCCTCCTTGCTGCTGCTCAATATCGTAAAAACGAGAATCCGACGGCTATGATCAAGTTAGAAAAATTCTGCAAACGGATTCGTATTCTGATGAAGGTTCTGCAAGTGGCTATAAGGCCACTTTTTGAAAATGTTCAAAATTTGAATGAATTTTTGCTGGAACTGTGTGCAAAAATTTTTGCACACTTTCTAAACCAATTACCCGGAATTCTACGGTGATCTTGAAAAGAAATCCGTTTGCAGAACTAAAATATCTCGATCCGTTCTCAACTGAGGAGTAAACGAAATTTGGCCCCGATGGTGCTGCCATCTCTTAGTTCAGAATCACACTAAAACATCGTGACATTTAGCCTTAACGTCGCATGAAGCATGGAAGTTTTCTGTGTAACTTTGATTCCTCTAATTTATTCCGACCCTCACAAAGCACACCATCACCTCTTCCGCTTCTCCCAGCGCTCACGATTTGCCCTTTCGTACACTTCGGAAATGCTCAGATCGTCGAGATAGACTGGTAGACTCTTCGTGGTAGGATGATAAACTCTCCTTTCTATAACTGTTCGTTGACCACGTGATGAATGTTATTATACAGGGTGTAAGCCAAACAGGTCTGCCGTACTGCTGATTCTACTACTAATTTGCAACAAAAACTGACTCTTAGCAATGGTTTTTTTTGATTTCCCAAAAGTTTTAAAAAACACCTGATTCAAATAGGCTGATTCTCTCCTACCGAATATCCTAAACTAAGTTGTGTGATCACTACATGATTGTGGTAACCCCCACAGCGAGGACTACTATGGCGACCTGGACCTCAAGAGCATCAGGAAGTCTGAGCTGCAGCTCGGAAACGGCGGTTCCAGCAGGCCTCAGGGTCAAGCAGCCCCCAAGTCCAGCAAGCCCCGTCCAGCACCAGCATCCAGGCCGCAAGACCAGTGAATTTAGCAATATCGCCACAGAAGACTGAATTTTCTTTTATTTTATCCCCCCTCCCCACCCTCCCTTAATCCCTCGCCCCCTCCCACCATCCCTTCCTCTCCCTGTAATTTAATAACTGATCCCAACGTCGATTCCCTCGAAATATCCCTCTTTGTTTTCGTCTTCCTCTATTCCTTCTGAAATTAAAAAAAAAATCATCACTTTGTACATTGTTGAATTGTATCTTTTTTTATATAATTAAATACTAGTTATTTCTAAATTACCATCATTACTCACAATTCCCCTCTCTTTCTCTCTCCCTCAAAAAATGAGTTTTGTTACTTTGGTAAATTGACATTGTAAAACATTCAAAAATTGCAGTTGGCCTGTCCAAATTGAGTAACATTGAGGAATTTCACCGAATTCTGTTTGCATTTTTCCTGAATAGTTAATGGTGTGGGATAGATGAAAATCGGGTTGATTTTGGAAAATACCTAATAAAGTAAAAAAAGTAAAGTAAAATAAGTCTCCTGTTATTTTTGGGAGAAACATAGGATTTTGGAAAGTAAGTCTCCTGTTATTTTTGGGAGACATTCAAAATTTATTATTTCAAAAAATAACCGGGAAAACGGACCTCTTCAATAAGTGAAGTAAAATAAAAATAAAGTAAAGTAAAATAAGTAAAAGTAGTAAAAATAAGTATAAGTAAAGTAAAAGTAAAGTAAAATAAGTCTCCTGTTATTTTTGGGAGAAACATAGGATTTTGGAAAGTAAGTCTCCTGTTATTTTTGGGAGACATTCAAAATTTATTATTTCAAAAAATAACCGGGAAAACGGACCTCTTCAACGTGAAGCGGAAACGCTCGCTGATTGGCTGTTCGGATCGCCATCCCCTCCCAGTGTTGCCTGATGGAACGACGAAATTGTGTTTTCTAAGAGGAAAGTTATCAAACAAAAACAGAGTAAACCTAATTTCCTCCATCTTGCTTTTTCTATTTTGGTTTATTATTTTCAATAATAAGCCTTTGGAATCGAGCAAGAAAAAAAAAATTTTAACCCCCCCTCAAAATTTGATGTTTTACGTTTCAAGGTACGTAGAATCCGAAAATCGAATAAAAAAATTTCCGTCCGTCCGCCGTACGCCGTACGCCGTACGCCGTCCGCCGTCCGCTGTCCGCCGTCCGCCGTCCGCCGTACGCGGCACTTTTCTTAGCAACACTGGACCGATTTGGTTCAAATTTGGTATATGGGCTCCATTTGGGGTCTAGTTGTGCCGCGAAGCTTTTGGTTGATGTAGGTCACTTCTAAGGGGTGAAAATTAAGGGTTGAAATTTTCAAGAGTGCCCTAGCTCGAAAACTCTCGAAATAAAGGTATCGTTTTTTCACCAATTTTAAATAGTACAGAATTTTTAAAAATTTTTGAGACCACCCGGAGCTCTGTAGGACAAACCGTTCGGTCCCTACGAGTATTTGAAGGTTTTCCTTCGATAAAACAGAATCATGAGTGTGAATCGCAAAAGAGGTCTAATCGCCGTTCAAATTTTATCTGACTAAAATGCGATCGCTGTTCATTTCTTCGATTTGTATACAGTTTTGCCTTCTGCGTAACCAGTAATCAAATTTCCATATCAAGCTTTCTATTTTTCGAATCGAGTGTGAAGCGTTTAGTTCTTTCTAATAAACTTGATTGTGAAGGTGTGAAGCCATTATAGTGTGGTAGGTAGTACCTACCAATAGTTGGTAGGTAAAAAAAAATTGGTAGGTAAAAACAATGTTTGTAGGTAAAAAACGCTGCAAATCATTGCTCACTGATCAGATCACTGATCAGCTGAGTGAGCTCCGAAGCCATTTTCAATGCTATTGAATGGAAGTGCTCTTCCAGGCGTCTCCAGCATTCGAGGATATCTTCTTCACTCCTCACATCACTGATCAGCTGAGTGAGCTCCGAAGCCATTTTCAATCCTATTGAATGGAGGTGCTCTTCCAGGCGTCTCTAGCATTCGAGGAGATCTTCTTCACTCCTCACATCACTGATCAGCTGAGTGAGCTCCGAAGCCATTTTCAATCCTATTGAATGGAAGTGCTCTTCCAGGCGTCTCCAGCATTCGAGGAGATCTTCTTCACTCTTCAGAGCACTGATCAGCTGAGTGAGCTCCGAAGCCATTTTCAATCCTATTGAACGCAGGAGCTGAAATTTGAGAGGGAAGGTCAAGGGAGAATACAGATGGTGGTAGGTGCTATTGATGGAGAACCAGTGATCTATACAGAAGGATGATCTATACAGAAAATAATAAACCTTTGAGCAATGATTTGCAGCGTTTTTCTCTTCAGTTCTTTGATTTCGATCTTTACTGGTTTTGTGAAATGTTGACTATAGGAAGTGAAATTTCTCGATCTCAGCGCTTCAAGCGGCCGTACATGAACTATTGCTGGTTGACGTCATCCTCCCGGTTTTTTTTAAGCTCTCATATTTTCTACACTGTTTTTTTGTTTATTCGTATATTAGGAAGTACGGGCTGAAAGTTTGCTATAGGAGGTTTTTCGAGGTGCTGAATCCTATTTTGGGGTCAAAAGTAGGACATTCCGACATGGTGAAATTCCTCATTGCATTGCCCAAAAAGGGTACAATTTTCCGCCAGTCTAAATAAGCAAATGATGTAGATCGACCCAACAAACGGACTACGTCAATTGATCGAGCTTTCGTTAAATATGTTACCTTCTTCAGGGCTCGAAGGATGTTCTATTTTGTGAAGCCACCATTATTCTAGAAGATAAAATTTATGGTAAAATGAATGAAAACACCGGCTTTTGGTTTATTATTTTCAATAATGAACCTTTGGAATCGACCAAGAAAAAATTTTTTTTAACACCCCCTCAAAATTTGATGGTTTACGTTTCAAGGTACGTAGAATCCAAAAATCGAATAAAAATTTGGCCGTCCGTCCGCCGTAAACCGGCACTTTTGCCACTTACCATTAACCGATTTTGATGAAATTTGGTACGTAGGCTCCATTTGGGGTCTAGTTGTGCCCCGAAGATTTTGGTTGATGTAGGTCACTCCTAAGGGTTCCAAAATCAATTTTGAAATTTTTAAAACGCCCTAACTCAAAAAATTTTGATACAAAGGTATTGTTTTTCCTTCAATTTAAGATTCTATAGAATTTTTAGAATTTTTTGAGACCACCCGGAGCTCTGTAGGACAAACCGTTCGCTCACTACGAGAATTTAAAGTTTGGACGTACGATAAATCAGAAACACGAGTGTGAATCGCAAAAGAGGCCTAATCTCCGTTCAAATTATAGCTGACCGAAATACAATCGATGTTTTTCTTCATGTTGGATGGTTTGTGGCTTTGTAGACGAGTGATCTATAGAAAAATAATAAACCTTTGTGTAATAATTTGCAGCGTTTTTTGGTACAGAACAATAGAAAGGTGGGGGGGGGGGAAATATTAAGAGGACAGAACAATAGTAAGGGGTCTTTCCCTTACCTACTAGGTATTGTTCTGTATTGTACTAGGTATTGTGCTTTTTTGGTAAGCAATAGGTAGGTATTGTTCTGTCCCCTTACTATCCCCCCCCCCCCCCCTACCTTGCTATTGTTCTATAACAAAAAAGCCGGTGTTTTTCATTTTACCATAAATTTTTTCTTTAAGAATTATGGTGGTGTCTCCACCTTCTCGTTTTATTTCGACGCTTGGTGGCATCACAAAATTGAACACCCTTCGAGCCCTGAAGATGGTAATACATTTACTGAAAGCTCGGCGAAGAAGGTGTTGTTTTCCAGTTGACCCCAATCCCGATCAGGACTGTTCGATTCAGCGTGAATTAAGTGGAGAATAGTACCAACTTCCCTACTCACTGTCAGAGTTTGCAAGCTATAAATTACCTTCAAATAATACAATAACCTGAGATTTTTTTAAGTTTTCCACTTATACTCTTGTATACTTCCGATCAGTCTTTTGAGAAATATGTACCCACTTCAACATATATTTGTTAATAAGTAGGTACGCTGTTATCAAAGGTGTTCTGTTTTACTATTGCGATTACGGGATTTTGGGTGTTTTTTAAAGTCACAGGGTCGAAATCACTTGAATGAAAATTTGCAGTAAATGATTTGTTACCAAAAAAATTTAAATAATTTGCAAAATTTATTTTTTGAAGCCCTTGTGACTGTAGGATTGTAGATGATTGTTCCGTGGTCATAATAGTTTGTGTACAAGAATCCATTTGAAACTCGATACCGTCGAAAACTCGGTGAATCGTTGGGAGAATCGTTTGAAATAAATAGGTGATGAGCAATAAGAGTGTCAGATCCCGAAGAACCAAAAGAATCAGATTCAATCTTAGGGAAGAAATTAAGGGGAAATGGACTCGAGTCTCTAATACTCTAAAAGGTAGGATCATTTTTAAAACCTGATTTAAAATGTTGACTCCATAACCTGATCGACACTTGAAACATTAAGAGACGAAGGAGCCCTCTCGACAGGTACAGGTCCTCCTCACAGCGACGAGCCTGAATTTTGCTGCTGTATAACTGCTTGCGCTTCAAAAATCGCATTTTCAAAATCTAATAAAGACGAACGTCCACGAATATCACATTCAGGCATTTCTCAATTTTCATTTGTTGTTCTTCCATGTAATTATCAATTTTCACCAACTCATGCAAGTAACTCTGTTCTTAACATTTTTTATACTTTATTTTTTAATATTTTCAGAACTTTTAATCTAGCACGGTGTGATATAAAACAGCATGAACGTGCCTGTTTATTCTAAACATCTTCTATTGATACGAAAACTAATTTATTGCGTAAGAAAGGAATATTCTTCTTGTGCAACTTGAGTCCGCATAACTTCGGGGGACGAATCTACAACGACTTTGTAACAACTTTTGCCGCTTAGCAGCTGTTCAATATCCCCCAAAAATTCAAGTTTTTTCATTTTTAAGATTGTTTTAGAGTTTCCAACCTCGTCTCAGTAAAACGGATATAACTGACTCAATTTACAAACAAATTAAAATCTGATTCCACCGTTGGAAAGAGCGTGAAATTTCCTATCTTTGGTATTATATCCGATTTTTTTGATCAATCCTAATTGTTAAAAAAATGGCCGAAGTTAAAGATTTGGAAAATTCTTCAAAATCACCGTTTTTTCTTCGGATTTTCTGGTTTTTGTAAGGAGGTCTTTCGGCGGGCACTCTTCAGGAAAAACTTCCTCAAACTATCAGCTTTCCAACTATCTAATCAACAATTTTTTTTTTTTATAAGCAAGTTTTGGGAGAAAAAGGAGTATTTAATGTACGAAAATGAAGGTTTTTTTTTTCGAAAAATCCACTTACTGTAGGTCATAACTGGAGTTCGGAGGTTCTTTTCATTGATCATCTTCCGTTATTTCTTTAAAAAATTCACTCTCTAGTAGTCAGAATTATTTGGAGGTGTCATCATTGGATTCAGCGTAAAAAATTACATTGCAAATTATATCAACTCGTAATAATAATAATATCAATAATAATATCAACTCGTCAAGTCTTCTTGAGATCGAGGATGACCACACACCGCGTAAAACACTCGATTTCCCCTGTAAAACCCGCGTTTCTTCAGTACTTAAACGCATTTTTCTCCCAAAGCATCGTTATAAAAAAAAATTGTTGATTCGACCGTTGAAAAGCTGACAGTTTGAGGAAGTTTTTTTTTGAGGAAGCCGAAATACCCCCACAAGGAGCAAAAAACCCGGAGAAAAAACAGTGATTATTGAACAATTTTCAAATCTTGAACTTTGGCCATTTGGACTGATAAAAAGATCGGATGTTATATCAAAGAGATAGGAAATTTTACGCTCTTTCCAACGATGTAATAAGATTTGAATTTGCAAGATCCGTTTTACTGAGATGAGGTTGGAAACTCGAAAAAAATCTTGAAATGAAAAATATTTGAATTTTTGGGGGATTGTTGAAAAACTGCTAAGGGGCAAAAGTTGTGGCAAATTAGTTGAAGAATCGACCCCTGATGTACCTCCTTATGTACCGCCGCAGCAAAAACCCGTTGAAAATTGGGCCTTACGAACCAAGTCAACTGCTACGGGCGGGTTTGAAAAGAGCTTTGAGCCACTCTAGCCCCCATATTATTGAAAGACTGGTATTCTTATAGCGCTTGTGGGGAAAACTGTTCCCGGAATGAGAGCTAGGTATTTGCAACAAATTTAGGAACTAATAAGAGAGGAACAGGCCTAAAGCGTCAATAGGAAAGTGATCCAAAGTTGCCCATAAGTTGGTCCATTCAACTCATTTGACCAGATTCATACGAAAGCAACCATTTGAGGAAACTACTACTGTTACACGAATAGGCAATTGGAATTCGTTGTTCCTGACTGAATCGGATTCAGCAACCTTCAAAAACACCTGCACTCCGAATTTTACCCAAGAAATCCGAAACGTTTCAGAAGAAACGAGAAAGAGTATCAGTGCGTAAAAACAAAATGGAGTCAGCAGAACAATCTCCGATTGACCTCGAATAGCCCAGTCAATTTGTACAAAAAAAAAAAAAAAAAAAGGTCAAACATTGCCATGGAGGGGGTTTGTACGATATTATTGTGTTGTGAAGACCTCTAAGGATAGTTTATCTCCAAATTTGCAACCCCGAAACCTCTGTGCTACTGACGTAGTGCGCGAAAAACCATGAAATGTTTGCAATTTTTTCAGTTTTGGTTTATTATTTTCAATAATGAACCTTTGGAATCGACCAAGAAAAAAATTGTTCAACACCCCCTCAAAATTTGTTGGTTTACGTTTCAAGGCACGTAGAATCCGAAAATCGAATAAAAACGCTGCAAATTATTACACAATGGTTTATTATTATTCTATAGATCACTCGTCTCAAAAGCCACCAACCATTCAACATGAAGAAAAACATCGATCGCATTTCGGTCAGTTAAAATTTGAACGGAGATTAGGCCCCTTTTGCGATTCACACCCGTGTTTCTGATTTATCGTACGTCCCACCCTTAAATTCTCGTAGTGAGCGAACGGTTTGGCCTACAAGGCTCCGCGTGGTCTCAAAAAATTCTAAACATTCTATAGATTCTTAAATTGAAGGAAAAACAATAACTTTATATCAAAATTTTGTGAGTTAGGGCGTTTTCAAAATTTCAAAATTCATTTTGGAACCCTTAGAAGTGACCTACATCAACCAAAATCTTCGGGGCACAACTAGACCCCAAATGGAGCCTACATACCAAATTTCATCAAAATCGGTCAATGCTAATTTTTGTTCGATTTTCGGATCCTACGCACCTTGAAACGTAAACCATCAAATTTTGAGGGGGTGTTAAAAAAAATTTTCTTGGTCGATTCCAAAGGTTCATTATTGAAAATAATAAACCAAAATTTGGCCGTCCGTACGCCGTACGCGGCAATTTTCTTAGCAACACGCAATTCTTTTCTTAGCAATTTTCGGGGAAACTGATGGTTACAGGTAAGATTACGATTATAAATTGACTGGGCTTTGGAGGAAAACAAACGGGGTAAGGAAATTTCTCATTGGGCCATTTTCTCAAACGAGGATAGAGAGAAGTTAGATCCAAAGAGCTCTGGTAAAAAATTACTTGAGAAGACTTCCCCAAGGCTCGATTTTCACCCACTGAAAGGCTAAAAGTAGATTTTCGAAGGGTAGCCAAGGAGGCAGTTCCAGATGCAGACAAGCAGCCCAGTTCGGCGCAGGGCTGTAGGTGTAAAGGTATTTTCTTCGTCAACTAAGCATCGGACTCTTCCAAGGTTTGCATGAGTTTAATCTTGAGCACGTGGACCGCACGTGGTAATGCCTTGTTAATTGCCTAAAATGATCGTTTCACCATAACGAAGAATCCGAAACCAAAGAGTCTCCAGTCTTCACCCATCAGGTAAGTAGATACCGTTAAAACATCGTCATTCTTCTGCCAGGTAAGACGCTCTTCTACTGATAAATATTAGGAATTCCCAAAAGTCAAGATAATACTGAATTACACCTCCTCATAGGTGCGAGATACCGAAAGAAGGAAATCGAATAAACATCACGAACATAACAAAAAGGAAATAGGTAATTCGGAAATTATGTAACTCGGAAGAACAAGTAACTCAAGGTTCAAAAGTGATAATTTATTACTCTAAATAATTACGAGTATAATGGAGAATTTGCCTCACATTTTTTTTTTTTTTTTGAATGAGGGTTTATTTTTAGGGAATAAAACTATGGTGAGCTGCTCGAAAACGCATCCAAAAAATTTAGAGAATTTAAGGAAGATGGAAATTTTAAATGTGGTGGCAATGTGTAAGAGGCAGCCATGTTTGAAACGTAACGGATATTCTACCAATCTGACTTCAAAGGAGGTTCTGTGGCGCTTACCACAGAAGCGGAACATACACGAACTTTTAGCTTACAAAGGATTAACACAAGAGTGCGCCGCTAACTGGCAGGAAGAACCCAGACACAAAAGTGACCAAAAGAAACAATATTACTCACTTTTTTACAATACGATTCTACCTACTAGTTTATCAAGCATTATTAGTCTTCATCTTCTCTTATTTAGTTTCAAGTTTTGAATCACATTATTCGAATAGCCATTTCACTGGATCGTTTTGTGTGGCGGTGCTAGAACTCTGTCTGTTGTCGGAGTTGTTTTCGCGTCGTTTTTTTTTTTTTCGTATGGCGTCAACAATATTCCTCGATTTTCGCGGTGTTTTGTAACAGAGGCTTCACTTGTTTAGGCATTTTCTCCTACGGTAATTTTTTCCCATCGGTTATTCCTAGTGTTAAACGTTATTCTAGGGCCCTATTATAGGATTTGACTTGAAATTCCAGAATCTAAAATTGAGGCAAATTCCCCATTGACTGTACCTACTTCTTAAGCCTAGTCCAGAGAGAGACTTTCTGTTGAGCGTGAGGAAACCGTTGTTGCGAAACTGGTCAAAACTGTCCCAACAGGAACAATGTCGCAGAACAATTTTGAGCTGTTGAGGAACAATGTTCCGAGTCCACACAGTCTCATACACAATAACTCGGAAAATAATTCTAGCTGGTGTACCAATTATGCTTTAATTAACGAGTGAAGTGAACTCGACGGATCAAAAATTAACTTCCCTCGACCGGGGATCGATCTCCTATCGTTCCGATTCTGAATCGGAGCTCCTACCACTGAGCTAAGGAATCAAGAATCAAGAAAAATTTATTTACATGAATATTTGTACAGGAAAATACAACAGAAAGGTTTGTTCATTTATAGTATCTTAGGATAGTGTAGTCAAATGTAATATAGTAAGAGAAAATTAGGTTAGTTGAAAAAACTCTTTTCATAATGTGGTGACTTAAGGCTAAAATTTTGTACAATACCTACGCTAATAAAGGGTAAAACCACCAATTACTGACACTTTAAGAAAAATTTTGTGGTTTTTCAACAATTTCTCTTTCAACAACTTCCCTTTCCTCACAATTGAAACTTTTCCCCTTAGGCCAACATCAGTTTCTTCAATTTTGCTCATTAGAATTATCAAAACGACAAATCAATTCATTTATTTGCTTAAAATTTGGATGCATCTTTTTTCTCCTATTACCGACATGCATTCACCAGTTACTGACAGTGTGAGGAACCAATTACTGACACCCTGTATCAGGTTCAAATTATTTTTATTTCCAACTTTAAAATAGAAAAAGTAATTTACTTAGTACTTACCTATATTTTGAAATCACAACGCACAAGTTTTCGTGTTTTCAACCTTCTTTCTCGAATTTTTCGACAAATTGAAGGCGAAATCAACCTTTCGAAGATGTCTTGTCTCTCGAGTAAATCAACAAGTTTTCGTGTTTTCAACCTTGTTTCTCGAATTTTTCGACAAATTGGAGGCGAAATCAAGCTTTCGAAGATGCATAAATTCGAGACTGTTTTTTAATGATAGAGAATAAGAATAGGAGGAAAGATACGAGTAGGTTCCTACCAAGGAGAGGGGTGTCAGTGACTGGAGATGCTCAATGTTAGTATCTGGTGTGCGTACATCCCAAATACTGACACTCCCATAACTAGTTACTAACACCCCTGTTAGGATATGGATCCCTTGCTTTTTTCGAAAGGCGGGTAGCAACATTGTATTCTACGTAAAAACCCTAGTTAATTAGGCTTTGGAACTAAAGATTTCGGAAAACCCCAATTACTAACACAAGTGTCAGTAATTGGGTAAAGGCACGTTTCTGGGTACCCAAATCCTAACACTGAGGAAAAAATGTTATTTTATCAGTTATTTGCACTGGAATTGTGTATTCTTATTAGCTAACATCAATACTGGAGCCATAAAAAGTAAATTGAATGTAGAAACAAAGATGAAACGGTTATAATAGATGAAATTGCGACTCACCTCCTTAGCAAAACCGCTAACGATCGGACAGCAGGTGTTAGACTGATGATAAAACTTCATTCCCGAACCCCTTATCGTCAATGCCGACTAGATTTTGGCGAGAATCGGTAGAAAATAACTGTGACATTGATTTGGCGCCAAATTTGAATCCCTAGGTGATCAGGAACGCTTATTTTTCAAGGAAGAATGAGCATGTGTTAGTAATTGGGGTGGTGTTAGCGATTGTTTCCTTCACCCTATACAATATTTACATTATTTACATTTTTAAATTAAAATATTATTTACAATTTTACATGGGAGTGAGCTCAAATCCGTCATTGGTTCGGGGTGGAAGAGGTGCCAGGACCCCAGCGTGGCTTGGGGTATATGTCGATGTTAGTTAATATTGGGTTGAGGTGGTTTTTTAGTTTATCGGAAAATTTGTTAGTGAGTTTGTCTATAAATGTTTTGAGTTTGTCTATGTGATATTGAGAATGGAAAGAGTCTATGTTTGTACGGCGGGAGGTGTGGGTTGCGAGTCGGATGCATTTGTTTTGAGTGATTTGTAGTTTAGATAGTGATGTTGGTGAAGCTGAATGCCAAATGGGAGATGCGTATGTCATTGAAGATCTTATTAGGGTTGTATACAGGGTGTTTCACGAAAAGGTTACACCCCCCTTAATTTCCGCAAAATACATCGTAAAAAATTCTGATCAACGCAATTCTTCATGATTTTTTGTGAGGATCTCAGGAAAAATACTTTTGCGCAAAAAAGTTGGGCGAAATCGTGCGCAATTGACACTAACTTCATTTTTTCAAATGGAACCCCCCCCCTTTTTTATTACAGATTCGGATTCTACGTCAAATTTCATGAGAAATGCATACCCACATCGATTTGTTTTATTGCGCACAACCTGGCTTTTTGAACGCTCTAAGTTGCGCAACTCCACAATTGCGCAAAAATTAGGTTTTGGAGAACCCTTAGTGTGGCACATGTTTTTTCATCATTTTTTGACGCTGAATCACAGGGTGTCATCCGTTTTGAAAAAACCCAAGATTTAAGAGGGAAAATTAACATTTCTTTCACAAAAACATCAGTTTTGAGGTCGAAATTATGTTTATTTTTTATTTTCTCACCTCCTTTTGAACCACGGGCTTGGGGCCGTCTACGGTGGAGTTGAAAATAAAAACTGACAGCATGATAATGCTTGAACTGAATAAAATTACCTAAAAACTCATAACGATTTAAAAAGAGCGATTTTTTCACTAAAAACAACCGAATTTTTGGCCGCTATTTTGAAAAATTCCAGTCAAATTGAAAAACGGATGTCACTATGTGATTTAGCATTAAAAAATGATGAAAAAACATGTGCCACACTAAGGGTTCTCCAAAATCTAATTTTTGTGCAATTGTGGAGTTGCGCAACTTAGAGCGTTCAAAAAGCCAGGTTGCGCGCAATAAAACAAATCGATTTGGGTATGAATTTTTCATGAAATTTGTCGTAGAATCCGAATCTGTAATAAAAAAGGGGGAATTCCATTTGAAAAATGAAGTTAGTGTCAATTGCGCACGATTGCGCGCAAATTTTTTGCGCAAAAGTATTTTTCCTTAGATCCTCACAAAAAATCATGAAGAATTGCATTGGTCGGAATTTTTTACGCAGTATTTTGCGAAAATGAAGGGGGGTGTAACCTTTTCGTGAAACACCCTGCATAGGAGGAGTTTAATTTCTGTTGGGAGGGCATTCGATTTTAATAGGTGAAAATAGCGGCCGAACTTTCTACGGGCTGTTTGATTTGTGCGTTTAACATGCTCGTTCCATGTTAAGCGCTTATCCGTGTGAAGGCTGAGGTATTTTACGGAGTTGGAGAAGGGAATTTGGTTGGAGCGTATTTGAATCTTGGTGGGGAGGTTTCTTTTGTTGCTGAATATTATACCCTCTGTCTTAGCTGCATTTACCTTTATTTTACATTTTTATTACTGAGCTATGGTAGCGAATGGACGAAAATGCGAAGAAGGAGCTGATCACAACAGGTTCGCAAGCTTTTCAAGGCAAATCAACCTGGCCATGATGTCCTGGACACTTTGAGATCGGAGAATGGAGGAGGATTAGTAAATTTCGCCCCAATCCGACCCAGTGATTTTGAGAAACTCTTACAAATAGTGGGTCCTCGAATTTCGAAAGGGTACACCAGAGAAACAATTTCTCCTATTTTAAGGCTAGCAATTACGCTTCGGTCCCTGGCCAGTGAAAATTCGAACACCAGCTTGAAGTGAACACCACTTTCAAACTACCGAATAAGCCTTTGTCTGGACTAGGCTTTATAAAAGAAAACATCCCCGCCTCCACCAATTGATTTACATTATCCTGAATCTCCACCATGAGAACATGAAACCTCACACCACTTTATTCCTCATGACTGACAGGTAAGGAATGGAAGGAATAGAGCTATTAATTATCAATTTTCGCTATTAGGTGCCTGGATATCAGGCCCTAAACCTTAAGTAAGGGTAGTACAGATCAGAGTGAACCACCCAAAGAGCTAAGTTTACCTAAGTTACTGGTTCCTATTTATTATTTAGATAATATAGATATACATCATTATATAATATGAGTAATATCATAGAATATAATGTTATATTATAAAAATATAATGTTTAATAACATATTTAATTGGATAATAAAGATCGAAGGCATGATTTTGGAGTGATCTCATTAAAAACGTAAGTGCAGTTAGTTAAAAGTAACAACAATATTATATTGAATAGGTGGAAGAATGAGAAGGAAAACAGTTTTCCGGAGAATAGCTATGTTCAAATTAGAATATCAAAAATGCCTTGCCTTGCCGTGGAAGAGGGTGAATTGAAAAGAAAGGTTCCTTCTGTGGCCGTAAGAGGAAATAAACGCTGCAAATTATTACACAAAAGTTTATTATTTTGTTACCATTTTTACCACCAACCAACTTGAAGAAAAATATCGATCGCATTTCGGTCAGCTAACATTTGAACGGAGATTAGGCCTCTTTTGCGATTCACACTCGTGTTTCTGATTTATCGTACGTAAAACCCTTAAATTCTTGTAGGGAGCGAACGGTTTGTCCTACAGGGCTCCGCGTGGTCTCAAAAAATTCTCCAAATTCTATTCTATCTTAAATAGATGGAAAAACAATACCTTTATATCAACATTTTTTGAGTTAGGGCGTTTTCAAAATTTCAAACCTCATTTTTCAACCCTTAGAAGTGACCTACATCAACCAAAATCTTCTGGGCACAACTAGACCCCAAATGGAGCCTACATACCGAATTTCATCAAAATCGGTCAATGCTAAGTGGGGAAAGTGCCGCGTACGGCGGAAGGACGGCCGAATTTTTATTCGATTTTTGGTTCTACGCACCTTGGAACGCAAACCAACAAATTTTGAGGAGGGTTAAAAAAAAAATTTTTTTTTTGATCGATTCCAAAGGTTTAGTATTGAAAATAATAAACCAAAATCTCCCCGATTCTTGAATTTACTAGAAACTTCTCGAAGGGCTGAAACATGAGGTTTGTTGGATCTCGAAGAGGCACCGCCAAGTCAAAAGGTAGCGAATCCACCGAGAAAGGAGAGCGATGATTATTTTACTGTTAGCAGCGGAATCAAGCCAATCTTTTTTTGATTTATAATTTTCAATAATAAACCTTCGGAATTGACCAAGGAAAAAATTGTTTTAACCCCCCCCCCCCCCTCAAAATTTATTGGTTTACGTTTAAGGTACGTAGAATCCAAAAATCGAATGAAAATTTGGCCGGAGCATTGACCGATTTTGATGAAATTTGGTATGTAGGCTCCATTTGGGGTCTAATTGTGCCCCGAAGAGTTTGGTTGATGTAGGTCACTTCTAAGGGTTCCAAAATCAATTTTGAAAATTCGAAAACGCCCTAACTAAAAATTTTTGATATAAATGTATTGTTTTTCCTTCAATTTAAGATTCTATAGAATTTTTAGAATTTTTTGAGACCACGCGGAGCTCTGTAGAACAAACCGTTCGCTCACTACGAGAATTTAAAGTTTGGACGTACGATAAATCAGAAACACGAGTGTGAATCGCAAAAGAGGCCTAATCTCCGTTCAAATTTTTGCTGACCGAAATGCGATCGATGTTTTTCTTCAAGTTGGATGGTTGGTGGCTTTGCAGACGAGTGATCTATATGGAAAAATAAAAAATAATAAACCATTGGTTAATAATTTGCAGCGATTTTCTTGCGCGTTGTCTTGAACATTCGGAATTTTCTATGACTATTTTTCCTATGAAACCAGATTTTCTGTAAAAATTGTATAGAAGATCCGATGCATAGTAGTTAATCTCAAAACATCAAAACAAGTTAATCTGTAACATCCCTGAAAATTTCATTGAAATCGGATAGAAAATATAGAAATTATGGCCGTTACAAGGAAATTCACGTTTGCGCATGCGCAGTGGCTACTATCAGTCCGAAGGTGGTGATCTTCATAGGGGACCGTCTACACACCAACCCGCACAATCCCTGAAAATTTCATTGAAATCGGATGGAAAATGTAGAAGTTATGGCTGTTACAAGGAATTCACGTTTGCGCATGCGCAGTCGCTTCTATCGGTCCGGGGATGATGATTTTCATAGGGGACCGTCTACACACCAACCCGCACAATCCCTGAAAATTTCATTGAAATCGGATGGAAAATGTAGAAGTTATGGCCGTTACAAGGAATTCACGTTTGCGCATGCGCAGTCGCTTCTATCAGTCCGAAGGTGGTGATCTTCATAGGGGACCGTCTACACACCAACCCGCACAATCCCTGAAAATTTCATTGAAATCGGATGGAAAATGTAGAAGTTATGGCTGTTACAAGGAATTCACGTTTGCGCATGCGCAGTCGCTTCTATCGGTCCGGGGATGATGATTTTCATAGGGGACCGTCTACACACCAACCCGCACAATCCCTGAAAATTTCATTGAAATCGGATGGAAAATGTAGAAGTTATGGCTGTTACAAGGAATTCACGTTTGCGCATGCGCAGTCGCTTCTATCGGTCCGGGGATGATGATTTTCATAGGGGACCGTCTACACACCAACCCGCACAATCCCTGAAAATTTCATTGAAATCGGATGGAAAATGTAGAAGTTATGGCTGTTACAAGGAATTCACGTTTGCGCATGCGCAGTCGCTTCTATCGGTCCGGGGATGATGATTTTCATAGGGGACCGTCTACACACCAACCCGCACAATCCCTGAAAAGTTCATTGAAATCGGACAATAACTTCGTATAGTTATGCGCGTTACAAGGAAATCATGACAGACAGACAGACAGACAGACACACAGACACTGAACCAAAATTGTTCAGGAAGGTCTGAAACGCAAAACGCGAGTGAAATTTTTGATTTTTGAGAACTTTTTTTTTTCGTCCTTGAAAAGTGAAAACAAAGCTTCCGCTACCTTGGTAGACTCGGAAGCAATACATCGCCTGAAATAGAACACTTGAAACTGGCTAAAAATCGGTAAAAACGATTCTTTGAAAATACGCTCTTTACTGTGTGAATGGAACTTTTCAATTCCGGAATGATATCTGCGACGTTTGCAAAACTGAAGATTTCCAACACGAGGAAGAGATCACGACACGCCTGATATTATTCTCTTGCTTCATACAAATATTTTTTCAAAAGCCGTAGGTACCGACTCGAGGATCGGCAGTTACGCAACTCAACCTGCACTTTCCCTCGGTGAATATAAATGTCACACATGCTTGTTGCCATCTTCCGAAGACCTCGCCGCACTTTGACATTTCCAGGCGCATTCTCAGACTGAAAGCGCTCACAGAGATCGTTTAATAGACGCTTCGGGTAGGAAGTGGGCATTCGAAAATTCACGACTGATCGAACGAATCGATGATATTAGGTATGTGCCAATGTTTAAATCCTGCTCGAAATCAATATTATCGTCTTCGCAACAATCTTCAAATCCGAGTTTCAAGACTGATTCACTTGACCTTTCCGCGAGGGTTCGCCGCGTAACAACTCGACTGCTTCATGAAGACGTCTCTAAAATCTCTAATAAAATTCTCGGTATTGCACATCATTCAGTTCAAAGATCGACATCCTCTCGAGAACAGGAAATACGAACAAAATCGATTTTCGACTTTCTAATAAATAGTGACGATTCGATATTTATTGATATCGATATTTTGTTTCAATACCTATTTCCGATATTTGTATCGATATTTTTCTTGCGATATTATCGAATATCGAAAGGAAACTATCGATATCGAATGAAAAAAATAATCGGTTGTGATGGTTATATTCCTTCCCACTGTATTATATCAATTTCTCCTAATCGATAAATCTATGCAAAAAGATATTTGATATCAGTGAAATCGATATTCTTCTTTCGATAATTTATGGTAATCACTGATATTGATTAAAAAAGATGACAAAACATATTCGATATCAGTATTTTTCTTTCGATATTCCATCAATATCACTGAAATTGATAGAAAACAGTAGAAACGTGGCTGTGATGGTTAATTCTAGTAGAGTAACAAAAGAAGTCTTTTCTTCCAAAGGTTCGATTTATATTTCCACAATTCGAGTTTAATATTATTTTTTAAGCCATAAATGTCCACCAAAGTTTAATTTTTAGTTTACATCTCGGATAAAATCATAAAATTTGGTAACAATAACGGAGTTCATTTACCGTTGAGTAATAATGCAGCGTTTTTCCTTGAAATTTTAACTTCAACTTAATTTTTAACAAAAATGGAAATAAGTCCTTTAAAGGAAACGCTTGCATACGAGTCTGCAACACATTGAAA
This sequence comes from Apolygus lucorum, assembly GCA_009739505.2. NCBI lineage: Eukaryota > Metazoa > Arthropoda > Insecta > Hemiptera > Miridae > Apolygus > Apolygus lucorum. Next base: position 60,172,933 of record CM019183.2, on the reverse strand, counting down.
CACTTTCATGCCCCCCCCCCCCTCCCCTCCCGAGACATCTGGGAGCTCGATTTTCGACTCAGCTGATCTGGGAGCTCGATTTTCGACTCAGCTGATCTGGGAGCTCGATTTTTGGCTCAGCTGATCTGGGAGCTCGATTTTCGACTCAGCTGATCTGGTAATATCAAACTGTAAAGTACCTACCTAACTGTAAAGTACCTAACAACTTCACTTCTGATGGTCATAATCATCATTGTGGCGACTTGGGACAAATTTCGTCGCAACAAATTTCGTGACGATTTTTTTTTATGTGCCATATGAAAGACATGAAAATGTCAAAAATATGTAAAAACATATTCTATATCAGTGAAATCAGTATTTTTCTTTCGATATTCTATTAATAAGTATCACTAATATTGATTTGAAAAAAATGCAAAAACATTTGATATTAGTGACAATGTCACATCGATATTTTCGTAAAAAAAGATGCATAAACATATTCGGTATCAGTGAAATCAGTATTTTTCTTTTGTTATTCTATCAATATCACTAATATTGATTAAAAAAAGATTTTAAAACATAACCAGTAACTTTTTAAACCAGGTTAAACTGAAAATGTTGCATACGAGTCTGCAACACATTGGGACATTTTATGTCTTTAAAGAAGGGATTCAGGGGCCTTCGAACAATGCTACACCACCTACCCCAGTAGCGTAGTTGTTATACTTAACTGTAGTGTTCATCATAAAAGAATTGGTAATTAGACTCAATTCTTTAATTAATGTAAGAAACGTTGAAAAACGAAACTACGTGTATCCCTAGTGTATAATTGTGAGGAATTTATAATACTTTTCGAGTTCACATGCCAACGGAGAATCTTTTCGTGACGGAGTCGAAATTCACATATTAGTAAACAAACTGACGGAATGTTAACGTGCTCTACAACGAAGGGGGTCAATGTGCATACAAATGAACATCATGGTATTTAGGGATAAATTGAGAGCTTCCCAACGAGTGGTGTACGATTTTTGTGCGATGAAAATTGCTGAAGATACTTTTCCCTAGTTACATATTTGTTGTAAGTGAAAATCATCACAATTATTTGGTAACGAATTTTGGTAACGGTTTTCGAGTTATGTGCCAGAGCAAAGACATAAAATGTCAAAAAAATTCAGTGACAATGTTACATCAATATTTTTGTTTCTATATTCTATCGATATTAGTGATATCGATATTTTTCTTCCGATATTTCATCGATATCGATACTGTCTTCCGATATTATTTCGATGTTAAATATCGCATCGAAAGGCACATCGAATCGTCACTACCTACTTTCTAAAATAATATGATTGATTAAAAATCGAAAATCAGACCGGAAATCGAAAAGTAGGTTTTACTAGGAGAACATTGTTAAGTAATGCGTGTATTCTAGAAACCATCTTAGGAAAGTGAACTTTGAAAATGATTGAACGTGATCCATCCAAAAATTACGGACGGTAAACCTACGGTTCTACAGATCATTTTAAAGTATAATTAATTTTACGCCATTTTTATCACCAAAAAAATTTTTCAAGTTTATTTCGCGACAAATGTTCACATGACGTTCTTTTGTTAAATGAGGTGACGCATTCTTGAGTCGTGACGTGTAGGTTCGGTCGCAAAGGTCCGATAATTAAATGATAGTAAATGTTCAATTTGAGTACATAACGAATTCACAGTGATTGATGAGAAATAATCAAGTTGAAAAAAAAGGAACAAGTAGAATCAACTAGCTCAAAAAGAGTCAATGCAGCAAATTATTACACAACGGTTTATTGTTTTTCTGCACAGATCACCAGAAGGTGAAGAACATGGCGCTTTCATTATCGAACCATAATTATCGCGCAGGGTTAACAATTAAGTTTGTTCCTAACTGTCAGCAAAATATCGTTACCCCAAAGTTGTGGGTGCCTTCAATACGAAATTTGATTCTTGGTTGTCAAGGAAGCACAACTGAATGCCATTACGAAACGAAAAAAGATCCCATTTGATCAGCTGAAATGTGGGTCACTTCCATCAGCAAAAATTCATGTGGAGTCTTCCAATGTGTCGTTGATGACCATTATTTGTGTATATTCAAATTATAGATCTAGTTTTAGGCTTTAAAATGTAGTGCAACATGAGAGGGGTTCCGATAACCGGAAAATGCTGGGAGTTATTAGATAGATAGATATAACTGGGGGTAATTCGCGCAGAACCTGCATGAGCCTCATCAAAAATGTTCATGCATCCCAATACTGAGCAGATCATTGAGAACGGATATTGATTAATACTTGCTTAAGTTTATATTTACAGATAAGCACGGCGGCATTTTTTAAATTTATTGTTTGTTCACGTTTTACCTAGCGGTCCTTAATTTCTTTTCAAAATTGGTTTCCCTGCATTTTCTCGATCATGTTCGATGTTTTGGTACTGTATAATCAGTTTCGGTAATCCGGATCAGTTTTTGATTAGTTTGGTTAATTTTGATTAGTTTCAATACTCTCGGTGGTAGAGCGTTACAACTATCCATTTACGCAGTCGTACTGTGTCCTCATATAGGTGTTTAGGGACTACAAACATTTTTGAATAGTATTAATAGAATGAGTCACAACCTCTTGGAAATAAAAACTTCCCGAGTAAATTTATTGAATAAATACTAAGGAAATGACGTGCAAACTTGTATTGAACTCGTTACCTTCCACGATACATTAATCTGCATCTACATCAAGTAACCTTTGTACCTAAAAGTACTTTCCTTTCAACATAAACATTCAAAAGGCACAGTTTTCTTCACAATTAACCCCGTGGAACTCAAATTTTCAAGAAACTAAGTGCTCTCCTTTATTTCAACTTTGCTAACACGGAAAATTCAAGGACCGGTTAGGTGATCCGCAAATAACGAAGCAACAAAGGTTACCCACCCAGGTTTAGGAACTATTCTCAAACGTACCCAGTAAAATCTTGCAACTCCCAGATATCTCGAATCCTCATCTTTATTAGATAAGTACTCACGTAAACTAGTCGAGGCTCGAAGATGACGCCATGGGTGAACAAAAGGAATAAAATTTCACTAGGTATTTCTTGAATTGACAAGGAATAGCACTTAATTCAAAAATTAAATCATAATGCCATAAGTTGTGATATTCAAGATGAGGGATTTTTTCATTTTCATGGTAGGTATTACATTGGTAAGGATTGCTAATACAGATAGTATACCTACTCTGTGGAAACAATCGACGAATTTGCATCGGATAGTTAGGTATTGAATTGTTTCCAAACCTGCAATACTTGCAATTTTGTAATTATATAAAAGATATTACTGTCTTCATCAATTAATAAATACGCGAAGTGGGAAGTTACTCCTTACTTTTACTTCTCTAGAACTACCCGCATTCCTTATCTGTGACGGTTGCTTGATTCTATTGAATATTACGATCACGTAATATTTTGATGATATTGAGCGTTAAAGTGTGTTTCGGTTGAAAATGGCTCCTTACTCTTCAGTTCATAATGAGCAAAAAGAGACAAATTGTCTCAGACAATTATTTGTAAGTAGCTACCTACCTGGTAACACGTGATCCAAGTCGGGGAATATTGTAGCCTTGTCGATTTGAAGAGGCCAAACTGACTTTTAATTTGAATGTGCACTAGTGGTCCGTCAAAATACCCTATTGGAACACTCAGTCGAAAGTTAAAGAATAGTGACCAATTTTCCCGAAATCAAATACCATATTTTTCAACAGTTTTCTCATTTTCGACACTTTCAACTGAGCAAAATGAAATCCGTTTGGAACAGGACCACCACGGATACCGGCAGAACACATTTCAAGAAGAATCAGGTGGATTGATACCAAAATATAAAAATGCAAGATGTACAAACCTTATAAAAGAATCGTGGTCTCATGAAACACCGAATTGACATTCCTTCTCCTTTGGGCCTACGGCCGTTTTGAGTTCGATTAAAAAAAACGTCTGCCAAGTTGGGTGGGCAGTATAGCTTCCTCACTCATTGTAACATGGACGTATAGAATCAGTTGGCGAAAACTCGGCGCTGCGCGCCTCGGCGGGGGCTTCGCCCCCTGCACCCCCGGATGATTTCCGCTTAGAGCCTAATGGCTAAAATGTGACATACCTTGAAAAGGTTTTTGCTCCCTCTCCCTCTTTATCTTTCTTCCACTGTAATATTTAAGCTCACTCAGCTGATCAGTGACCACTCAGGCACCTTCAGCATTCTCTATTGACCCGCCCTCTCAAATTTCAGGTTCCTGCGTTCAACAGGAGAGGAAATGGCCTTGGAGCTCACTCAGCTGATCAGTGACCACTCAGGCACCTTCAGCATTATCCATTGACCCTGCCTCTCAAATTCCAGCTTCCTGCGTTCAACAGGAGAGACAATGGCCTTGGAGCTCACTCAGCTGATCAGTGATCACTCAGGCGCCTTCAGCATTCTCCATTGACCCGCCCTCTCAAATTTCAGGTTCCTGCGTTCAACAGGAGAGGAAATGGCCTTGGAGCTCACTCAGCTGATCAGTGACCACTCAGGCACCTTCAGCATTCTCCATTGACCCTGCCTCTCAAATTTCACCTTCCTGCGTTCAACAGGAGAGAAAATGGCCTTGGAGCTCACTCAGCTGATCAGTGATCACTCAGGCGCCTTCAGCATTCTCCATTGCATGCGCAGCGGCTATTGCTTGACCAATTTGATTGAAACTTATAGGGTGTCTCTTAGAAGTTAGTCCCTAACTAACCTCCAAATTTGAGCAAAATCGGTTCATTAGAAACCGAGAAACCGAGGTTCCAGGAAATTCACGTTTGCGCATGCGCACTCGCTCCTATTGGTCCGAAGGTGCTGAAATTGATAGGGGACCGTCTAGTACCTAACCCGCACAATCCCTGAAAATTTCATCAAAATCGGACCACAGGTTAGTATAGTTTTGCCCGGGACAAGGATTGACCACAGACAGACAGACACGGAACCAAAATTGTTCGGGAAGCTCTAAAACGCAAAAAGCAAGTGGAAATTTTGATTTTGGAGGACATTTTTTTTTTCACTTCTTTCACAAATACAAAGCTTCCCTACCTTCGGTAGTGAGGAAGCAAAATGCAAGCTGTACAAACCTTATAAAGAGAATCGTGGTCTCATGAAACACCGAATTGACATTCCTTCTCCTTTGAGCCTACGGCCGTTTTGAGTTCGATTAAAAAAAACGTGATACCATAATTTCCGATATATTTTCACCTTAGCAAAATTGACCTTTGGCTGCGAAAATAAAAATAGATTTTTCCATTCGTAACCGAGTGTTTTACCAATTTTACCTCCTACTGAATACAGATACGTGAAACTCGGGTAGCTACTAATGACTGCATTGTATTTCCAAATAAATGCCGAGATTCTAAGAAGATTTTCAAAGTTTTGACACGTTAGTGCGTCACCAGAGAATGAAGAGTAAGCAGTTTGAATTTTGATCCTATAAATACATAGAACAGTTGTGATCAGCAGTGAAATGAAACCTAACTTTCACGAGAAAAAACGCTGCAAATTATTAGATCATTGGCCTGTGCAAAGAACACGACTTTGCCATTGCCTCTACCTACCAATCATATTTTTGCTTCACAATCAAGTTTATTTTCTTGGTTGTTGTGGAGAGGAAGCAGAGGACGTCAATATACTCTTATCAACATTTATTTGGCTAGCGCTTTCGGGGCAAACTATGGAACCTTTCTCAAGCCTACAAGAAAAAACGTCTGCCAAGTTGGGTGGGCAGTATAGCTTCCTCACTCATTGTAACATGGACGTATAGAATCAGTTGGCGAAAAACAGGAGAGGAAATGGCCTTGGAGCTCACTCAGCTGATCAGTGACCACTCAGGCACCTTCAGCATTCTCCATTGACCCTGCCTCTCAAATTTCACCTTCCTGCGTTCAACAGGAGAGAAAATGGCCTTGGAGCTCACTCAGCTGATCCGAAGGTGCTGAAATTTATAGGGGACCGTCTAGGACCTAACCCGCACAATCCCTGAAAATTTCATCAAAATCGGACCACAGGTTAGTATAGTTTTGCCCGGGACAAGGATTGACCACAGACAGACCGACAGACCGACAGACCGACAGACAGACAGACAGACAGACACGGAACCAAAATTGTTCGGGAAGCTCTAAAACGCAAAAAGCAAGTGGAAATTTTGATTTTGGAGGACATTTTTTTTTTCACTTCTTTCACGAATACAAAGCTTCCCTACCTTCGGTAGTGAGGAAGCAAAACAAATAATTGAAGACTACAAAATTAACCTCTAACATGAAATCACAGTTAGTATAACCAACTAGTCAAAAAAAAAAATTATGTAAAAAAACATTATTACTTAATAATTAATTTTCATTAAAACCATTAAAAAAAAATGAGCCACCAAGATTAAACCTATTCTTCATCATCTAAAAAACTAATAAGAATATAAGCACCCAAGAACCGAACAATACACACACTAACACACAGACAAACATTAAAAAATAGAAAGAAACCAAAACAACCTACCTATATTCACTCTGCAATACTACTCCTACATCTTCCATCCCTCCTCAATCACCAAAATCTGATCTCCGCCAATCATGAAAACTGTTCTCACTGGAAAACCAGTAACACGTTTCAACATAATTTTGAAAAACTTTCTACCAACTAAAAAACATACAAAAATAGAAAATCTCAAAAACCTACCTTCGTCCATTTCCATAACAATTATTCTCTTCAAGTCACTAAAAAACTAAAAACTGGCAGGATCTAAAAATTATTTAAAACTAATTAACAATAGAACAATGACTAGAGGGGGATCACAGACAGGAGAACATTTTTAAAATTTTTAACAGGAACAACAATCTAATTATCTCTCTTATCACAGGCATTACAGATTTCATATCACAATAGAGAAAATTGAATCAGACCGAGGTCAGACCGAGGTCTGATTGGATCTACTTCTCCTTCACTGAGTGGAAGTAGATAAGAAAATACCATCAACCATTTTATTGTTAATTAGTTTTAAATAATTTTTAGATCCTGCCAGTTTTTAGTTTTTTAGTGACTTGAAGAGAATAATTGTTATGGAAATGGACGAAGGTAGGTTTTTGAGATTTTCTATTTTTGTATGTTTTTTAGTTGGTAGAAAGTTTTTCAAAATTATGTTGAAACGTGTTACTGGTTTTCCAGTGAGAACAGTTTTCATGATTGGCGGAGATCAGATTTTGGTGATTGAGGAGGGATGGAAGATGTAGGAGTTAGTGATGCGACATCGATAGAAAACATCGATGTTTCTCAACATCGATGTTTTTGAAATCCACCATCGATGTCGAGTGGAAACATCGACCAAAAACATCGATGTGCCCGATCATAATTATACAAATATTCGAGATCGTTTGCTTGTAGGTACCTACTCGAATAGACTTTTTTTTTCATCTGATGAATCAATTTCTAGCCACTAGGTCAATTTCAATTCAATTTCAAGTCAATGATGAGTATGAGACAAAATGGAGTGAGATTGTAAGATAAGCTATCACACACAGCCAGGATATCAGACAACCAGGGGCCCTATTCTGATTCACTAAACGCGCCCGCAGTGGCTTCGCGAAGCAACTGAGTGGTTTCCCGAAACCACTGGGTGGCTAATTTTCGGAGTTAGCGATATGGATATTATAATAGCGACCTATTCTAATTCACTAAACGCACCTTTTTCTCGTTTCAGTGGTTAACTGAAGCAACTCAGTGGTTTCGAAGGCTCTTTTCTTAGCGACTGGTCCAGAGCAGTCGCTTCATTTATCAACCAAGTGGTTTCAGTTATCAACCGAGTTGTTACACAAAATCTTCCGGTTTTCGAGGATTTCTCGTGTTTTTTCCACGTTAACATTTACGTATTATATAGGGGACCATTTTTCTGCATTTAGGGGTACTATCTCTTTTACCCCCACCCCAAACATACAGTATGTTAGGTATGCTAGTACCAAATCCTCCACATAAATAATCGAGTGGGTACTTTTTGGAAACAGGGTGATCAGGAGATTCAAATTTTGGTAGAATTGCATTTTTTACCCCCACCCTAACATACAGTATGTTAGGTATGCTAGTTCCAAATCCTCCACATAAAAAATCGAGTGGGTACTTTTTGGAAACAGGGTGATCAGGAGATTCACATTTTGGTAGAATTAAATGCTTAACCTTAACATACAATATGTTAGGTACCTATGTTAGATCCAAATCCTCCACAAAAAAAAATCGTGTAGATACATTTTGGAAACTTGATGATTAGGAGATTCACATTTTGGCAGAATTACATTTTTACCCCCACCCTGTTTCCAAAAAGTAGGTACCCACTCGATTTTTTATGTGGACGATTCGGATCTAACATACCTAACATACTGTATGTTAGGGTGGGGGTAAAAATGGAATTCTACCAAAATGTGAATCTCCTGATCACCCTGTTTCCAAAAAGTACCCACTCGATTTTTTATGTGGAGGATTTGGAACTAGCATACCTAACATACTGTATGTTAGGGTGGGGGTAAAAAATGTAATTCTACCAAAATGTGAATCTCCTGATCACCCTGTTTCCAAAAAGTACCCACTCGATTTTTTATGTTGAGGATTTGGAACTAGCATACCTAACATACTGTATGTTAGGGTGGGGGTAAAAAATGTAATTCTACCAAAATGTGAATCTCCTGATCACCCTGTTTCCAAAAAGTACCCACTCGATTTTTTATGTGGAGGATTTGGAACTAGCATACCTAACATACTGTATGTTAGGGTGGGGGTAAAAAATGTAATTCTACCAAAATGTGAATCTCCTGATCACCCTGTTTCCAAAAAGTACCCACTCGATTTTGTATGTGGAGGATTTGGATCTAACATACCTAACATACTGTATGTTAGGGTGGGAGTAAAAAATGTAATTCTACCAAAATGTGAATCTCCTGATCACCCTGTTTCAAAAAAGTACCCACTCGATTTTTTATGTGGAGGATTTGATTCTAGCATACCTAACATACCTTCTATATTTACATTTGGGGTGGGGGTAAAAAATTTAATACTTCCAGATTATGAACTTTCACATCGCCTTGAATCTCATGAAAAAAGGGTACCTACTCACTTGATTATATTTGATACATTTTCATTTTCTAACTCTTTTCAATTCCAACTTATTACATTATAAGTTCGATTTATCGTTGTTTATGGAGGGGGTAACGAATAAACCTAATCTATTCATTTATACATCTATTCCCCTCCCTCTCCCATTTCCAAAAAGTGTTCATTCACCTTAATTAGTAAATTTTAACGGTACTAATCTCTTGGAAAATGAATCAGAAACACTATTGAGTTTATAATATCCATGTCGCTTCAGTTAGCGACTCGGTGGTTAAGTTAGCGACTGGTGCGTTTAGTGAATCAGAATAGGGCCCCAGGATCGAGCCAGGATCACCAGGGTTGGCAACTCAAAACAACTTGAAAAATCGGTAGGAAAATTAGTTATTATTCTTATTCCTCCAAGAGATAAGAATGTAATAATTCATCACGATTGGTATTTTAAGGCTTGTTTCATTCATCATTTTAATGTGTTAACTATTGAGAAAACCAATGGGAACAACAAATCAGGGGAAGTACGACATCGATTGAAACATCGGTAAGAAACATCGATGTTGTGAAAACATCGCCATCGAAACATCGATGTTTATTGAAAAACATCGATGTTTTGAAAACATCGATGTCGATGTCGCATCACTAGTAGGAGTAGTATTGCAGAGTGAATATAGGTAGGTTGTTTTGGTTTCTTTCTATTTTTTAATGTTTGTCTGTGTGTTAGTGTGTGTATTGTTCGGTTCTTGGGTGCTTATATTCTTAGTAGTTTTTTAGATGATGAAGAATAGGTTTAATCTTGGTGGCTCATATTTTTTTTAAATGGTTTTAATGAAAATTAATTATTAAGTAATAATGTTTTTTGACATAAATTTTTTTTTTTTGACTGGTTTGTTATACTAACTGTGATTTCATGTTAGAGGTTAATTTTGTAGTCTTCAATTATTTGTTTTTTCTTGTAGGCTTGAGAAAGGGGCCATAGTTTGCCCCGAAAGCGCTAGCCAAATAAATGTTGATAAGAGTATATGACGTCCTCTGCTTCCTCTCCACAACAACCAAGAAAATGACTACAGCAGGAGTACAGAACAACAAGTTTATTTTGAATAAATAAACGCTCCACACTTCATACTCAATTAGAAAAAAGGGAGTTGTAACTAAAATTTAAACGGAGATTAGGCCTCACTTGCGATCCCCACTCGTGTTTCTGATTTATCGTACGTCCAACCTTTAACTTCTCGTAGAAAGCGAACGATTTGTCCTACAGAACTCTGGATGGTCTCATTCGACTCTAGAAATTCAATACTATTTTAAATTGATGAAATAACAACACCTTTTTACCAAAAGTGTTTAAGCTAGGGCGTTTTGAAAATGTCAGCCCTTATTTTTCACCCCTTAGAAGTGACTGACATCAACCTAAAGCTTCAGGGCTCAAATGGAGCCCCTATACCAAATTTCATCAAAATCAGTCCATGGTAATTAAGGAATGTGCCGAAAAATTGTGACGACAAAATTTGTATTCGATTTTTGGATTTAACGAACCAAATAATGTACCACGGAGTTGAACTTTTTTTCTTGGTCGATTTCAAAGGTTCATAGTTGAAAATTGTGGTGGACGCCTCAGGGCGTCCCCACTACCGCCCCCAACTGGCCTGGAGTAGGTGCCCCTTCTCCAGCCAGCTAGGGGGTATAAATAGGGCCGGATGGCCCGGAATAAATCAGACTATGTCTCAATCTAATCGACTTATCATTCCTAGCTCTTAAGATCCTTTTGTCCAATTGACCAACCATATTTCTTGTAAATTGTCTCCATCTTAACTGTCGGCCATTACAGCAGCGCAACACACTGGTAACACCGACGTTTGCAGCCATCATACTTCGCCGAAGTTCGCTGCCATCTTTGCACGCCATTCGCCTCCGTCGAGATACCGCACTTGCGACGCTCCGGACCGGCCACCATCAGCACGACGACATTTTCCGTGCCCTCCATTCGCCTTCCGTCGAGATACCTCACAGAGACGCTCCGAAACCGGCCATCAGTCGCACAGCGACATTTTTAATACACCCATCTTGTGCAGCCATCACCGTCCGTCGAGATTCCGTGTTTACGACGCTCCGGACTCCATTCTGACCCGCCATTCAGCTCCATTTGCTTGAGGACGCCGCTAATCGGAACTCGCATTTGGGGCTCTCAGAATCGATCTGTCACTCATTCATCGATTGACCGCCGGCCGAGGTGAACGGGACCCCCCTCCTCGCGGCGACCCCCCACGAGGCCCGCTCTCCTTCTACCTGGCGCCTCACAGCTGTTCATTACGTCAGCCCCCGCCGCGCCCGTCTACGCTCGATAGGGAATCCCCTCTCTTCCGGGAAACTCTCGGCCCCCTTCCACGAATCTCAGCTATTTAACGAGAAATTCGCCGTTGATTAATTGCAGACCACTGCCCATCAGCTTCGGGATCACTTCTCTTCTCTTCTGGTCTCCACTTCGGCTCACCTCGACCTTCAGCTGCCATTTCTCCGCCATCGAAGGATCGACCATCAGCCGCCATTCTCCTCCATCGAAGGATCGACCATCGGCTGCCTTTCTCCCGCTATCACTGCATCGAAGATCAATCTCTCATTCCTCGAAAATTTTTTTTAAAAGATTATTAGAGGAATAGAGGCGCCATCATTCCGCCATCTTGCACGGCCAACTTCAAGTCTCGGCTGCCAACCTTCGAAGAACACTCTATTTTCCTCGAAAAATTTTTTCTAAAATTTATTAGAGGAATAGAGGTGCCATCATTACGCCATTTTTCACGGCCAACATCGAGCCTCGTCTGTCGAACTTCGTAGATTACCCTACCTCCTCGAACATTTTTTAAAAATTAATAGAGGGGTAGAGGCGCCATCATTACGACCCGCTCCCGACAGAACCCGCGGCCGCCACCGGCCCCAACTCCGCAAACAATCATCATGGCTGCACCTACCAAGCTTCCACAATATGACCCTTCGCTTCCATCAGTATGGATTGCCCAGGTTCGACTCGCGTGCGCCAACGAGGACCTCAAAACAGAACCCGAGCAATTTCGGAGAGCCTTCCTCGCCTTGGACGTCAAAACAGCAGAACTAGTGGCGGACATCGACGCAAGTTCACCTACCTTTCACTTCTCTCTGCAACCGACTCCTACAAGCTCACGGACCTCGTGACGGATCGGACCTCTCTTCAATCCTTCAGAACAACTCGCTGGACGGATCTTCGGCCGCCGCACACGCACGCCTGCTTCGCAGAAAGCTACCTACCGACACACCGGCCTCCATACTTCGCTCCATATTCCTCCGGGCACTTCCTCCTGACATCCGCTTAAATGTCGCCGTCTCGACCGAAACGGACATCGACAAACTGGCCGCCATCGCCGACCGCCTACTGCCCCTTCGGGACAACTCGTCCTCTACGGCCGCCACTGCACTGCAGTCCACTTCTACCTACTCCTCCGACGACAATGGAGACTCAGCCGACGACGCTACACACATAGCCAGCGCTGCTAACAGAACACGCACCTTCAAAAAACCTTCACAGATGCCTCCCTCGCGACAACGTTCATCACAGATGCCCTCCTCGCGACCACGAAACTTCGCACGCCGTCGCATCATGCCGCAACAGCGAGAACAACAGTACCCCCCAGACCGGCGCTCACCATACTGTTACTACCATCAAAGATGGGGCCCTACCGCGAGATACTGCCAATCACCATGCTCCTGGAGACAACACATGCCAACGGGAAACGCAAACGCACGGTCGCCAAGGTGGTAACGACTGTGCATAACCAACCCAACCACCAACGCCTGTTCATCAAATGCAAACGCTCAAATTACGACTTCTTAGTCGACACGGGAAGCGATCTCTCCATTCTACCCAACAACCATCTGAACCGCCGCCGAGAGACTCCATCTTCCACGCTACTGGCCGCCAATGGCTCCAAGATTACGACCTACGGCTCTCAAACTGCGACCGTCCATCTTCCCAAGTTACCTCCGTACGAATGGACCTTCACAGTCGCCAACGTCAGCACAGCCATCTTGGGAGCCGATTTCCTCAGCCACTATGGCCTCCTTGTAGACCTTCAAAACCTCCGGCTCATTGATTCAGCCTCCCAGTCGTTTCTTCCCGGCCACTGTCTCATCGCTTCACCACAGGAGTCCTACTGCTCCGCTGCCTGCGCTCCACCTCGCTTCCAACGTCTACTAGACGCCTATGAACCCTCATCGCATCCAAATCGGCGCCCGTCTATCATCACATCGTGACCACCGGTCCCCCCTGCCATGCAAAACAACGTAGATTGGCTCCGCACCTCTACAACCAAACAAAGGCCCATTTCAACGAAATGCTGCGCTCCGGCATCGTCCGCCCTTCCAATTCACCTTGGTCAAGCCCACTCCACGTAGTTCTCAAACAAAATGGGGATATTCGACCCGTCAGAGACTACAGGGACCTCAACCGAGCTACAACTCCGGACCGCTACCCGATCGGCCACCTGCATGATTTCACACTCGCACTGCATGGTTCCACCATTTTCTCAACATTCGACTTATCGAGAGCCTTCTTTCACTGCCGTATAGCGCCCGAGGACATTAAAAAAACTGCTATCCTGACACCATTTGGACTCTACGAGTTCACAAGAATGAACTACGGCCTACGAAACGCCCCGCAGACATGGCAACGCTACATGGATTTTATACTCCGAGATCTCCCGTTCGCATACGTCTACTTAGACGACATTTTGATTGGATCACCGGATGCCGAAACGCACTTCCACCACGTATCTCGCTTACTTTATGTCCTCGCTTCCTTCGGGCTTTCAATCAACAAGGCCAAGTGTCAACTCGCTCGAAGCCAAGTCAAGTTCTTAGGACACTTGGTGGACAAAGATGGCATCAAACCTCTACCATCGAAAACTGCGCTCATCCGGAACTTTCCTCTTCCTCAGTCAGTAAACGATCTCCGTACGTTCCTCGGGCTCATCAATTTCTACCGCAGGGCTATACCTCACGCCGCGCACTCGTTAATGCACCTCACGAAGCTGCTGCCATCAAATCCGAGAAAAAACGACAAGCGCCCAATATCATGGCCGCCGGACGCTCTCCATCATTTCGAAAAAGCTAAGCAACTCCTCGAATCATTCGTCCAGCTAGCTCATCCTCATCCGTCCGCTCAACTCATCCTCCATACCGATGCATCTAATTTTGCCGTTGGAGCTGCCCTACATTACCAACACAACGGAACACTGTTCCCTCTCGGATTCTTCAGCAAAGCTCTCTCTTCCGCACAGCGGAACTATTCAACGTTCGATAAAGAACTTCTCGCAATATACTTAGCGATCATCCATTTCCGCCAAACTATCGAGGGTCGACCACTTACGATCTCCACGGATCACAAACCCCTCACTACGGCGTTGACCTCGCTTACAGACACCATGCCGCCCATCCGACTTCGTCATCTGCGCTTCATCTCTGAGTTTACTTCCGACATAATATATCGTCCCGGAGCCTCTAACCTTTCAGCGGACCTCTTCTCGCGAATCAACCACACATCGGCCGTCTCCATCGTACCTCCCACGGCTATCCGTGATGCCCAACTTAATGACCCACACATAGAGAACATGAATCTCACGCCGGTCACTCGGGACGGAATTACTCTCCTCTGCGACATGTCAGATTCGTCGCCCCGACCTTACATACCTTCTACACTTCGCCCTGACATTTTCAACATGATTCACGGCTTGTCACACCCGGGCATCAAAGCAACCACGGCACTCCTACGCGGACGATTCTTCTGGCCGAACATGTTGACTTCCGTAAAAACCATGACACGCGCCTGCCCTTCCTGTAATCGCGCAAAAGTGACGCGACATATTCGCGCCCCACTCGGCCGCTTTAACGACGTCGAACCGCTACTTCATATCCACGCAGACATTCTCGGGCCCCTTCCCAGAAGCGACAATTTTAAATTCTGCCTAACAATGATCGACAGAGGCACAGGATGGACCGAATGCGTCCCCGTCCGTAACATCCAGGCATCCACCATCATCCGCGCCATTTTCAATTCATGGATTTCACGTTTCGGGGCCCCTCGCAATATCACCACCGATCGAGGAACACAATTCATGTCGCATGAATTCGCGAATTTCTGCCGCCAACATGGGATCACTCACAAGCCTACAAACGCTTATCACCCACAGGCTGACGGAATCATCGAACGTTGGCACAGAGTCCTTCAGGAAGCCATCATGTCCACCTCATCCCCATCATCATGGGCTCGGGACCTTCCCTCCATCATGCTCGGGCTACGCAATCGGCCCTCATTAGATGGTTTCTCTCCCGCTCAGCGTTTGTTTCATTTAAACCCTCGCCTTCCCGGCGATATTTTCACTCCCCTAACACCAAACGACATACCAGCGCTATCTCATGATTCCTATCGGAACTTCGCCCGCTCTTATTATCCGGCCTCAATGCGGAACGCTACTCACGTCTACGTCAGAGTGGACACGCCCAGAACAAAGCTTGCACCCCCCTACATCGGTCCTTTTTCGATACTGTCCAACGACGGGAAGACGCTTGTTTATCAAGACGACTCGGGGGCAAACAAACAAATCTCCGTGGACAGATGTAAACCTGCAACGACACACGCTCAAATCGCCGGATCCCCTTCTACTGTTTCTTCCCCCTCTTCGCACACACTTGGTCATTTCTCCTCGGCAACGTCTTCACACCGAGATGAGCAGCCAAACATTACGCAACGATTTAAGGCTAACGCCGTCACCACCGCCTCCGCCGCCGCCTCCCCGCCTCTCGAGCACCACCGCAACGGCCGTCCTACCCACCATCCGAAAACCGACGAGACCACTGCCTCCCGGCTCATCAAAAAAACCGGAGGCTACGGCACAATCAAAAGAGTCGGCCACCAAACCACTCCCACTGCCCCCACGACAAATCATGTCCATAACCGCGGCGATGGATCCGCCGAGGCCGCCCCTACCGTCACTCTCGTTCTCAATTCCGCCCTACAAAGGGAACTGCGCGGACTGTTGCATTCATGGGTGGCACATGCCTCGGACATCTTCAATCACAACGCAAACACCAATCCGGACTTCACTACCGCAATCCGGACACCTCAGGGCGTCCCCACTACCGCCCCCAACTGGCCTGGAGTAGGTGCCCCTTCTCCAGCCAGCTAGGGGGTATAAATAGGGCCGGATGGCCCGGAATAAATCAGACTATGTCTCAATCTAATCGACTTATCATTCCTAGCTCTTAAGATCCTTTTGTCCAATTGACCAACCATATTTCTTGTAAATTGTCTCCATCTTAACTGTCGGCCATTACAGCAGCGCAACACAAAAATAATAAACCAAAAATTGTTGTTGATCAGTTCGAAAATTCTCCGAGATGACCAGTTTTTCTTTGATCAGTTGAGTCCCACCATAAATAGAGGTTTTGACCGTGATTGACTCACCTGGAACAATGTCGACACGGTTCCCAGCCTTCAATCTGGGATCTCTCGAACTTTTGATTTCACGTACGAAACAGAAAACGGGTCACGAGTGTGCGATGAGCGTGGAATTCGCCCGTGAGATGATGCCCAGAGCTGTCACCAGAGGTCGCGGAGATACGTCCGCGGCTCCCGAGAGATGGAATCGCAGAGATTACCCTGATGGACCTCATCGGGAATTTTTCCTTTCCGAAGAGATTCGATCTTATTACGAGGGAAACCAAAGCGGTGAGAAATTCTCAGGACCTCCTCGCCGGCAGTCACTGGATCACCTCCTTGTTCTCCGTCATCCCGATAATGATGAGCAATTTTCAGCTTGGAAAGTTCCAGTGCTAAAAAAGTCTGCCAAGGTGGGTGGGCAGTAATATTCTATACTATCTACTACTATGCCATCATAGGGTGAAACCACTAATAGTCGGCACTGTTAAGCCAGATCTTCAACTCCAAAACGCAGTTATGAATCAGTTTTGAGTGCTAACCCATTATTTTTTCTTCTTTACGTCGATTAACATCTGTACTTCATTGGAAAAATACTTGGAAACTTCATAAACAACTTTTGAATCGAGTTGTTAGGCAATACTACACAAACAACAGGTTTCCTAGTAGCCGGCACCCATTTTGCCATCAATTGGCACGGCTTTTAACCAATAGTGGGACCAGCCCACCATTGATAGGCTGCTCTGTACTAATAGTTGGCACCTGTCAACTACCAATTCAACGCTGTCATAGGTACTAATAGTTGGAACAGGTTTAGAACCTGGTGAGGGATTGAAAAAAACCCTAAAATGGTAACAATAGGTATAATAACGTTATTATTTAAATCAGTCTTAAATTTAAGTCAGTCTTTAAGGTTAACAGTGATGTACCGAGGTACCCACCTGCAGTGCAGTGAAATACCAGGTTGTTCTTGACAAAATTTGGTGTTGAACGCTCTAATTATTTTGAAACATCACATAAATTAAGTCCCAAACGATAGAGGTGAATGGATGAGACAAGAAATATTACATAAGTTTGAATAGGTAAAAAAGGAAATCAAACGTTGGTTACAAACTATGAAGTTAAAATTTAATATTATATATTTAAAAAAATAGAGTAAAGGAATAAAATCGAAAACAAATAAATAGAATTAGTCTTTGGCCTAAGATTCCTCAGAGGGGAGGTCCTCAGGGGCATCTTCTAAGAAGGTTGGGCAGATAAAAAAATCATCGTCGTCGATTATCGTCGATCTTCGGCCCACAAACCAGCTGACGAGCTTGGCATTCAGTTGTAGCCCCTGAAAATATTTTTTTTAAGCCTCAAGTCTTATTTTCGACCAGAATGTGTTAAGAGTGCCGATTATTAGGGGGGGGTGCTGGTTATTGGTGGTTTTACCCTACGCACTTCGATTACCTTCATTAACATCAGATTACGTCAAATTTGAGATTACTTTTAGATGGAATTTTCAATAATTAGTCTCTAAGGTTCATTCCCGTTCGACTAAAACGTCAAATCTCTTGCCTCGGTAAAACTTGTTTTTTAAGGCTAAAGGGGATGACAAGTGTGCGAGAGAGACAGCTATATCGGGAAAAGAGAGAGTCAGGAGCTCAATCATTTTCCCAAAAGTTCTCAGCTATCAGTGGACCGATTTTCATTCTGTAAAATTATTTGGTTTCCTTTCTTCGTATTCCATCTTTGTGCCATGTCAAATTTCTCATAAAATCTATATTTTTTGACGAAACACCATAATTAATCTTTTGGTGATTCACTCATTGACCAAATATGCGGGCACTAGAATAAATTTTCCCAAAACCGAGATACCAGGCATATTCTAGCAGATGTCCCCAACATATGGAATCCATCAGAAATCAAAAATATTGAGAATTAGCGACCGAAAGAGAAAACGAAAATCAAAAGGGGTGAACTTCAGTCAGGCAACCCCCCTCGCCATTCAGAAGACAACAAACCCGCCCTTCAACTCATCCGCCACCCGCCCAACACAGTTCCCGTACTCGGAAGTTTTATAAAACGCTTGCCAGGTGGGTGTGGCACATAGCTTCCTCGTATCCACAACTCAAAAGTATTGATACTCTTATAATTGAGAAATCATCAAAAACCCGATTTTGAGAATATCACCCCTATTATTCACTAATTAATAATAAAATCGTATGCCAAGTAGGTGTGGCACATAGCTTCCTCGTATCCACAACTCAAAAGTATTGATACTCTTATAATTGAGAAATCATCAAAAACCCGATTTTGAGAATATCACCCCTATTATTCACTAATTAATAATAAAATCGTATGCCAAGTAGGTGTGGCACATAGCTTCCTCGTATCCATATTTCGAAAGTATTGATACTCTTATAATTGAGAAATCATCAAAAACCCGATTTTGAGAATATCACCCCTATTATTCACTAATTAATAATAAAATCGTATGCCAAGTAGGTGTGGCACATAGCTTCCTCGTATCCACAACTCAAAAGTATTGATACTCTTATAATTGAGAAATCATCAAAAACCCGATTTTGAGAATATCACCCCTATTATTCACTAATTAATAATAAAATCGTATGCCAAGTAGGTGTGGCACATAGCTTCCTCGTATCCATATTTCGAAAGTATTGATACTCTTATAATTGAGAAATCATCAAAAACCCGATTTTGAGAATATCACCCCTATTATTCACTAATTAATAATAAAATCGTATGCCAAGTAGGTGTGGCACATAGCTTCCTCGTATCCATATTTCGAAAGTATTGATACTCTTATAATTGAGAAATCATCAAAAACCCGATTTTGAGAATATCACCCCTATTATTCACTAATTAATAATAAAATCGTATGCCAAGTAGGTGTGGCACATAGCTTCCTCGTATCCATATTTCGAAAGTATTGATACTCTTATAATTGAGAAATCATCAAAAACCCGATTTTGAGAATATCACCCCTATTATTCACTAATTAATAATAAAATCGTATGCCAAGTAGGTGTGGCACATAGCTTCCTCGTATCCACAACTCAAAAGTATTGATACTCTTATAATTGAGAAATCATCAAAAACCCGATTTTGAGAATATCACCCCTATTATTCACTAATTAATAATAAAATCGTATGCCAAGTAGGTGTGGCACATAGCTTCCTCGTATCCATATTTCGAAAGTATTGATACTCTTATAATTGAGAAATCATCAAAAACCCGATTTTGAGAATATCACCCCTATTATTCACTAATTAATAATAAAATCGTATGCCAAGTAGGTGTGGCACATAGCTTCCTCGTATCCACAACTCAAAAGTATTGATACTCTTATAATTGAGAAATCATCAAAAACCCGATTTTGAGAATATCACCCCTATTATTCACTAATTAATAATAAAATCGTATGCCAAGTAGGTGTGGCACATAGCTTCCTCGTATCCATATTTCGAAAGTATTGATACTCTTATAATTGAGAAATCATCAAAAACCCGATTTTGAGAATATCACCCCTATTATTCACTAATTAATAATAAAATCGTATGCCAAGTAGGTGTGGCACATAGCTTCCTCGTATCCACAACTCAAAAGTATTGATACTCTTATAATTGAGAAATCATCAAAAACCCGATTTTGAGAATATCACCCCTATTATTCACTAATTAATAATAAAATCGTATGCCAAGTAGGTGTGGCACATAGCTTCCTCGTATCCATATTTCGAAAGTATTGATACTCTTATAATTGAGAAATCATCAAAAACCCGATTTTGAGAATATCACCCCTATTATTCACTAATTAATAATAAAATCGTATGCCAAGTAGGTGTGGCACATAGCTTCCTCGTATCCACAACTCAAAAGTATTGATACTCTTATAATTGAGAAATCATCAAAAACCCGATTTTGAGAATATCACCCCTATTATTCACTAATTAATAATAAAATCGTATGCCAAGTAGGTGTGGCACATAGCTTCCTCGTATCCATATTTCGAAAGTATTGATACTCTTATAATTGAGAAATCATCAAAAACCCGATTTTGAGAATATCACCCCTATTATTCACTAATTAATAATAAAATCGTATGCCAAGTAGGTGTGGCACATAGCTTCCTCGTATCCATATTTCGAAAGTATTGATACTCTTATAATTGAGAAATCATCAAAAACCCGATTTTGAGAATATCACCCCTATTATTCACTAATTAATAATAAAATCGTATGCCAAGTAGGTGTGGCACATAGCTTCCTCGTATCCATATTTCGAAAGTATTGATACTCTTATAATTGAGAAATCATCAAAAACCCGATTTTGAGAATATCACCCCTATTATTCACTAATTAATAATAAAATCGTATGCCAAGTAGGTGTGGCACATAGCTTCCTCGTATCCATATTTCGAAAGTATTGATACTCTTATAATTGAGAAATCATCAAAAACCCGATTTTGAGAATATCACCCCTATTATTCACTAATTAATAATAAAATCGTATGCCAAGTAGGTGTGGCACATAGCTTCCTCGTATCCACAACTCAAAAGTATTGATACTCTTATAATTGAGAAATCATCAAAAACCCGATTTTGAGAATATCACCCCTATTATTCACTAATTAATAATAAAATCGTATGCCAAGTAGGTGTGGCACATAGCTTCCTCGTATCCACAACTCAAAAGTATTGATACTCTTATAATTGAGAAATCATCAAAAACCCGATTTTGAGAATATCACCCCTATTATTCACTAATTAATAATAAAATCGTATGCCAAGTAGGTGTGGCACATAGCTTCCTCGTATCCACAACTCAAAAGTATTGATACTCTTATAATTGAGAAATCATCAAAAACCCGATTTTGAGAATATCACCCCTATTATTCACTAATTAATAATAAAATCGTATGCCAAGTAGGTGTGGCACATAGCTTCCTCGTATCCATATTTCGAAAGTATTGATACTCTTATAATTGAGAAATCATCAAAAACCCGATTTTGAGAATATCACCCCTATTATTCACTAATTAATAATAAAATCGTATGCCAAGTAGGTGTGGCACATAGCTTCCTCGTATCCACAACTCAAAAGTATTGATACTCTTATAATTGAGAAATCATCAAAAACCCGATTTTGAGAATATCACCCCTATTATTCACTAATTAATAATAAAATCGTATGCCAAGTAGGTGTGGCACATAGCTTCCTCGTATCCACAACTCAAAAGTATTGATACTCTTATAATTGAGAAATCATCAAAAACCCGATTTTGAGAATATCACCCCTATTATTCACTAATTAATAATAAAATCGTATGCCAAGTAGGTGTGGCACATAGCTTCCTCGTATCCACAACTCAAAAGTATTGATACTCTTATAATTGAGAAATCATCAAAAACCCGATTTTGAGAATATCACCCCTATTATTCACTAATTAATAATAAAATCGTATGCCAAGTAGGTGTGGCACATAGCTTCCTCGTATCCACAACTCAAAAGTATTGATACTCTTATAATTGAGAAATCATCAAAAACCCGATTTTGAGAATATCACCCCTATTATTCACTAATTAATAATAAAATCGTATGCCAAGTAGGTGTGGCACATAGCTTCCTCGTATCCATATTTCGAAAGTATTGATACTCTTATAATTGAGAAATCATCAAAAACCCGATTTTGAGAATATCACCCCTATTATTCACTAATTAATAATAAAATCGTATGCCAAGTAGGTGTGGCACATAGCTTCCTCGTATCCATATTTCGAAAGTATTGATACTCTTATAATTGAGAAATCATCAAAAACCCGATTTTGAGAATATCACCCCTATTATTCACTAATTAATAATAAAATCGTATGCCAAGTAGGTGTGGCACATAGCTTCCTCGTATCCATATTTCGAAAGTATTGATACTCTTATAATTGAGAAATCATCAAAAACCCGATTTTGAGAATATCACCCCTATTATTCACTAATTAATAATAAAATCGTATGCCAAGTAGGTGTGGCACATAGCTTCCTCGTATCCACAACTCAAAAGTATTGATACTCTTATAATTGAGAAATCATCAAAAACCCGATTTTGAGAATATCACCCCTATTATTCACTAATTAATAATAAAATCGTATGCCAAGTAGGTGTGGCACATAGCTTCCTCGTATCCACAACTCAAAAGTATTGATACTCTTATAATTGAGAAATCATCAAAAACCCGATTTTGAGAATATCACCCCTATTATTCACTAATTAATAATAAAATCGTATGCCAAGTAGGTGTGGCACATAGCTTCCTCGTATCCATATTTCGAAAGTATTGATACTCTTATAATTGAGAAATCATCAAAAACCCGATTTTGAGAATATCACCCCTATTATTCACTAATTAATAATAAAATCGTATGCCAAGTAGGTGTGGCACATAGCTTCCTCGTATCCACAACTCAAAAGTATTGATACTCTTATAATTGAGAAATCATCAAAAACCCGATTTTGAGAATATCACCCCTATTATTCACTAATTAATAATAAAATCGTATGCCAAGTAGGTGTGGCACATAGCTTCCTCGTATCCATATTTCGAAAGTATTGATACTCTTATAATTGAGAAATCATCAAAAACCCGATTTTGAGAATATCACCCCTATTATTCACTAATTAATAATAAAATCGTATGCCAAGTAGGTGTGGCACATAGCTTCCTCGTATCCACAACTCAAAAGTATTGATACTCTTATAATTGAGAAATCATCAAAAACCCGATTTTGAGAATATCACCCCTATTATTCACTAATTAATAATAAAATCGTATGCCAAGTAGGTGTGGCACATAGCTTCCTCGGATCCATAACTCGAAAGTATTGATCTCTTATAATTGAGAAATCATCAAAAACCCGATTTTGAGAATATCACCCCTATTATTCACTAATTAATAATAAAAACGTCCGCCAAGTAGGTGTGGCACATAGCTTCCGAATACCCATAACCCAATTGTATAGATGATCCGATGCATAGTTGTTGATCTCAAAAAATCAATCTCTTAGTACCTTCCACTACCCTCATAGGGGACCATCTACTCGCCAATCCCCATAATCCCTGAAAATTTCATCAAAATCGGATGAGAAATGTAGAAGTTACGGCTATGGCAAGGATTTCATGTTAGACAGACACGTAACCAAAATTGTTCACGAAGGTCGTATCTAAAACGTGGACGCGAGTGGAAATTTTGATTTTGTAGAACTTTTTTTGTTCAATCTTGAAAAGTAAAAGTAATGCTTCCGCTACCTTGGCAGACTCGGAAGCAAAATGTTTGCATGAGGTTGTGCCACATACCATCTTCGTACCTAAAATACGACAGCATAGAGATAATCCTATATGCTCAGTAGGTAATAGAAACTTCAATTTCCAACTATCTGTCACAACCCTCCAAATTTGAGGTCAGACGATGATGACATTCATAGGGAACCATCCTAAGTCCCAACCACACACAACTCAGAAAAAAGTACTTTCGCGCATAATATTTGCGCGCAATTGACACTAACTTCATTTTTTTAAAACGAAACCCCCCTTTTGGTTTATTATTTTCAATAATGAACCTTTGGAATCGACCAAGAAAAAAAATTTTAACACCCCCTCAAAATTTGATGGTTTACGTTTCAAGGTACGTAGAATCGAATAAACATTTGGCCGTCCGTCCGCCGTACGCGGCACTTTTGCAACTTAGCATTGACCGATTTTGATGAAATGTGGTATGTAGGCTCCATTTGGGGTCTAGTTGTGCCCCGAAGATTTTGGTTGATGTAGGCCACTTGTAAGGGTTCCAAAATCAATTTTGAAATTTTGAAAACGCCCTAACTCAAAAAATTTTGTTATAAAGATATTGTTTTTCCTTCAATTTAAGATTCTATAGAATTTTTAGAATTTTTTGATACCATCATTGATATTTCATGATACCATTCATTCTTCTGTGCAACGTTAGAAAAATGAATAGATATATACAAAGGTATTAAAAAATATCAAGTATGAACATATTAAAAAAAGAAACGTTGATTATTTATAGTCTTTTTATTCAATATTATTATTAAAAAAAGGTTTTTTAATTATGATTGAATAACATAAATATCCCACTTGAGTAACTATGTAATGAAAATTCATTTATCAATCAATTCATTTTCATAGTATATGATGAATATCACTCAATAAAATTGCTTATTCAGTATAACTTGGTAGGTAGATGTGGAAGTGAAATCGCAAGCAATGTTACTGACCTATTCCGTGGGGGTCAAGGAGGGTCGGATTGAAGGGGAGGGTAACAAGGGTCGCTAGGCAACCAACCTCATACTCCATTTGCTAGCAACCAATGAGCGTGCGTTATTTTTCATTTACCCTTTCCGTCTCCAATTGTCCAAGAATCGGATTTCTAACCAATCATTCATCAATTATTAATGACAATGAATATGCAAGCTATCTCATTTTTTACTCAACACATTTAATAGCCCGAATTCTGCGATTTCATGATTTAAATAATAATAGTATGGTAAAAACTCAATGGTGGAAAGAGAGATCTACTTATTCTGGACACATTCCCGTATTATAATTGGAAAAAATCTTTCGTGGAGGATGAAAAACTTTGGGAAAACTTTTGAGTGCGACGCTAGCGCCATCTCCTAAAAGAGAATCAAACTAGAGGGCTGTCCCCTTTAGCCTTAAAGTTTCGCTCGTATTTTATACAAATTATAGCCATTTTTGAACTACACAATTTTTTCACTTCAAAGTATCTTCTTACAGAACATTTTACGGTATTATTGTTTTCAGTACAGCAGTTTCCTTTTTTAAAACGCTGCAAATTATTACACAATGGTTTATTATTTTTCTATATAGATCAATCGTCTACAAAATCACCAACCATCCAATATAAATTTTAAAAAATCAAAAAAAAGAATCAAAATCACCAACCATAGATCGCATTTCGGTCAGCTCTAATTTGAACGGAGATTAGGCCTCTTTTGCGATTCACACTCGTGTTTCTGATTTATCTTAAGTTCAACCCTTAAATTCTTGTAGGGAGCGAAGGGTTTGTCCTACAGAGCTCCGGGTGGTCTCAAAAAATTCTAAAAATTCTATAGAATCCAAAATTGAAGGAAAAACAATACCTTTATATCAAAATTTTTTGAGTTGGGGCGTTTTCAAAATTTCAAAATTGATTTTGGAACCCTTAGAAGTGACCTACATCAACCAAAATCTTCGGGGCACAACTAGACCCCAAATGGAGCCTACATACCAAATTTCATCAAAATCGGTCAATGCTAAGTGGGGAAAGTGCCTCGTACGGCGGACGGACGGCCAAATTTTTATTCGATTTTTGGATTCTACGTACCTTGAAACGTAAACCATCAAATTTTGAGGGGGTGTTAAAAATTTTTTTTTTCTTGGTCGATTCCAAAGGTTCATTATTGAAAATAATAAACCAAAAACCACAATTTAAAAAAATATATTTTGAACTACCTACAACAGTATTTTCACTAAAAAAAACTCCCTTGGAATTCCAGATTTCCGATGGAATGTTGATTTTTACTTTACAGCGTTGAGCAGAAAAATATGTTTAGAAAAAAAAAACGCTGCAAATTATTACACAACGGTTTATTATTCTTCTGTATAGATCAATCGTCTGCAAAGATCACAGCTTTGCCATTGTTACCACCTACCAAACATAGATACCACCTACCTGCCACGTACCTACACAAATCGCATTTTGGTCGGCTAAAATTTGAACGGTGGTTAGGCCTCATTTACGATTCACACTCGTGTTTCTGATTCATCGTAAGTCCAACCCTTAAGTTCTCGTAGGGAGCGAACGGTTTGTCCTACAAGACTCCGCGTGGTCTCTAATAATTTTAAAAATTCTATACTGTCTTAAATTGAAGGAAAAACGATTCTTTTATATAGAGATTTTTTGAACTAGGGCGTTTTAAAAATTTCAACCCTTACTTTTCACCACTTCGAAGTGACTGACATCGACCAAAAGCTTCGGGGCACAACTAAACCCCAAATGGAGCCCACGTTACAAATTTCATCTAAGTCGGTCCATGGGAACTAAGGAAGTGCCGCTTAAGGCGAAGGACGGCAAAATTTTTATTCGTTTTTCGGATTCTACGTAGGTACCTACTTCGGAACGCAAACCATCAAATTTTGAGGGAGGGTTCAATTTTTTTTTCTTGGTCGATTCCAAAGGTTCGTTATTGAAAATGATACTTAAACCAAAATGAGTGTTTTGGAGGAAAATGACTTCACCACGACTTGAGAGGTGGGTATCGGTTTCCCAAGTCAGTTTTCACGCTCAACCAAATAGAGGCAACAAAACAGCGCTCTAATCCCTAATATTATCTAGTTTCCTATATCTGAATTATATTTAAAATACCATAAGCAATTAATTAAAGGAGCTGTTTTATTTTTTTTGAATCATAGCGCCAAGCAGTATGTAAGGACAAAGAGTAGGTAGGTACAATGAATTCTGGCTCTTTACGCCATTCTCCGAACCCTGAATGGGAACCGAAATAAGAAAAATGAAATCTATATCCAAGCTTCATTCTCCTCAAAGATATATCGATACCTTAAAGCACAAAGGCGCTATGTCCATCCGCCTTCCACATTTTTTTTTTTTTTTTTTTTTTCATTTCAGAAAAACTCAAATTCAACAAAATTATTATTGAGTTTTCTTGACGATAATAGCTTGAACATTTATTGAGGAAATTAAAGAGTTTAGTG